>JAVTVY010010595.1:0-443948 GCA_036873755.1 Hanleya hanleyi | reverse complement strand
TGTTCATTTGGCTAATGAGGAACGTGTTGTTTATGTATATATGACCAATGTTATATTATTTTGTATTTGGTGTGCAAGGAACGAGGTGATATTTCAAAAGAAGAAAAGAGACGAAAAGTCTATAATAAAAAATGTTGAACTTTGTGTAAAAAATAGAATATTAGTCGATTTCATCCGTTTAGATCGACTAAAGTTCAAGAAGATATGGTGTAGAAATGATGCCATTTGTACCATACAAAATTCGAAAGTGTTTTTCTTGTTGTAAATGTTTTTTTTTTCAGTATATCTATTGCCACATGTGAATACCTCATTCAAGTCCATTCCTATCTGTGGTAATTTTAAATTTTAAGCTTGGACGTTTCTTGTAATCGTGTATATTATTTACTGTGAATAAATTATTTTTCTATTTCAAAAGAAAAAAACAAAACAATGGCAAGCTGATCACTACGTACATCGCCGTACTAGAACGTCTTGAAGTTTCGTTGAATCGCCCAACTTTCCCATTAGGAACTGCTAATTAGAAGCCAGGTTGAACTCATATACCCTAGGTCTCGTCCACACGGAAGGCCAAAGCTAAAGCTCGTTTAAAACAAAGAATATCTGTCGACCATTATAGACTGAGCAAACGGGACTTTGAACGTTATTGGTGTGTAAATAATGTATTCGCCTCATTACACGGCTCTAAGTTAATGTATTTATTGTAAAATATAGTTCTCAGCAGTCCATTTAACAATCTGTGATCATTAATTTTAATCGAATGTGACTGTCAAGAGATTGTGTATATATGTTGATTTGTATATTGTTTTGTGAATAAATTATTTTTCCTTACAAAAGAAAAAAAGAAAAAGCAACAGACTGTAAAATATAAAAATTATCAGATGTGATCGCATGAATATTCAAGTTAATATTTCTGAATGCAAAGGTTACAAGTCAGTTTAAAGTAGATGTATTTCCATTCAATCTCGAAGAATCAAATATAGTGACGGGGGAAATATCGAACAATTATACGAAAACAATGGCAAGCTGATCACTACGTACAGCGCCGTACTAGAACGTCTTGAAGTTTCGTTGAATCGCCCAACTTTCCCATTAGGAACTGCTAATTAGAAGCCAGGTTGAGCTCATATACCCTTGGTCTCGTCCACACGGAAGGCCAATTTCGACAAACACTCAACCGTGCGACTGGGACAGCGGGAGTGCCAGGTATGCGGAAGGTGTGCTAGCAGGGACAACCACTCTGGACAGATCAGCCGCTTCTCCAGCGATCAATGTTCAGATGTGTCACCGGGACACACGCTCCGAATATAACAACTCACTATTGTAGTAATATAGTTCACAGGAACAGGCCCTTGCTGACCGACAGTGTCTCATTGCAAGTCTAAATTTGTCTCCTGAATGAGCGTTTTCTGAAACTGAATTTACAGTCGAATGAGGTAGAATGTCCCATGTGGTCTAGTGGTTAGGATTCCGCGCTCTCACCGCGGCGGCCGGGGTTCGATTCCCCGCATGGGAAATACATTTTATTTTGTTGCGCCAAATGTAGTTTTCTTTGTCATTCATAATCAAGGAGAAATAGCAACAGACTGTAAAATATAAAAATTATCAGATGTGATCGCATGAATATTCAAGTTAATATTTCTGAATGCAAAGGCTACAAGTCAGTTTAAAGTAGATGTATTTCCATTCAATCTCGAAGAATCAAATATAGTGACGGGGGAAATATCGAACAATTATACGAAAACATTGGCAAGCTGATCACTACGTACAGCGCCGTACTAGAACGTCTTGAAGTTTCGTTGAATCGCCCAACTTCCCCATTAGGAACTGCTAATTAGAAGCCAGGTTGAACTCATATACCCTAGGTCTCGTCCACACGGAAGGCCAATTTCGACAAACACTCAACCGTGCGACTGGGGCAGCGGGAGTGCCAGGTATGCGGAAGGTGTGCTAGCAGGGACATCCACTCTGGACAGATCAGCCGCTTCTCCAGCGATCAATGTTCAGATGTGTCACCGGGGGTTGCGCCAAAAGTAGTTTTCTTTGTCATTCATACGAAAACAAGTCAGTTGAATCGCCCAACTTTCCCATTAGGAACTGCTAATTAGAAGCCAGGTTGAACTCATATACCCTAGGTCTCGTCCACACGGAAGGCCAATTTCAACAAACACTCAACCGTGCGACTGGGGCAGCGGGAGTGCCAGGTATGCGGAAGGTGTGCTAGCAGGGACATCCACTCTGGACAGATCAGCCGCTTCTCCAGCGATCAATGTTCAGATGTGTCACCGGAACACACGCTCCGAATATAACAACTCACTATTGTAGTAATATAGTTCACAGGAACAGGCCCTTGCTGACCGACAGTGTCTCATTGCAAGTCTAAATTTGTCTCCTGAATGAGCGTTTTCTGAAACTAAATTTACAGTCGAATGAGGTAGAATGTCCCATGTGGTCTAGTGGTTAGGATTCCGCGCTCTCACCGCGGCGGCCGGGCTTCGATTCCCCGCATGGGAAATACATTTTATTTTGTTGCGCCAAATGTAGTTTTCTTTGTCATTCATAATCAAGGAGAAGTAGCAACAGACTGTAAAATATAAAAATTATCAGATGTGATCGCATGAATATTCAAGTTAATATTTCTGAATGCAAAGGTTACAAGTCAGTTTAAAGTAGATGTATTTCCATTCAATCTCGAAGAATCAAATATAGTGACGGGGGAAATATCGAACAATTATACGAAAACAATGGCAAGCTGATCACTACGTACAGCGCCGTACTGGAACGTCTTGAAGTTTCGTTGAATCGCCCAACTTTCCCATTAGGAACTGCTAATTAGAAGCCAGGTTGAACTCATATACCCTTGGTCTCGTCCACACGGAAGGCCAATTTCGACAAACACTCAACCGTGCGACTGGGACAGCGGGAGTGCCAGGTATGCGGAAGGTGTGCTAGCAGGGACATCCACTCTGGACAGATCAGCCGCTTCTCCAGCGATCAATGTTCAGATGTGTCACCGGGGGTTGCGCCAAAAGTAGTTTTCTTTGTCATTCATACGAAAACAAGTCAGTTGAATCGCCCAACTTTCCCATTATGAACTGCTAATTAGAAGCCAGGTTGAACTCATATACCCTAGGTCTCGTCCACACGGAAGGCCAATTTCAACAAACAGTCAACCGTGCGACTGGGGCAGCGGGAGTGCCAGGTATGCGGAAGGTGTGCTAGCAGGGACATCCACTCTGGACAGATCAGCCGCTTCTCCAGCGATCAATGTTCAGATGTGTCACCGGGACACACGCTCCGAATATAACAACTCACTATTGTAGTAATATAGTTCACAGGAACAGGCCCTTGCTGACCGACAGTGTCTCATTGCAAGTCTAAATTTGTCTCCTGAATGAGCGTTTTCTGAAACTGAATTTACAGTCGAATGAGGTAGAATGTCCCATGTGGTCTAGTGGTTAGGATTCCGCGCTCTCACCGCGGCGGCCGGGGTTCGATTCCCCGCATGGGAAATACATTTTATTTTGTTGCGCCAAATGTAGTTTTCTTTGTCATTCATAATCAAGGAGAAGTAGCAACAGACTGTAAAATATAAAAATTATCAGATGTGATCGCATGAATATTCAAGTTAATATTTCTGAATGCAAAGGTTACAAGTCAGTTTAAAGTAGATGTATTTCCATTCAATCTCGAAGAATCAAATATAGTGACGGGGGAAATATCGAACAATTATACGAAAACAATGGCAAGGTGATCACTACGTACAGCGCCGTACTGGAACGTCTTGAAGTTTCGTTGAATCGCCCAACTTTCCCATTAGGAACTGCTAATTAGAAGCCAGGTTGAACTCATATACCCTAGGTCTCGTCCACACGGAAGGCCAATTTCGACAAATACTCAACCGTGCGACTGGGGCAGCGGGAGTGCCAGGTATGCGGAAGGTGTGCTAGCAGGGACATCCACTCTGGACAGATCAGACGCTTCTCCAGCGATCAATGTTCAGATGTGTCACCGGGACACACGCTCCGAATATAACAACTCACTATTGTAGTAATATAGTTCACAGGAACAGGCCCTTGCTGACCGACAGTGTCTCATTGCAAGTCTAAATTTGTCTCCTGAATGAGCGTTTTCTGAAACTGAATTTACAGTCGAATGAGGTAGAATGTCCCATGTGGTCTAGTGGTTAGGATTCCGCGCTCTCACCGCGGCGGCCGGGGTTCGATTCCCCGCATGGGAAATACATTTTATTTTGTTGCGCCAAATGTAGTTTTCTTTGTCATTCATAATCAAGTAGGAGTAGCAACAGACTGTAAAATATAAAAATTATCAGATGTGATCGCATGAATATTCAAGTTAATATTTCTGAATGCAAAGGTTACAAGTCAGTTTAAAGTAGATGTATTTCCATTCAATCTCGAAGAATCAAATATAGTGACGGGGGAAATATCGAACAATTATACGAAAACAATGGCAAGCTGATCACTACGTACAGCGCCGTACTAAAACGTCTTGAAGTTTCGTTGAATCGCCCAACTTTCCCATTAGGAACTGCTAATTAGAAGCCAGGTTGAACTCATATACCCTAGGTCTCGTCCACACGGAAGGCCAATTTCGACAAACACTCAACCGTGCGACTGGGGCAGCGGGAGTGCCAGGTATGCGGAAGGTGTGCTAGCAGGGACATCTAACAGTTCTATGGTATATGGCACAGTGTATGGTATTATCAAACAAATGTATTGTACAGTCTGTTCAGAATGTTTTTAGATTTTTATGGAACGGCAAACCCGAGGGCATAAAACGCTCAGTCTTGTATAATGCGTTTGATAAGGGCGGTTTGAACATTCAAAATGTTGAATGCAAATTGAAGACCTTTGCTGTTAAACATATGTTGAAATTATTGTATGGGACTGAGGCGGATTGGAAGTATTTTTCTATTTACTGGATGGGCATTTCCCTTAGACGAATACGGCCAGAGTTTGCCCGTCTCACTATTTCACATGCATTGGAACCTTCGAGGTTTTATAAATTTGTTTTGTCAGCATGGGATGAATTTTATACAGGTTCTGCACTACCAGCACAAATGTATTGCAATAAGTGTATTTACAATAGGTTTCTGTGTAAAGTCGTTGATTCGCCCCGGGTTGTTGTAGCGAGACCCACCTTGCCATGGCCTATTATATGGAGTACTGTGTTTCATCCATTTATGGACTGTAATCTTACAAATTTCGCATACAAACTCGTTCAAGATATTCTTCCTGTAAAAGAACGTCTACTTAGGAGAAATGTCTGCACTGATGATGTTTGTGTCTTTTGTACAGGATCAGAAACCCAGGCTCATTTGTTTATACAATGTCCGATTGTACATAAAGTGTTTATACATTTCAGGCCAATATTTTTGCGGTATGCAAGTTTTTTCCCTCGGTTGAATGAGAGCCACTTAATACATAAATTGTTTGATGTTCATTTGGCTAATGAGGAACGTGTTGTTTATGTATATATGACCAATGTTATATTATTTTGTATTTGGTGTGCAAGGAACGAGGTGATATTTCAAAAGAAGAAAAGAGACGAAAAGTCTATAATAAAAAATGTTGAACTTTGTGTAAAAAATAGAATATTAGTCGATTTCATCCGTTTAGATCGACTAAAGTTCAAGAAGATATGGTGTAGAAATGATGCCATTTGTACCATACAAAATTCGAAAGTGTTTTTCTTGTTGTAAATGTTTTTTTTCAGTATATCTATTGCCACATGTGAATACCTCATTCAAGTCCATTCCTATCTGTGATAATTTTGAATTTTAAGCTTGGACGTTTCTTGTAATCATGTATATTATTTACTGTGAATAAATTATTTTTCTCTTTCAAAAGAAAAAAAAAAGAAAAATTATCAGATGTGATCGCATGAATATTCAAGTTAATATTTCTGAATGCAAAGGTTACAAGTCAGTTTAAAATAGATGTATTTCCATTCAATCTCGAAGAATCAAATATAGTGACGGGGGAAATATCGAACAATTATACGAAAACAATGGCAAGCTGATCACTACGTCCAGCGCCGTACTAGAACGTCTTGAAGTTTCGTTGAATCGCCCAACTTTCCCATTAGGAACTGCTAATTAGAAGCCAGGTTGAACTCATATACCCTAGGTCTCGTCCACACGGAAGGCCAATTTCGACAAACACTCAACCGTGCGACTGGGGCAGCGGGAGTGCCAGGTATGCGGAAGGTGTGCTAGCAGGGACATCCACTCTGGACAGATCAGCCGCTTCTCCAGCGATCAATGTTCAGATGTGTCACCGGGACACACGCTCCGAATATAACAACTCACTATTGTAGTAATATAGTTCACAGGAACAGGCCCTTGCTGACCGACAGTGTCTCATTGCAAGTCTAAATTTGTCTCCTGAATGAGCGTTTTCTGAAACTGAATTTACAGTCGAATGAGGTAGAATGTCCCATGTGGTCTAGTGGTTAGGATTCCGCGCTCTCACCGCGGCGGCCGGGGTTCGATTCCCCGCATGGGAAATTACATTTTATTCTGTTGCGCCAAATGTAGTTTTCTTTGTCATTCATAATCAAGTAGGAGTAGCAACAGACTGTAAAATGTAAAAATTATCAGATGTGATCGCATGAATATTCAAGTTAATATTTCTGAATGCAAAGGTTACAAGTCAGTTTAAAGTAGATGTATTTCCATTCAATCTCGAAGAATCAAATATAGTGACGGGGGAAATATCGAACAATTATACGAAAACAATGGCAAGCTGATCACTACGTACAGCGCCGTACTAAAACGTCTTGAAGTTTCGTTGAATCGCCCAACTTTCCCATTAGGAACTGCTATTTAGAAGCCAGGTTGAACTCATATACCCTTGGTCTCGTCCACACGGAAGGCCAATTTCGACAAACACTCAACCGTGCGACTGGGGCAGCGGGAGTGCCAGGTATGCGGAAGGTGTGCTAGCAGGGACATCCACTCTGGACAGATCAGCCGCTTCTCCAGCGATCAATGTTCAGATGTGTCACCGGGACACACGCTCCGAATATAACAACTCACTATTGTAGTAATATAGTTCACAGGAACAGGCCCTTGCTGACCGACAGTGTCTCATTGCAAGTCTAAATTTGTCTCCTGAATGAGCGTTTTCTGAAACTGAATTTACAGTCGAATGAGGTAGAATGTCCCATGTGGTCTAGTGGTTAGGATTCCGCGCTCTCACCGCGGCGGCCGGGGTTCGATTCCCCGCATGGGAAATACATTTTATTTTGTTGCGCCAAATGTAGTTTTCTTTGTCATTCATAATCAAGTAGGTGGTGACCAGCAGAGAGTGCAGACGTATGTCAGGTTTTCTCTTGCCTTACAACAACAACAGCATACAGCTTTTCTCTAGCAGATTCGGGACTGGGCTGAGTGAATCAGCTTACTATATCTCGGCCTTTTGGGCTTGTTTGTTTGTGTGGTTTGGAAATGTCTAAACCAGTTGTGTTTAATTCGGCTGTGAAGCCGACCCGTACCCTGTCTGTTGCGTTCACCGCGACCAGCAATGATGCGTTTTCAAAGGCTGTACACAGAGATTTTCTGCCGTTTCTGACCAAGACGATTGACGTCAAGAAAGAGCTACTATGTTTCCAGAAGAACTACTTCAGGGAGTGTTTTTACTTGCGTGTTTCTACTGAGGCGGCGCATAATGTGCTTCTGCTGAAATCGGAATTTACTGTTGGAGATTCTTTGTGAAATATCACCCCGGCAAGTTCAGTGTATATGAACCTAACTGTGCACTGGGCCCCAGATGAGATGAACGACGATACCATCAAGGCGGCGCTAAGGCCATATGGTGAGTGTCTAAATGTTAGAAAGCCATTTTTGACGGGATAGGGTCTACCGAATGTGAGAACGGGAATTCGAATTTATCGTTTTCGCTGTAAACAACAGCGGTGTGTACCAAACTTTATTAGCTTTGATGGTGATGTGGTAATGTTCACCTACCCTGGTCAAGTATCGGAGTGTAGGAAGTGTGGCCAGGCTTACCACAAAGCCCACCAGTGTTGCGCACAAATGCGCACTAACTGCGATGGTTATTCACCACATGAAAATCCACATACAGAGAGAAACTGCCCTGAGAAGTCCAGGATATGTGGTTCCTGGAACCACAACATTACGGAGTGTTCGTCACGGAGTTTCTCCTATGCTGCCAGTGTGAAGGGCTGGGGGGCTCCACAAGGTACAAAAGTAAATGAAATAGATTCCATGACCTTGGATGAAGAGGTCGATGTCGTCGGAGAGGATGATAGTGATGAAGGTGACTGTATGGAAAAGGTACAATATGATTCTGAGGGTTTTGAAATTGATAATGAGGAAGTTGAGATGAGAGAAGAATATGTTGAACTGGGAGCCGAAAGTTGTGATAATGAGATCGTCGTTGATGTTCACCTCGAGAATGATGTGAGTAATGAGTGTGTGTCAAAACGTGCAAAATTTTCTGATAATACTGGTGTTTCAGAAGTTCAGCCTGAGGAAGCAGTGAATGAAAATGGTCAACTGGGTGGGACCATGGACCCTCACTCAGAAATTATCCCTAAACCACTTTCTCAGCAGACCAGTGAAACAGAGATGAAAGACAAAAGTGAAGAGACAATGGACTTAATGACGCCGACACCTGGTGAGGTAGACAATACCTTACTTAGCTATCGAAAGCAGGCTTCTCTATTGAGAAAAACCAAGAATAGGCGAGGCAAAGGGAAACAAAAGTGACATATTTAAATATGCAACAATGGCTCTGTTTGCTTGGTTGTTTCTTTCCTTTATAATGTCTTTGCCTGGTTCTGTTCGCTTTGCTACTCTGAATGTGAATGGTCTCCGTAATGAAACGAAACAAGCACAAGTACGAGACTTTACCTTTGATAACAACATTGACATATTGTTTCTACAGGAGACTCATTTTGAGAACTACAATGACACTAAAAGTTTGAACATTCCGGGCGATTGTAGGTGGGCATACGGCTCTAATTTGAGTCGAGGTGTTGGCATTATAATTCGTTATACTGTTGATTGTGTCATTAAACATGTACAGAGGTGTCCTAATGGACGATACATTAAAATGACAGTTGAAGTTAACAACACTGCGCTGAGATTAGTTTGTGTGTACGCCCCAAATTGTTCAATCAATCAATTTTTAATTTGGGTGGCGTCTTCAATTTGGTAAAATTATGCGCGCCAGGTCGTTGCATTGAATTTGATGTTCAACATAAATATTGATTTAAAATATCCAACTATACGGATTTTTAATGGATTAAAAAACATGTAGAAAAAACAAACTCCAATGCGTTATTTGATGTCATGGTGAGGTTAGATTCGACTGTAAATTCAGTTTCAGAAAACGCTCATTCAGGAGACAAATTTAGACTTGCAATGAGACACTGTCGGTCAGCAAGGGCCTGTTCCTGTGAACTATATTAATACAATAGTGAGTTGTATATGGACCAACATACTTAATTTAATAGTAATAAAATCCTAACGACCCTATCTATAAAAAATATAAAACTGAATTAAAAAGGCCAATATAGCACATGCATATTTTGTTTAAACAAAAATTAAACTCATCATATTGATTTAGATTTGACGATGTGGTGAATAAAACAAGATTTGATGTAATATCTATGCTCATCCTGGTGAACACCGTGAATTGTGCGTGTGAGAGATTCGCACGACACGAATTTCAGTGAATAAATTATTAACTTTTCAAGAGAAAAAAAAAGTAGGAGTAGCAACAGACTGTAAAATATAAAAATTATCAGATGTGATCGCATGAATATTCAAGTTAATATTTCTGAATGCAAAGGTTACAAGTCAGTTTAAAGTAGATGTATTTCCATTCAATCTCGAAGAATCAAATATAGTGATATAGAATATAGAATCAAATATAGGAAATATCGAACAATTATACGAAAACAATGGCAAGCTGATCACTACGTACAGCACCGTACTAGAACGTCTTGAAGTTTCGTTGAATCGCCCAACTTTCCCATTAGGAACTGCTAATTAGAAGCCAGGTTGAACTCATATACCCTAGGTCTCGTCCACACGGAAGGCCAATTTCGACAAACACTCAACCGTGCGACTGGGGCAGCGGGAGTGCCAGGTATGCGGAAGGTGTGCTAGCAGGGACATGCTATTCGCAAACCTCAATTCGCAAGAAGTTCTAGCAAATCTCCAGAGTAAATTCGTCATAGTCCCAGCTGACAAAGCTCCGAATAATATAATATTCATATGTAAATATTACTATTACCAGGTGCTGGTTAAAGAATTGAGTGTAGACATATCTTCATCAAATACGTCTACTTACTCCCAAACTGCATTTACTCTGAAAGATTTATTTAACAATCACAAAAAGTTTCTCAGGGAAAGAGGTATTTGTCTTCCAACTAATCATAACGACATACCAAAAATATACTGGACCCCCAAAATGCATAAATCACCATACAAAGCTAGATTCATAGCTGGTTCTAGAAGCTGCACCACCAAGCTTCTTTCAACCCTGTTGACGAGGGCCCTTCAGGAGGTAAAACCATTTTGGGAAAGGTTTTGCGCCACTATTTCTAAAAACTCTGGCGTTGAATGTATGTGGATATTGAAAAATTCAAAATGTCTTACGGAAGAACTTGATGCTAAAGGTCACATACCGTAGAGACATGTATCCACATGGGATTTCTCGACTCTATACTACAATCCCTCATCAGGACCTTATTGACCGTCTAAGTTCATTAATAGTATCTGTGTTCAAGAAAACTGATCGTAGCTATATATTAATGTCGGATGCCATAAAGCATTCTTTAGCTCTACTACATACAAGAGATATCATTCATGGGATGTTTCTTTGTTTATAGAGTTGCTTGAATTTCTCATTAAAAATATCTATGTGAAATTTGGCAACACAATATATCAGCAGCATATAGGTATTCCAATGGGTACTAATTGTGCACCCCTGCTGGCCGACCTGTATCTGTTCTCTTATGAATATGACTATATGCAGGCGCTTTCAAAAACCGATCCATTCAAAGCCCGTTCCTTCTCATTCACCAAACGCCATATAGACGATCTTCTCGCTGTGGATAATCGCTATATAAATGACGCAGTGAAGGATATATATCCACCTTCACTGGATTTGAAGGAAACTACAGATAGCCCTACAGGCACATCTTATTTAGATCTCTGTCTCTATAAAAATGAAGCGGGCGTTCTCTCTCGTCGACTTTGTGACAAAAGAGATGATTACAATTTCGACATCGTAAACTATCCCTTTCTGGATAGTAATATTCCAGTGGGACCTGCATATGGCGTATACATATCTCGCTTAGTAGCATTTGCTAGATCCTGTGTTAAATGTGATGATTTTAATCAACGTCACAAAACATTGTTGCAGAAACTTATAAAACAGGGCTATTCCACCAAGCGCCTCCACTCAAATTGGCGATACATATCGCATGCTGATAGCAAAATACGAGCGTAGCGTGCAAGATCTATGGCGTTACGTTTCGTAACTTGCGTCTAATTCCGCTTAACCCGGGGCTAGGGGCCGTATGAACCCATGTACTTCAAGATCCTCATGGTACTCATATGAAGAGTCACAATCAAAGCGTGACTGAGATACATCTTTTTTTAGATGATGACTCTATAACGAATATTATGGATTAAGAATACCGATCAGCGATACGGATTTGATATTTTTGGAACATCATGATGTCTTGCCGGCATCATTGAAAACTGTTGCCCGCTTCTCTCTTGCAGGAAACAAGCCTATGTTTATGTATACTATGATTGTCTTTTTGAATTTGGTGCTAATACTGTTATGTGGAAAATGGAATAGGTCTTTGGATTATGGACGCGGATATTCTCTAATGGACGACGGCTGGATTATGAATGACGGACTAGACGCTTGTAATCCACTCTGGACAGATCAGCCGCTTCTCCAGCGATCAATGTTCAGATGTGTCACTGGGACACACGCTCCGAATATAACAACTCACTATTGTAGTAATATAGTTCACAGGAACAGGCCCTTGCTGACCGACAGTGTCTCATTGCAAGTCTAAATTTGTCTCCTGAATGAGCGTTTTCTGAAACTGAATTTACAGTCGAATGAGGTAGAATGTCCCATGTGGTCTAGTGGTTAGGATTCCGCGCTCTCACCGCGGCGGCCGGGGTTCGATTCCCCGCATGGGAAATACATTTTATTTTGTTGCGCCAAATGTAGTTTTCTTTGTCATTCATAATCAAGTAGGAGTAGCAACAGACTGTAAAATATAAAAATTATCAGATGTGATCGCATGAATATTCAAGTTAATATGACCAGGATGAGCTGAACTCTTCTCATGTGTTTAACAAAGTAAAAAAGAATGTTTCCTCTTGGGCTGGGCGATATTTAACCCTGAGGGGGAGAGCTGTTTTGGTGAACACTGTCGCCCTTGCAGTATTGTGGTTCACGGCCCAGTGTATTGTTTTACCTAAAAAATGCGTCAATCAATGTTGTTCGAATGTTTTTAGATTCTTGTGGGATGGCAAACCGGAAGGGATTAAAAGATCCGTATTGTATAATAAATGTGATAATGGTGGTCTGAATGTCCAGAATATTGAGTGCAAGGTTAAAACCTTTGCAGTTCGGCATGTATTGAAACTATTATATGGATCTGTAGCGGACTGGAGGTATTATGCTATTTATTGGATAGGATTATCATTAAGAAATATATGTCCGGACTTTGCAAAGAGTAATATTCCACACGCTGAGACAGCTCCACCGTTTTACAGATTTACTTTAGATGCCTGGAGAGAATTTAATATTACTCAACCGCTACCTCCAAATATGTATTCCAGTAAATGTATCTATAATGTTTTTGTGAATAAAATTGTTGACCTGCCACGGGTAATGAAGGCCGCCCCTCAGCTGTTATGGAGGGACATTTGGAACAGAGTATTTCACTGTTTTGTTGATCACAATTTGATTAATTTCTCCTTTAAATTAGTTCATGACATTCTGCCGGTAAAGGAGCGACTTTTGAGAAGAGGCATCGCTACAGATGATAAGTGTGTTTTTTGTTCTGCCTCAGAAACGCAAAACCATCTTTTTGTGAAGTGTGATATTGTGAGACAGGTTTTTCTAGAACTCAGACAAGTATTCCATTTGTATGGGGGCTTCTTTCCGAATCTTGATGAGAAACATTTATGGCATAAACTCTTTGGTGCTCCATTGACAAGAGAGGAGGAAGCGGTTTATACCTATCTGATTAATGTTCTGTTGTTTACTATTTGGTGTGGCAGGAACGGGATGGTGTTCCAGGGACAAGCTTGTACTGCTAGAAGTATAGTTATGGCAGCTAAGGCCGTGATAAAAACCAGGGTACATGTAGATTTTGTACGGCTGGACAATTCTACGTTCCAAAAGACATGGTGCAAAAATAATATTTTTGTAAAGTGCAGCATTCAAAGCTGAGTTACTTACTACCATAGACTTTATTTGTATTATTGTATGCTAGGAATATAGTCCATCACTTTCTGTGATATTTACTGCTTTTAACGATGGACAGTGTGTAAAATATATTGATATGTAATATGTGGCTATATTGTGAATAAATTATTTTTCATTTCAAAAGAAAAAAAATCAAGTAGGAGCAGCAACAGACTGTAAAATATAAAAATTATCAGATGTGATCGCATGAATATTCAAGTTAATATTTCTGAATGGCAAGCTGATCACTACGTACAGCGCCGTATTAGAACGTCTTGAAGTTTCGTTGAATCGCCCAACTTTCCCATTAGGAACTGCTTATTAGAAGCCAGGTTGAACTCATATACCCTAGGTCTCGTCCACACGGAAGGCCAATTTCGACAAACACTCAACCGTGCGACTGGGGCAGCGGGAGTGCCAGGTATGCGGAAGGTGTGCTAGCAGGGACATCCACTCTGGACAGATCAGCCGCTTCTCCAGCGATCAATGTTCAGATGTGTCACCGGGACACACGCTCCGAATATAACAACTCACTATTGTAGTAATATAGTTCACAGGAACAGGCCCTTGCTGACCGACAGTGTCTCATTGCAAGTCTAAATTTGTCTCCTGAATGAGCGTTTTATGAAACTGAATTTACAGTCGAATGAGGTAGAATGTCCCATGTGGTCTAGTGGTTAGGATTCCGCGCTCTCACCGCGGCGGCCGGGGTTCGATTCCCCGCATGGGAAATACATTTTATTTTGTTGCGCCAAATGTAGTTTTCTTTGTCATTCATAATCAAGTAGGAGTAGCAACAGACTGTAAAATATAAAAATTATCAGATGTGATCGCATGAATGTTCAAGTTAATATTTCTGAATGCAAAGGTTACAAGTCAGTTTAAAGTAGATGTATTTCCATTCAATCTCGAAGAACCAAATATAGTGACGGGGGAAATATCGAACAATTATACGAAATGCATGGGAAATACATTTTATTTTGTTGCGCCAAATGTAGTTTTCTTTGTCATTCATAATCAAGTAGGAGTAGCAACAGACTGTAAAATATAAAAATTATCAGATGTGATCGCATGAATATTCAAGTTAATATTTCTGAATGCAAAGGTTACAAGTCAGTTTAAAGTAGATGTATTTTCATTCAATCTCGAAGAATCAAATATAGTGACGGGGGAAATATCGAACAATTATACGAAAACAATGGCAAGCTGATCACTACGTACAGCGCCGTACTAGAACGTCTTGAAGTTTCGTTGAATCGCCCAACTTTCTCAGGAAATGCTAATTAGAAGCCAGGTTGAACTCATATACCCTAGGTCTCGTCCACACGGAAGGCCAATTTCGACAAACACTCAACCGTGCGACTGGGGCAGCGGGAGTGCCAGATATGCGGAAGGTGTGTTAACAGGGACATCCACCCTGGACAGATCAGCCGCTTCTCCAGCGATCAATGTTCAGATGTGTCACCGGGACACACGCTCCGAATATAACAACTCACTATTGTAGTAATATAGTTCACAGGAACAGGCCCTTGCTGACCGACGGTGTCCTATTGCAAGTCTAAATTTGTCTCCTGAATGAGCGTTTTCTGAAACTGAATTTACAGTCGAATGAGGTAGACTGTCCCATGTGTTCTAGTGGTTAGGATTCCGCGCTCTCACCGCGGCGGCCGGGGTTCGATTCCCCGCACGGGAAATACATTTTATTTTGTTGCGCCAAATGTAGTTTTCTTTGTCATTCATAATCAAGTAGGAGCAGCAACAGACTGTAAAATATAAAAATTATCAGATGTGATCGCATGAATATTCAAGTTAATATTTCTGAATGCAAAGGTTTACAAGTCAATTTAAAGTAGATGTATTTCCATTCAATCTCGAAGAATCAAATATAGTGACGGGGGAAATATCGACCAATTATACGACCACAATGGCAAGCTGATCACTACGTACAGCGCCGTACTAGAACGTCTTCAAATTTTGTTGAATGGCCCAACTTTCCCATTAGGAACTGCTAATTAGAAGCCTGGTTGAACTCATATACCCTAGGTCTCGTCCGCACGGAAGGCCAATTTCGACAAACACATCAACCGTGCGACTGGGGCAGCGGGAGTGCCAGATATGCGGAAGGTGTGCTAGCAGGGACATCCACTCTGGGCAGATCAGCCGTTTCTCCAGCGATCAATGTTCAGATGTGTCACCGGGACACACGCTCCGAATATAACAACTCACTATTGTAGTAATATTGTTCACAGGAACAGGCCCTTGCTGACCGACAGTGTCTCATTACAAGTTCAAATTTGTTTCCTGAATGAGCGTTTTCTGAAACTGAATTTACAGTCGAATGAGGTAGAATGTCCCATGTGGTCTAGTGGTTAGGATTCCGCGCTCTCACCGCGGCGGCCGGAGTTCGATTCCCCTCATGGTCAGTGGTTAGAGCGCTTGACAGAGACGGGCGTGTTTTGTTAGCTCCAGCTATTGTATTGCGTTGTTGTTGCTATTGTTGAATTTTGACTTTGACTTTGATTTTCGTGGGAGACCTTCGGATTGAAGAGAGAAAGAGTGTCGCTGTGAGCCATGGCCTCCATGTGGGGCAGGGGCATGGGGAGACCCATCAACCCTTCCCGTAATTCTGGAAATCGGATATATTTGAAAGATAATTCTATGATTGTGAATGTCGGAGACATAAAGAATGTGGCTGCAGCCGATGTGATTAAGACTGTTGAAGAAACCTGTTGCTTGAATTCCATACATGCTTGCGTCCTGAAAGGAATGGACTCGTTTGAGATAACTTTGTTGGAAAAACATTCTGTAGATTTGTTGAGCGGCGGAGTTGAAATTCAGGGAGTGAGTTACTCGTGCACGGAGGTGTCTGAAAAAATTGTAGTGGTGTCGTTCCTCCATCTATCAAGTTATGTGGAGGACGATGAAATCAGAGAGAAACTTGAGAACATGGGCGTGGAATTACTCTCGGGTATACAATGAAGATTTCATAAGGATACGAGGGTGGCAGACGGAAGCAGGTATGTCAAGGTGACGTACAACATAAAGTCGCTACCATATGCCATGAAATTTTCTGCAGGGAATTCATCGGATTATTACAGAGTTATACATGAGAATCAAGTCAAAGTTTGTTCGATTTGCTCATCAGACGAGCATTTATACAAGAATTGTCCAGAGTTTCTCCGTTACCGATGTGAGATTCAAGGACATTTGGCCAAGGTCTGTACAACGCCACGGTGTCCTCATTGTTCGCAAAGGGGTAAAAAGTGTGTCTGTTCCCCGTGTGAAAAGTGCAGTGAAATCGAATGTCGATGTGTACCGAATGAAAATGAAACATTTAAAAACAATGTTGGTATTTGTTATCAAATCAAACCTGCTATCAATATAATGCCATATTCCTCCATTTTGGAGATCTCCTGCAAAGAAATTATCTCCCTTGATCGTCTCGTCGATCGTCCGCTAGGTGGCGTGCTCTCCGCGCATGCCCTTCCTCTTTTTCCCATGCCGTGCAAGACCTGTTTTGTGTCAAGGCCTAGCAAAGAGGGGAGGATGGGTTGGGCAAATCAGATTGATAGCAGGTTTGATTTGATAACAAATACCAACATTTTTTTTGAAATGTTTCATATTTGTGTCTCAAATCTTAACCTGCTATCAATATAATGCCAGACTCCCAACAGAGGAGGTTGGGTAGCCGGTCTTGTGTCTTACTTTTGAGCGGAGCACGCCTTGTTCTGATTTGTAAATCTAATATGCCTAGTAATATCCAGATAATTCCCGTGTCGTATAGAGGCGTAGGGAGTTCAAGGAATTACAAGTAATACGGCGAGAGGTGGACTCTGTTCCTACCCTTTGCTCGTATACTTGGCTAGATAATCAGATGCCATCGTGATGCCTTGAAGTCCCTTCGTCTCTGACATGGTCTGTCTTCTATGCTTACCGAATTGTCGGGATCTTGCTTGCTTGAGCGGCGCCCCCCCCCTCTTTTCTTGATGGAATTAGTGGACTATACGCTGGGCTGCTGCTAACGGGCCCAACGTAGTCACCCTGTCTGTTTGTACAGACATGTCCCTAAGATAAAAGTCTGGGAAGGTAGAGTTTACAGTCCAGGCACAGGCTTGGACGATATCGTCCAGTGACAAATTTTTCCAGAGTGGCCAGGACGTTGCAATAGCTCTAATCTCATGAGGTGATGCCTTCGACAACAGGGGAGGAGCATCGATGGCGAGTTGATATGTCCAGTGTATCGTCTTCCTCAACCAGGCTGCAACTGTGTTTTTAGTAATGTCTGCAGATGCACCCGGCCGTAGAGAGAGAAACAGGAGACGTCTGGATCCTCTAGCAGAGTCTGTTCTCTGTAAATAGCATCGTAGGGCTCTAACTGGACATAAGAGTCTGTCATTCTCCAGTGGACCCACGAAGTCTGTAAGTGCTGGGATCTGATATAGTCTCTGAGCACATGGTCCCTGACGTGTGGATTCATTCTTGGCGATGAATTCCGGAATCGGACGAAAGGATATGGTTTTCCAATCTGCGGTCCATGCCAGGGAACTGCGTTCCAATGCGTGAAGTTCCGAAACTCTAGTGGCCAGAGCGAACGCTGTTAGGAAGACTGTCTTGTAGGACAGGGCCTTGATTGTAGCCGACTGTAATGGTTCAAATGGTGGACGTAGAAACGCACTCAGCACCACTCCAAGGTCCCATTTTGGTAGTAGTTGTCTTGTCCGGCGAGACTAAGGCGAAAGACTGGAGAAGAGCCGCAACGTTAATATCATGTCCGATATCGATTCCTGAAGTCAATTTTAGGACTCTGGATAACGCTGAACGGTATCCCTCTATGGTGCTTAGCTTGAATTCCTTGTCTCGATGCAGGTGTAGTAGGAAGTCAGCTATCATTGGAACAGAGGCAGTGTTGGGATCGATGTCTCTGGTCCCACACCAGGTACAGAAGTAGGACCATTTAGCCTGGTAAAGTCGAGAAGTGGATGATCTGTTTGCTGTCGCCATCGCCTCTGTAACTGGTTTTGAAAAGCCTTGGTCTGCAAGGGATTTCCTGGTAGTCTGCAAACGTGAAGGTTGAGCCACTGTGGATCGTGGTGTAGAATGCCGTGCCGTTGGTCTAGTAGTCGGCGCCACGGAGGTAGTTGACGAGGGAAGTCGGTCAGGAGCTGGACTAACGACGGGAACCATGGGCGATGCGGCCACCACGGTACTACGAGCAGGATAACACTGTTGTGCTCTGTTATCTTGTTCAAGACTGCCTGAATAAGCGCTATCGGTGGGAATGCGTAGGCGATCAGGTTGTTCCAGTTGATAGACATAGCGTCGACTGCCCAGGCTTGCGGGTCGAGCATCGGACTGACGAAGATCGGTAACTGAGTGTTGTCCCTCGTTGCAAACAGGTCTACTAGGGGCTGTTCCCAGGTCGATGCCACCTGACGAAAAGCCTCTGTGTGGAGGTGCCACTCCGTCTGTAAAACCTTGTCCGGACGTGAAAGGCTGTCTGCAATGACGTTCAAGTGACCGGGTACATGTCGTGCTCGGATCCGGCATTGATGAATCGGTGCCCAGGTGAAGAGAGACCACGTCTCCTGGAACAGCAGTCGGGACTTCGTCCCCCCCCAACTTGTTGATGTAGCTCACTACTGTCGTGTTGTCTGATGCGATCATAAGAGACTTGCCGAACAGTTGAGGACTCCAGTGGACGACTGCCATGTTCACTGCTGCCATTTCCAGTACATTGATGTGCTGTGTCTTCTGTTGTGGAGACCATCTGCCGGATATCTTTAATTCTCCCAGGTGGGCTCCCCAGCCCGTGAGTGATGCGTCGGAGAAGAGGTTCTTGTCCGGCGGTGTCCAGCGGAGTGGAATCCCGGACATGACATTCCCCCTGGACTGCCACCATTCCAGGAACTGATGCAAATGCTGAGGAACTGGAACTCGGGGGTTGATAGCCGGAGCTCGCAGATACGGCTGCAGATGAAACTGTAGCGGGCGTAGTTGAAGCCGTCCGTACTGTGTCAGATCCTGAGTGGATGTCAGCAATCCCAACAGGCTTTGCCAAAGACGTAAGGGCTGTGATTGGGATAATAAAAAATTTCGGCTGATAAGCTGAATTTTTGTCCAACGGTCTTCTGGGGGCAGGATAATCTGTATCTGTGTGTCGAATACTGCCCCGATGTATTGTCGTCTCTGAGCGGGCTCGAGTTCCGACTTCGTTGGATGTGGGATGAACCCGAGATACTCCAGGACTTGAATGATGAATTGTATCTGGGACTTGAGTACTGACTTCTTTGACCCCCAAACAAGGATGTCGTCGATATATGCCTCTATGTTGATACCTCTCAGGTGAAAGAAGGCCATGATTGGTGATGTAATTCTTGTGAAACACCAGGGGGCGATGGAGATGCCGAACGGCAGGACCTGCCACTCGAATCGTCTCCCGGCGATGATGAATCGGAGATACCGACGATGCTGCTGATGAATGGGGACATGAAGGTAGGCATCTTGGAGGTCGATGGAGGCTAGCCAGTCCTCCGGTTGTAGGCGGGACCGTAATGACGGGACTGATGTCATTTTGAAGTGTGGAGGTGGTGCCAAAGTGTCGTTGAGTCGACGCAAGTCTATAATCATGCGAAGCTGATCTGTGCCCTTCTTGGGGACGAGGAAGACAGGACTGTAAAATCCAGGACTTACTTCTTCCACGGGTAATTCTCGGACAGCGCCCTTGTCCAATAACACTTGTACTGATTCCAGTATTGTCTGCACATGTTCCGGACGAACTGGAAGACGTGATGGCTTGGGTTTGGTGATGAGCCTGGGGTACTCTAGAAAGGTGAGGAAAACTCCATCTCTGAGTGATCTGGTGACCCACTTGTCGTCCGTCATAAGCTTCCAGTTCTGCCAAAAGATCTGTAGACGTCCGCCCACAATCGGATGACTGAGTACTTGAAATTCGGGAAGGATGAAAGGATGATCGGTTAAAAGATGAGGCTGGGAACCGTCAGTTCCGACGGTCGGGCTTTCCTCTGCCCCGGTCGGAAGACTTTCCTCCTCTACCACGAAACTGTCCTTTTCCGTAGGGACGAAAACTAGGCTGGTTGTCTTGCTTGGGTAGACTGCCTGAGTCCTGGCGGGAAGACTGCCCAGAGCGTCCTCCTCTGGTCGACTTGCCTTGACCTTTGCCCTTGCCTTTACCTTTACCTTTTCCGTGAGCTAGGGCCCCGATGATCGGGAAGTCTTTTCGTCATTGACGGCAGGCATGACCGTGGAAATAGCTTGGTTGAAGAGATACTTGGATGACAGGGGTTGTTGTGCCAACTCGTTCTTTACTGATTCCAATACCTCGGACTTGGGATGTTTAAGGTATCCCGCTCGTCGGGCTTGCACCATCGTGGCATAAGTAAAAGCCCCTGTTTCCATGACATCAGCGTTGGACTTGTTCATCGAGTCGATAAAAGCGCTGAGGAAATCCATCTTGGGCCGTGAGAAAGTCAGGGATCCGTCCTTATTCTTCACATCTGGATCCTGAATCACCTTAGAAATAGCCGTGAGGAACCAGTCAGAGTATGATGTAATCCTGTGTTGTGTCAGCATCATATCCTCCACCGCACAGGCCTGCTTCTGTTGAAGTACCACTGCTGGGGTCTTGGTAAAGTTCAACAGTCTGTCAAGATCTGTGTCGGACTTCGGAGGCTTGAACGGTAAATTGTCACCATGAAGAGCGTAAGTCTTGTAAGGACCGGGTTTCTGGAGAGACGACGAAGTCTTTAACTGTCGATCCAGTGCGTCGTATAATTTGGTTGACGCCGGTGATGGTGCGCAGGTTGCCGCAACTTCCTCAGAAGGCTTGTTTAGACCGTAGAGAGATGCCGCTGTAAGTCTTCTCCGTTTCCGGGGGGATCAACAGACTGCTTATCCTCGCCGCCCACAGGTCTGGGCATCTCCGGAACCAGGGTGTACACTGCCGCTATCCTGGCCTTGAATGGTAGTACGTCCTTGTCCTTGTCCTCTACCTCCGCTTGCCGGCGGGAAGGTGAATCCGTGTGAGATGCCGAGGAAGTAGAACGTCGTGAGTGATCCTCGTTGTCCGAACCCGACTCTGCGTCGCTAGAAGAATGGGGTCGTGTCACCTCACGGACCTCCGGCGAAGGAACCACTGCAACGGCAGGAAGCTGTGTTGCCGGAAGATGACTGTGTTTCTTGACCAGGCTTGACTTAGAAGGTACTCCAGGAGTAGAAGGCTGATCTTTGGATCCGGATCCAGAAGGGCGATCCACGGGTCGCTGTTCATCTCTGGGCTTCCGTTTATCTCGATGCTCCGGATTACGGGGTTTCTGGCTCTCTGTAATCCTCGGAGAAGAGCGACGGTGATGATCGGTAGACGTCCGCTCCTCGCAGTCCGTGCGACGTGCGTGCTGATGGGAACCCGGGGAACGGCTTCTATATCGTCGGGTGTAAGGTCGCTCAGGAGTACGGTCTCTACCGTAATAACTCCGGTAGTCTGGATTAGGTAAAGGACTCCGACGTCTAGGACGGTCTCTCTCCTGATGTCGGCGTTCAGGATAAAAATCCCGAAATTGCAGCGGTGTACGGCTCCGTCTACGAGATCTGCGTACCATAGTATCGGGTTGCGGTTCCGTTGTACGGGTCCGAGATGTATCAGAAGCCGACTCACGGCGCTCTGGATGAGTCCGTTCCTCATGGATCCGAGCCTTCCTAGACGTGGACTCCCGGTGTTCTGGATAAGTCCGTTCTCCATGAGTCCGTGTCTTCTCAGATGTAGTTACTCGGTGTACTGGATAGGCCCGTGACGTCTCCCGCTACGGGGTACGGCTCCGGACTGTAGTCCCGTCCCGAGGTGCTTTGGAGTCCCGGTGCTCTGTATGGGGCCTTGGCTTCTCGGAATTCCGGTGCTCCCTGTAGGACCGTGGCTTATCGGACTCTCGGTGTTCCGCATACGGCCGTGACGTCTCTGAGCTGTGGCCTCGGCGAGCTGTGTAGGGCCGTGCTGTGCTGGTGCCGGGCTCTGGCGATCGAGTCCGTGGCCTTGGCTTCCGGACTGTATTTTTATCCGCCGTGCCGGTCTGTGCCTCCGGGGTACGGCTCTTGGACGGATCCCGGTTCTTCACCGGGTCCCGGCTAGAAGACTTGTGTTCCTTGGGTCGTGGAGACTTGGATGAACAGGAACTGTTATCCGTGGAGTGTCCCTGATCCATGGTTGTAATAGGGCTTCCCAGTAGATTCCGTAACAACGTCTTCTCTGGTGAACTTGAAGTAGACCGTGGGGCCGTGACTTGAGCCTGACTGGTCTGTACTTTGTCTTGCGGGGATTCCACCGGCTGCAGGACTGTACCGCTCGGTTGTATATACGGGCTTGCAGTCGATAGAGGTGAATCTTCGTTCAACGCTAAGTCATTGAAGAGGGCCTGATTAGCCTCTTGTTTCTCGGCTGGACCCTTCCTCTGGTCACCGGCCGCCTTCAGGAGTTGACAGCGTCGAACTGCAGCATAGCTAATCCAGGTCACGTCGTCCCAGCCTGCACACTCAGCACATGTAACCTGCCTGTAGCAGATCTGTGCCCTGCATTTAAAACAGAATGAATGCGAGTCTCTTACGGGCCATAACTGACGACAAGATTCACATCTCTTACTATTTTTGATAGTTTGGGTGACTACGTTAGCCATACTGACTTACGGGAGACACAAAAATAACCCTAGGGTGCGTCTATAACAACCAAAAGTTACTAACAGGAGCTCTCATTCAAAACACGTCTTGCTGCCAAGACTGCAAAGGAAAAAGAGGAAGGGCATGCGCGGAGAGCACGCCACCTAGCGGACGATCGACGAGACGATCAAGGGAGATAATTTCTTTGCTGGAGATCTCCAAAATGGAGGAATATGGCATTATATTGATAGCAGGTTAAGATTTGAGACACAAATATGCTATTACTGTGATAGCTGAAGTGGAACGTATTGGCCCAATGCAATGTGATATCTGCTATGAGTTTGACGCGGCTTGTGTGTGCGACAAGCCAAATCATATCGAGTGTGAGGGTGAAGATATTCCCGCTGATTCTCTAGATATCGATGCAGATAATAGGGTCGAACCTCCCCCGTTAACTGACGAGCCAATTTCTGAAGGCTGTGATTTCAGCGCTTCAAAGGAAATGGTGAATTCAACTCAAAGTGTCGATGAGATGAATACAGAATCTGACGGTAGTCTTGAACTAAATGAAGAAACAATAGAGGTGACGGAGAATCGATTGTCTGAGAAAAGTGATCAAGTCCAGAATGACAATGACAGTGAAAACAGTGCCGGCTTTTTTCGTAGAAGAAAGCTGAAGGCACAGCCGAATTTGTCGGGCGCGAAGAAAGCAAGCGGGAAACAAAAAAAGAAAAACAAGAAACAATGGCTAACAATCGAAAGTGCTTTTCTTCTCTGACATGTGACATCTTGTGCTCACAAGAAACTTTTTGGACAGATGACTTCATAGAACAAAATAAACATTTATTTAATGGATAGGTATATTACAGTAATTCGGATGATGGTTTTAAAGGCGTAGCCATTATAGTGGCTAATCATTTATATGATTCTATACTTTCTGTAAAAAAAGATAATGTTGGCCGTGTTCTGAGAATTTCTTTCTCCTTTAATAATGTAGAGTTAGATGTGTGTAATCCATACGCTCCGAATAGCGTTACTGAACGTGTGGTATATTTCGAGAAGGTCCATGATTATATTAGAGATGTAAAGACGATATTGGTTGGAGATCTAAATACAGTTTTTTCTGCTATTGACAGATCAACGAACATTTTAGAATATGACCGGTCCAGGAATATTCTTTTAGAGTGTATGGATACTCACAATCTGAGAGATATCTGGAGGTATGAAAACCCCGACAAGATTGCTTTCACATGGTGCAGAAAGATCAGTGGTATTTTAAGGCAAAGCCGAATTGATCATGTGTTAATTTCAAGGGGTTTGACTTGTATGATGAAATCTATCTATTTCCGACACACGTCACTTAGTGATCACAGCGCAATGTTTTGTCGTCTTGAAATGAACACAATTGAAAGAGGACCTGGGATGTACGTTTTCAATAACTTGTTACTGTCTGACGAATTGTTTTGTGAGAGGGTTTTAAATCTTCTGAATGATCAATTAAAGTGTCCGTTATATGTTACGGAAAAATTGATTTGGTGGGACAATACAAAATATAAAATTAAGCAATTGGCCCCCTTTTATGGGGCTCGCAAAAAGAAAGAATCTGAGCAAGAACTATATCAGTTACAAAGGATTTTACACAATGAATATAGGCGAGCTGCTATTATTCCTGATTACATCACTAGTCTAATCACCGAGACAGAGGGTCGTTTAAAGGATCTCGAATGTTTGAAATGCCAAGGCGCTATTTTGAGGTCTAAGGCTAGGTGGATACACGAGAATGACAAAAATACTAAGTATTTCTTAAATCTGGAGAAGTACAGACAGGAAATAAATTAATATCAGAGTTATCTACTGTTGATGGTGATACTATTTATGATACTGAATCTATATTAAATGAGATCTCTAGGTTTTATAAGGATTTGTTCAAAAGAGAGGACATTGATACTGAAGCACAGACATCCGTTCTGTCATCAATTGAAACATCCCTTTCTGAAACTGATAAGGAATTATGTGATTGGGAATTATCCCTTGAGGAATTGAAGTATGCGTTAGATGGCATGGTGCGGAATAAATCGCCGGGAGGCGATTCGCTTACTGTGTAGTTTTTTTCTCATTTTTGGAACACTGTGGGTCCCATTTTACTTGATGCATATAATCATGCTTTTAACGCTAGAGATCTGTCCCGATCAATGAAAAGTGGGATTATTACACTAGTGTATAAGAAGAAGGGGCATAAATCTTTGTTAAAAAATTGAAGGCCAATCAACCTTCTTAATGTTGATTATAAGATTGTATCGAGGTGTATGGCCAACAGATTAAAACAGATTGTTGGTAGTATTATTGATCCCTGTCAGACTTGCTGTATACCTGGAAGGGATATATCAGATACTATTTGTAGTCTAAGAGATGTATTACAGTATGTTGAAGATGATAATGTGGAAGCATATTTTGTCAAACTAGACCAAGAGAAAGCCTTTGATAGAGTGGCACATGAATATTTATTTAATGTACTGAGTAAATTTAGATTTGGTGACAATTTCATCCGGTGGATGAAGATTTTTTATACTGATGTCCGCAGTACAGTTAAATGCAATGGATTCCTTACGGATTATTTTAAAGTTGGAAAGTCTATCCGACAAGGATGTCCAATATCAGCACTGTTGTATGTGTTAAGTGTTGAGAGAGAGAGAGAGAATTAAGGTTTAACGTCGCATTCAGCAATATTTCAGCTATATAGCGACGATCAAACAAAATTCTAAGTAATCAATTCAAAAACTCGGTAAACTAATGCGTTAAAACAGGTACAAACATTAAAATTTGTACAACAAACCAATCTCTCTCAAATAACCTAAAATACAATCCTCTTTCACTCTGCTAAAAAGATCTTCCAGCGTAGCTGCTCGATAAAAAGTATCTCTTACAGTCTTAAAATCTATGCAGTCTATGAGAAATATGTTTCACCGTGAGATTTTCATGGCAAGGTATACACCTTGGAATCGGCTCCTGTTTTAGTAAATATTCATGAGTTAGTCGTGTGTGACCGATCCTACATCGTCTAATCATTGTCTGGTCGAAACGTTTATGACTGTTCAGGTGAGTATAACCAACCGTTTTTTGAACTCGTGAAGTTTGTTATTATCCATAGTATCCCATAAAGATTGAAACAGCTTTCTTACATAAGCGCAGATAGATGGTCTGAAATCGCTGTATGGTATTCCAACAGGGTCAACTTCTTCATCTAGAGCTGCCTTAGCCAATCTATCTCAGTGTTGCCTTTGATGTCAACGTGACTAGGCACCCAACAAAACACAATATCTATCTGTTGATCAAATCTGGTGTCATATAATTGTAGAATTTCCAAGATGGTGGGATGAGTGGAATTTCCATTTTTAATTGCTTTAAGGCATGACAGTGAATCTGAGAATATGACATATTTTTTCCTTCTAGTGGATCCAATACCTTCTAAAGCAGATAATAGAGCTTTTGCTTCTGCAGTAAATATGGAACTTTTACCTGGCAGTCGATACGTTTTGGTTTTGGAACTAAAGATAGTAGCACATGCTACTCTCTCACCATCTTTAGAACCATCTGTATAAATAGCCTGATGTGAACTGTATTTCTCTCTCAGTAGACCAAATTCTTGTGTATACACGAGCTGGCTCGTGTCTGCCTTTTTATATTTAGTCAGTGAAATATCTACTTCTGGCGTGGCTAACTGCCATGGTGGAGTTGGCAAGAGCTCGTTAGGTAAAATCTGACTAACTTTAATACCAGCTGCTACAAGGTGTGGTTTCATACGGATTGCAAGAGGTGGAATAATCGAGGGTTTCTTTAAAAAGAGATTTGCGTACTGAGGGTTGAAAACACAGTTATATGCAGGATTTGAGAGGTTCGAACGCAGTTTTGTGAGATATTGCAGTGATAATTTAATTCTCCGAAGTTTTAAAGGAAATTCATCCGCTTCGACATACAAGCTTTCTTTAGGTGATGTTCTGAACGGACCGAGGCAAAGTCTTAGTCCTTGATGGAGAATAGGATCTAGCTTTGCCAAGTTTGACTTGCTTGCACCATTGTAAACAATAGAACCATAATCGAGTTTGGAACGAACAAGTGATCGATATAAATGAAGGAGAGTTTGCTGATCTCCTCCCCACTTATAGCTGGCAACTACTTTCAACAAATCCAGAGCTTTCGTGCATTTGGCTTTTAAGCAAGTTATACGAGATTTGAAAGTTAGTCGTTGATCAAACAATATGCCTAGAAATTTGACCTCTTTTACCTCTTTGATTTCAGTTCCATCTAAGGTAAGTACTGGATCTTCGTGCTGGGAATATTTTCTGCAAAAGTGTATACAATTTGTCTTAGCTCTGGAGAATTTGAAACCATTTTCTAGACACCATTTCTGAATTCTGTTTACACAAAGTTGTAATGTTCTCTGAATATTGTGTATACTTTTCCCACTACACGATATATTGAAATCGTCTACAAAAAGTGAGCCATCAATTGATTTATTCAGAACTGCAGCCAAGCTGTTGATCTTGATACTAAACAGAGTAGTAGACAAAATACTGCCCTGTGGGACACCCTGGTCTTGATCAAAATGATCAGACATAGTTGTACCCAAACGAATTTGGAATTGTCTATCATTCAAAAAGTTGGAAATAAAAACGGGTAAACGACCTTTTAATCCCATCTTTTGAAGATCTTTAAGAATCCCGTATTTCCATGTAGTATCGTAGGCTTTTTCTAAATCAAAAAAGATAGAAACCACATGTTCGTTCTTGGCGAAAGCATTCTTAACATACGAATCTAATCTGACTAAATGATCAATGGTACTTCTATTTTTCGGAAACCAGCTTGAATATCAGTAAGTTTCTTTTCAGTTTCCAGGTACCAAACAAGGCGATCATTTATCATGCGTTCCATTGTTTTGCAGACACAACTAGTCAGTGAAATCGGACGATAATTACCAGGGTCTGTATGGTCACGACCAGGCTTTGGTACTGGTATAACTATGGCATTGTGACATGACGGAGGAAATTCTTCTCTATCCCAAAGTCTATTGAATATTCGTAATAGGATTTCTAGAGATGATTCCGGTAGATGTTTCAAAAGCTGTAATGAGTGTTAAGTGTTGAGCCTCTAGGTGCTCTTATACGATCATCGGAAGATATACCTGGAATAAGTATACCAGGGTCTTCAACCATTTCCCTAATTTTTGAACATGCGGATGATGCTACAATTACAGTTGGAGATAAGAAATCAGTTGAAAAGTGTATTGAGTGTGCGGATTTGTATGGTGCAGCATCTAATGCTAGACTAAATTTGGATAAGTCCGAGGTTATGCCTGCTAATGGTGACTTTGTCAGTGACCGCATAGAGGGACTTCCAATTAGTATTGACTGTTTGTGTATTTTAGGCGTATACATTGGAATTAAAAAAACTTTGTGTGCACAGAGAAACTGGAAAGACAAAATTCATAAAACTGAAATACTTTTAAGTTTTTGGAAACAAAGGAAACTGACATTAAAAGGCAGGCTGTTGTTATATCTACTTTGTTATTATCTCGGTGTTGGTATGTCACAACAGTTCTGTCTTTACCAGATATCTATCTGAAGCAACTAAAGAATATGTGCCTTACCTTTTTGTGGAACGGTGGGGCGGACCTAGTTAGTTATGGTTCTGTAATAGATGATACGTGTAAAGGAGGCTTAAACATTCCGGATATTTTATGTAAATTAAAGGCTTTTCGGTTGAAGTTTTTGGCACGATTTTTTAATGCGTCCCATCGTGCTATCTGGAAAGATTGTTTTAAATATTTTTTTAACAGAGGCATGGACTTGGGTCTCTCGTTTGAATTATTTTTTATGACCATTCACAAGCCACTTGTAAATAGCCTTCCTGATTTTTATAAGGACATGTTAATGGCATTTGTTGATATACAGCATTGTGCATCTATTGATATTTCTAATCGGGAATCTGTTCTATGTCAATCATTTTTTATCAATCCAAGAATCACTGTTAATGGAAAAACATTGTGTTCGGAGCTGTTCATCAGATCGAAACTGTTTCTCTTGAAGGATATTTTGTATGAAGTGATCCCTGGGTTTTTACCCCTGGCTGCGGTACAGGAGGTTGTTTTGGATGCTTGTCCTGAGACATCACCGAAGCGTGTTGAATTGTTGTATAGTTTGATTAAATCGGCCATTCCTGAAGAGTGGATGTATGCTATACATGAGCCAGCAGCAACTGTGTGTACAGTTAAAGAAATGGCTATTATACATAACCGAGTTAGGAAACCTATGTGTCAATTAAATACTTCATTTTTTTTACAAATTGCTCAGAAATAAAATTTCTAAGGAACCAATATCTGTACACTATTGGGAGTTCTTGTACCCAACTATTGAAATTAAGAAATTTTGGCCGTTGGTTAATCTTCCAGGGAAGAGTCCAGACTGTGTAGACACAGACTATAAGGTGTTGCACAATATTCTTTTTACACAAAAGAAATTGTTCAAAGTTGGTTTGTCTGACACAAACATATGTAAGCTGTGTAACTTTCATGTCGAGGACACTGAACATATGCTGTTTTTTTGTCTGTCTGTACAGGATTTTCTTCAGTATATTGGTCGAATTGTTGAGAATTTGTTTCAATTTGCTAATGTGCAAGTTCTAAATAGAGTTTCTTTTGATACACTTCTTTTCTTTTGTTTGGATATTGTACAAAGTCCACAAGTGTAAATACGTATTTTGTAAATATTCTCTTGTCATTGGCCAGATTGGCTATTCTACGAAGGAGAAACATGTTCGTCGTCACCAAGAAAGTTTTACCTGTAAAATATTTGTTCAAATTTATACTGACACAAAGTATTAAAGCAGCTTTTGTATATTTAAAAGGGAACAGGCAGTTATTCGAGAAACGTTTTGTCAAACATAATCCGTTTGTAAATGTTGACAACGAAGATAAGTTGAAAACTACGTTTCCGTAATTATGTTTAGCACATTCTGCATCTTTATCATCAAGTTACTTTATAGTTTACCATGACAAGAATGTAAAAGTATTTCTATTGCATAACTTTACATTAAGCAAATTATAGGGTAAAAATGAACTTTTCTTGGGCGATCGGGAATTCCCTAATCTGTGATATATATCTTTTAATTCACCTGATTCGCCGAATTGTATGCCTTGTATATGTTCTAAAATTTTTGTGTATATGTTCCTATATTTGAATAAACATTCTATTCAAAAGCAAAAAAAGAAAAAAAAAGGATTCCGCGCTCTCACCGCGGCGGCCGGGGTTCGATTCCCCTCATGGAAACTACATTTTATTTTGTTTCGCCAAATGTAGTTTTCTTTTGTCATTCATAATCAAGTAGGAGGAGTAATAGACTGTAAGATATAAAAATCATCAGATGTGATCGTATGAATATTCAAGTTAATATTCCTGAATGCAAAGGTTACAAGCCCGTTTAAAGTACTTGTATTTTCATCCAATCTCGAAGAATCAAATATAGTGACGGGGGAAATATCGAACAATTATACGAAAATAATGGCAAGCTGACCACTACGTACAGCGCAGTACTAGAACGTCTTGAAGTTTCGTGGAATCCCTCAACTTCCCCATTAGTACTGCTAATTAGAAGCCAGATTGAACTCTTATACCCTAGGTCTCGTCCACACGGAAGGCCAATTTCGACAAACACTCAACCGTGCGACTTTGGCAGCGGGAGTGCCAGGTATGCGGAAGGTGTGCTAGCAGGGACATTCACTCTGGACAGATCAGCCGCTTCCCCAGCGATCGATGTTCAGATGTGTCACCGGGACGATATTGGTTGGAGATCTAAATACAGTTTTTTCTGCTATTGACAGATCAACGAACATTTTAGAATATGACCGGTCCAGGAATATTCTTTTAGAGTGTATGGATACTCACAATCTGAGAGATATCTGGAGGTATCAAAACCCCGACAAGATTGCTTTCACATGGTGCAGAAAGATCTGTGATGTTTTAAGGCAAAGCCGAATTGATCATGTGTTAATTTCAAGGGGTTTGACTTGTATGATGAAATCTATCTATTTCCGACACACGTCACTTAGTGATCACAGCGCAATGTTTTGTCGTCTTGAAATGAACACAATTGAAAGAGGACCTGGGATGTACGTTTTCAATAACTTGTTACTGTCTGACGAATTGTTTTGTGAGAGGGTTTTAAATCTTCTGAATGATCAATTAAAGTGTCCGTTATATGTTACGGAAAAACTGATTTGGTGGGACAATACAAAATATAAAATTAAGCAATTGGCCCGCTTTTATGGGGCTCGCAAAAAGAAAGAATCTGAGCAAGAACTATATCAGTTACAAAGGATTTTACCCAATGAATATAGGCGAGCTGCTATTATTCCTGATTAAATCACTAGTCTAATCACCCAGACAGAGGGTCGTTTAAAGGATCTCGAATGTTTGAAATGCCAAGGCGCTATTTTGAGGTCTAAGGCTAGGTGGATACACGAGAGTGACAAAAATACTAAGTATTTCTTAAATCTGGAGAAGTACAGACAAGAAAATAAATTAATATCAGAGTTATCTACTGTTGATGGTGATACTATTTATGATACTGAATCTATATTAAATGAGATCTCTAGGTTTTATAAGGATTTGTTCAAAAGAGAGGACATTGATACTGAAGCACAGACATCCGTTCTGTCATCAATTGAAACATCCCTTTCTGAAACTGATAAGGAATTATGTGATGGGGAATTATCCCTTGAGGAACTGAAGTATGCGTTAGATGGCATGGTGCGGAATAAATCGCCGGGAGGCGATTCGCTTACTGTGAAGTTTTTTTCTCATTTTTGGAACACTGTGGGTCCCATTTTACTTGATGTATATAATCATGCTTTTAACGCTAGAGATCTGTCCCGATCAATGAAAAGTGGGATTATTACACTAGTGTATAGAAGAAGGGGCATAAATCTTTGTTAAAAAATTGGAGGCCAATCAACCTTCTTAATGTTGATTATAAGATTGTATCGAGGTGTATGCCCAACAGATTAAAACAGGTTGTTGGTAGTATTATTGATCCCTGTCAGACTTGCTGTATACCTGGAAGGGATATATCAGATACTATTTGTAGTCTAAGAGATGTATTACAGTGTTGAAGATGATAATGTGGAAGCATATTTTGTAAAACTAGACCAAGAGAAAGCCTTTGATAGAGTGGCACATGAATATTTATTTAATGTACTGAGTAAATTTAGATTTGGTGACAATTTCATCCGGTGGATGAAGATTTTTTATACTGATGTCCGCAGTACAGTTAAATGCAATGGATTCCTTACGGATTATTTTAAAGTTGGAAAGTCTATCCGACAAGGATGTCCAATATCAGCACTATTGTATGTGTTAAGTGTTGAGAGAGAGAGAGAATTAAGGTTTAACGTCGCATTCAGCAATATTTCAGCTATATAGCGACGATCAAACAAAATTCTAAGTAATCGATTCAAAAACTCGGTAAACTAATGCGTTAAAACAGGTACAAACATTAAAATTTGTACAACAAACCAATCTCTCTCAAATAACCTAAAATACAATCCTCTTTCACTCTGCTAAAAAGATCTTCCAGCGTAGCTGCTCGATAAAAAGTATCTCTTACAGTCTTAAAATCTATGCAGTCTATGAGAATATGTTTCACCGTGAGATTTTCATGGCAAGGTATACACCTTGGAATCGGCTCCTGTTTTAGTAAATATTCATGAGTTAATCGTGTGTGACCGATCCTACATCGTCTAATCATGGTCTGGTCGAAACGTTTATGACTGTTCAGGTGAGTATAACCAACCGTTTTTTTGAACTCGTTAAGTTTGTTATTATCCATAGTATCCCATAAAGATTGAAACAGCTTTCTTACATAAGCGCAGATAGATGGTCTGAAATCGCTGTATGGTATTCCAACAGGGTCAACTTCTTCATCTAGAGCTGCCTTAGCCAATCTATCAGCTTCAGTGTTGCCTTTGATGTCAACGTGACTAGGCACCCAACAAAACACAATATCTATCTGTTGATCAAATCTGGTGTCATATAATTGTAGAATTTCCAAGATGGTGGGATGAGTGGAATTTCCATTTTTAATTGCTTTAAGGCATGACAGTGAATCTGAGAATATGACATATTTTTTCCTTCTAGTGGATCCAATACCTTCTAAAGCTGATAATAGAGCTTTTGCTTCTGCAGTAAATATGGAACTTTTACCTGGCAGTGTATACAATTTGTCTTAGCTCTGGAGAATTTGAAACCATTTTCTAGACACCATTTCTGAATTCTGTTTAGACAAAGTTGTAATGTTCTCTCAATATTGGGTATACTTTTCCCACTACACGATATATTGAAATCGTCTACAAAAAGTGAGCCATCAATTGATTTATTCAGAACTGCAGCCAAGCTGTTGATCTTGATACTAAACAGAGTAGTAGACAAAATACTGCCCTGTGGGACACCCTGGTCTTGATCAAAATGATCAGACATAGTTGTACCCAAACGAATTTGGAATTGTCTATCATTCAAAAAGTTGGAAATAAAAACGGGTAAACGACCTTTTAATCCCATCTTTTGAAGATCTTTAAGAATCCCGTATTTCCATGTAGTATCGTAGGCTTTTTCTAAATCAAAAAAGATAGAAACCACATGTTCGTTCTTGGCGAAAGCATTCTTAACATACGAATCTAATCTGACTAAATGATCAATGGTACTTCTATTTTTCGGAAACCAGCTTGAATATCAGTAAGTTTCTTTTCAGTTTCCAGGTACCAAACAAGGCGATCATTTATCATGCGTTCCATTGTTTTGCAGACACAACTAGTCAGTGAAATCGGACGATAATTACCAGGGTTTGTATGGTCACGACCAGGCTTTGGTACTGGTATAACTATGGCATTGTGCCATGACGGAGGAAATTCTTCTCTATACCAAAGTCTATTGAATATTCGTAATAGGATTTCTAGAGATGATTCCGGTAGATGTTTCAAAAGCTGATAATGAGTGTTAAGTGTTGAGCCTCTAGGTGCTCTTATACGATCATCGGAAGATATACATGGAATAAGTATACCAGGGTCTTCAACCATTTCCCTAATTTTTGAACATGCGGATGATGCTACAATTACAGTTGGAGATAAGAAATCAGTTGAAAAGTGTATTGAGTGTGCGGATTTGTATGGTGCAGCATCTAATGCTAGACTAAATTTGGATAAGTCCGAGGTTATGCCTGCTAATGGTGACTTTGTCAGTGACCGCATAGAGGGACTTCCAATTAGTATTGACTGTTTGTGTATTTTAGGCGTATACATTGGAATTAAAAAAACTTTGTGTGCACAGAGAAACTGGAAAGACAAAATTCATAAAACTGAAATACTTTTAAGTTTTTGGAAACAAAGGAAACTGACATTAAAAGGCAGGCTGTTGTTATATCTACTTTGTTATTATCTCGGTGTTGGTATGTCACAACAGTTCTGTCTTTACCAGATATCTATCTGAAGCAACTAAAGAATATGTGCCTTACCTTTTTGTGGAACGGTGGGGCGGACCTAGTTAGTTATGGTTCTGTAATAGATGATACGTGTAAAGGAGGCTTAAACATTTCGGATATTTTATGTAAATTAAAGGCTTTTCGGTTGAAGTTTTTGGCACGATTTTTTAATGCGTCCCATCGTGCTATCTGGAAAGATTGTTTTAAATATTTTTTTAACAGAGGGATGGACTTGGGTCTCTCGTTTGAATTATTTTTTATGACCATTCACAAGCCACTTGTAAATAGCCTTCCTGATTTTTATAAGGACATGTTAATGGCATTTGTTGATATACAGCATTGTGCATCTATTGATATTTCTAATCGGGAATCTGTTCTACGTCAATCACTTTTTATCAATCCAAGAATCACTGTTAATGGAAAAACATTGTGTTCGGAGCTGTTCATCAGATCGAAACTGTTTCTCTTGAAGGATATTTTGTATGAAGTGATCCCTGGGTTTTTACCCCTGGCTGCGGTACAGGAGGTTGTTTTGGATGCTTGTCCTGAGACATCACCGAAGCGTGTTGAATTGTTGTATAGTTTGATTGAATCGGTCATTCCTGAAGAATGGATGTATGCTATACATGAGCCAGCAGCAACTGTGTGTACAGTTAAAGAAATGGCTATTATACATAACGGAGTTAGGAAACCTATGTGTCAATTAAATACTTCATTTTTTTTACAAATTGCTCAGAAATAAAATTTCTAAGGAACCAATATCTGTACACTATTGGGAGTTCTTATACCCAACTATTGAAATTAAGAAATTTTGGCCGTTGGTTAATCTTCCAGGGAAGAGTCCAGACTGTGTAGACACAGACTATAAGGTGTTGCACAATATTCTTTTTACACAAAAGAAATTGTTCAAAGTTGGTTTGTCTGACACAAACATATGTAAGCTGTGTAACTTTCATGTCCGTCTGTACAGGATTTTCTTCAGTATATTGGTCGAATTGTTGAGAATTTGTTTCAATTTGCTAATGTGCAAGTTCTAAATAGAGTTTCTTTTGATACACTTCTTTTGTTTGGATATTGTACACAAGTGTAAATACGTATTTTGTAAATATTCTCTTGTCATTGGCCAGATTGGCTATTCTACGAAGGAGAAACATGTTCGTCGTCACCAAGAAAGTTTTACCTGTAAAATATTTGTTCAAATTTATACTGACACAAAGTATTAAAGCAGCTTTTGTATATTTAAAAGGGAACAGGCAGTTATTCGAGAAACGTTTTGTCAAACATAATCCTTTTGTAAATGTTGACAACAAAGATAAGTTGAAAACTACGTTTCCGTAATTATGTTTAGCACATTCTGCATCTTTATCATCAAGTTACTTTATAGTTTACCATAACAAGAATGTAAAAGTATTTCTATTGCATAACTTTACATGAAGCAAATTATAGAGTAAAAATGAGCTGTTGTTGAGCGATCGGGAATTCCCTAATCTGTGATATATATCTTTTAATTCACCTGATTAGCCGAATTGTATGCCTTGTATATGTTCCTATATTTCAATAAACATTCTATTCAGAAGAAAAAAAAAAAAAAAAGGATTCCGCGCTCTCACCGCGGCGGCCGGGGTTCGATTCCCCGCATGGAAAATACATTTTATTTTGTTTCGCCAAATGTAGTTTTCTTTTGTCGTTCATAATCAAGTAGGAGGAGCAATAGACTGTAAGATATAAAAATCATCAGCTGTGATCGTATGAATATTCAAGTTAATATTCCTGAATGCAAAGGTTACAAGCCCGTTTAAAGTACTTGTATTTCCATCCAATCTCGAAGAATCAAATATAGTGACGGGGGAAATATCGAACAATTATACGAAAATAATGGCAAGCTGACCACTACGTACAGCGCAGTACTAGAACGTCTTGAAGTTTCGTGGAATCCCCCAACTTCCCCATTAGTACTGCTAATTAGAAGCCAGGTTGAACTCTTATACCCTAGGTCTCGTCCACACGGAAGGCCAATTTCGACAAACACTCAACCGTGCGACTTTGGCAGCGGGAGTGCCAGGTATGCGGAAGGTGTGCTAGCAGGGACATCCACTCTGGACAGATCAGCCGCTTCCCCAGCGATCGATGTTCAGATGTGTCACCGGTACACACGCTCCGAATATAACAACTCAATATTGTAGTGATATAGTTCGAGGAACAGGCCCTTGCTGACCGACAGTGTCTCATAACAAGTCAAAATTTGTCTCCCGAATAAGCGTTTTCTGAAACTGTATTTACAGTTGAATGACGTACAATGTCCCATGTGGTCTAGTGGTTAGGATTCCGCGCTCTCACCGCGGCGGCCGGGGTTGGATTCCCCGCAAGGGTAGTACATCTTATTTTGTTTCGCCAAATGTAGTTTTCTTTTGTCATTCATAATCAAGTAGGAGTTCGGTTGTAGACTTCAGATTGTGAAGACGTATGTCTGTTTGCTCCGGAATTACAACAACAACGCCATATTATTGCTATATCGGACTTTACTTTGTTGTAGGAATATCGTAAATTGTACTGAAAGCTTCCGTGGACTGAGTTTAGCCCATTGGGGCTTGCGTTTGTTTGTTTGTTTGAATCCTCATATCGATTGAGATGTCGAAACCTGTTGTGTACAACGCGGCTGTTAAGCCGACACGTACTCTGTCTGTGATGTTTTCTACGAGCGATAATGGTGCATTTTCCAAGACGATGCAGAGGGAGTTTACGGCATTCCTGTCCAGTGTGATTAACACAAAGAAAGACATGCAGTGTTTTCAAAACAACTATTTCAAAAAGTGTTTCCATCTGAGGGTGAACTCCGAGGGGGCGCACAACGCTCTACTTTTGAAATCTGAATTTATTCTGGATGGCACAGTATGGAATATTACTGCAGCAAGTTCCGTTTATATGAACGTTACTGTCCATTGGGCCCCTGACGAGATGGAGGATGAAATGACAAAGGACGCACTGAAGCCATACGGTGAGTGTTTGAGTGTGAAGAAACCATTCTTAACTGGAGCGGGCTATCCCAATGTCCGAACGGGAATAAGAATCTATCGATTCCGTTGAAAGAACGAACGTTACGTTCCCAACTTTATTAACTTTGACGGCGAGATTATCATGTTCACTTATCCAGGACAGATATCTGAATGCAGGAAATGTGGCCAGTCCCAACATAAAGCAAATGAATGCAAAGCAAAATGGTGTATCAACTGTGATGGGTTTTCACCACATGAGATGCCCCACACCATGGAAAATTGCCCCGAGAAGTGCAAAATGTGTGGTTTGGGCGAACATAATATCACAGAATGTTCATCACGTTCATTGTCTTACGCTTCACGGGTTAAACATTGGGGAAGTTCTACCAGAGCCAATGTAACTGTACGTGACCCCCCGGTGTCCAACGACGTAGAAGTAGAAGTTGATGTGGTCGTGAGCGACGAAAATGATGACAGTGATGTTTGTATGGAACGTCTGGATTATGATTCTGAGGGGAATGAAATTGACAGGGACGAAATGGATGATGAGGAATACCGGCCGCCTAAACCAGTGGATGTCAGAATTGATGAGAGTGTGATTGTTGCAGACAATTATACCGTCCATAGTCAAGACGTAAATCGGCCTAAGCGCCAGAAATGTGCTGAAATGTCTGTACAAAATGTCGAGATTGCCAGCGTGAATCAAGATTGCGGTGGAGTCATGTGTGTGGACCCTCACACCGAGATTACACCTGCGACACAGAGCCAGTCTGACGGTGAAAAAGACTCACAGGACATTGAAACAATTAATGAAGCAATAACTCCAACTCCTGGCGCCGTATTACCCTATTAGACTATCGAAAACAGGCTTCTTTGTTGAGGAAAACAAAGAACAGGCGAGGGAAAGCCAAAAGCAATGAACTGTTCTCATCTAACTAAGCGCGATGTATACAATTACCTATTATATTATTCTTCTAATGGCAGGCTCTGTGTGTAGAGTCGCTAGTTTAAATATCAATGGTTTACTGGATAAAGACAAGCAAGGACAAGTGCGCGATACAATACTTCAGCATGGAATTGACATTCTATTTTTACAAGAGACCCACTTTGTCAAGAACAATGACAATAGACTGAATGTACCTGGTGATTGTTTATGGGCTTTTGGTACTAATTTGAGCTGTGGAGTGGGAATATTCATAAGATATTCTGTGCCTTGTACCATTAACTACATTAAGAGATGCCCGTATGGAAGATATATTGCAGTTTCGGCCAAAATATACGATATCTCTGTTAAATTAGTTTGTATATATTGCCCGAATAATGCCACTGATAGAAAATCCTTCATTAAGGAGCTACACACCATTTTGACCGGTAGTGACCCTATATATATATAACTTTATTTACTGAGGGTTTACAAAAATACTCAGTCAGTTTGAAAAACTGTTCTTCCCTGAGGCCCTCTAACAACAAGACAATTGCAAAGAAATAAGCTATCATAATTACACACATACGGTAATTTCCCTATTAATTCACCTTCCAAATTTAATTCGAAAACGGCCGATTTTTCCGCTGTCGTGATTTTGTCCATCCTAATAAAACGAACACGGGAACATTTTCAATATCCGTGAAACAATAAATTCGAACACTCCCGTTTTCGCCACGGAGTTCGTGCCGATGAAAGTAAAGTGAATATGTTACTAGAATCTCGTATAGTATATCGGCGTATGCTATTATTTGTAATCGCAGAGAAACAACAGGGAATGGTACAATATAATCAGACTGAATTACTATTACTTACAGTCTATAAGGAAAACAATTGATTCAATTAACTCCGCAGTCCTGTAATTTTATCCTAACTTGATCGCGTTTCGCCGCATTCGGGAAAAATATATACGGTGTCTGCACACGGCCCGCTATTAAATCATTCAACACAACAACAACGTCGACATACCGAACGACTCGAACATGGAATACTCTAATATGTGTATAGTTTTATATTTCCAGAATATTCATTCAATTCCATGTCAGTTAGGTTTCATAATATAGATCATAGCTAATACTGAACAAAAAGGAAGGAATACGTTCAATGTTTTGGCCTACTTTTACGATGTTATTATGGACGCGAATTTACGGACGTCAGCTCAAAAATCTGCATGATCGTGCTGAACTCGTCACTCGATAAATATGCTCGACTTCCTTGAATAAAATTAGACGCCTTTATCAGGGTAGAGGAGATTTTCTGACATCATACACTGCATTTTATGGAAACTGATGAGATATCAAAGTTAATACACGGTAATAAATACGATCACTACGACCACGGCGAAGCGGTCCGCCATTTTGGATTCTCCGTGAAAGTCGGCGCGACATTTAATTCGAACACCTATCATACTTGGAAGGGATTTTAATTTTGTTGAAAATACCGTTTTAGACAAAATTGGGGGTAACTGTCGGAGGGGCTCTGATGGGAAGGAAGAGATACATATATATTATCATGACACAGTGTCATGATGATATATTTAACATATACTTTACTTATATGTTGCTCTCCTCTCTTAAAAGCGTGGTAAATTAACGAACTATTTTGAGGCACCTCAATTGTGTAACAAGGTTCATTATGCAGTTTTGAATCAATGCGCGCGCGAGGAGGAGTGCTAAAAATAAACGCAGTACACAGGCGTACCTGTTTCCCAGTGACTTACCGAAACTGGGTCAGGAAATCAGAGAATAAATCAGTTAATTTCGAATAATATTTTAATATTCATTATTTGCAATGTTTGCGATATTCACTCACGTATGATATTATCTCTAGCTGTGGAAGTTAACAAGACACAAACTCGTGAAACAAGAACACTGACCCCCTCAGTCCAACGGGAATGGGGTACGAAAATAACTGGAGCAGCTTTGAAAAGTGCGTGGGAAAATGTTTGTATTTTGGCCAGTCTAGACAGAGATTCTGACAGTGCACACGAACGGTATGAAGACGCGTTTCATCTCCAGCGAACAATTCAACTTTACATTTAATATACAGTTTAATTGGAGAACTAAATTACTGTTCAAACCACAGAGTTACCACTATCAGAAGGCCGATCGGGAGGACATAAGCTGATATTCAGGGTGCAATTGTTAAACGTTGCACCATGAAATACTCCGGCAGTCGCACTTTGGTGTTTTTCAACATAGCTGCTGGATGAACTGACAGTGGGGAAATTACATGAAGTTGGAATGTACGGTGTGAGTTGTGCTGCAGCGAACTGGTCTCCCTGAACAGATACTTTCGCCACGGGTGAACACGGTGAAGTCGGTGCCCTGCCTTCGGCAGCAGGTGTTCGTGACACTCGATTCTTTGTAAGGCTCAGGATATTACTCATTTCCTCCTGCTGTTCATGTGACGCTACGGCATAGTTATTCAGGGAAGCAACATTTGTGTGCCCAGTCAACTGGATTATTGTGGTTGGTGCTACTCCCGCGTGAAGGAGTCGAGTCGCTGTTGTGGACTGTGGTTTGTTTTTCTACCAGTCAAGTTCGCGCGTTTTGCCATTTTATTCATCATGGTGTGCAGGTAATTTTTACCCATGGCTTGACATTTGTACCACTTTGTACTATTTGACTTGCGCTGATGGTTAACGGACAGATAGAAGGGGCTTTCGGTGTCACACATTTCGCGGGGTCTGAGGTCGCGGAAAGTTTTATACATTTGCACCGGGCATTCCTCTTTATTTTCCAGCAGAACAAATTGCTTCGGTTGAAACGGTCTCTGGTGACCGAAGGCACTTTCGCCGCTCCTTGTTTTAGTGTCACGTTCATTGAATTTTAAAAATTCTACACCTCGCTCATCAGACTGTAGAGAGATGTCTCCCCATTTGAGTTTCCGGTTTTCGTCACGTCCCGTAAGACCGAAATGGACAGTGTTATTAAGCCAAATTTGATTTTGCAGAGCGCGGGGGCTTTTATTTCCCAGTATTCCTTTTTCTTTTAGTAATTTCTGTTCGTTCGCAGTTAGAGGTGCTGATTTGTTGGGGCGGTTCCCTTTCCCTTTTTGTTTGAGTTCTTTTCGCTTTGAAGCCAAAACATCTCTACTTGTTTTAAATTCTTGACTGAAGATCAGGCTTGAGGGATACTGTTTCTCCCGCAGCCATCGATCAATCCCTCTTTGGTAACTGGTCAGGGTGTCGGGCTCGTACTCCGAACCGTCGTGTTTTCTGATAGACAGCATAAAAGACCCAACATAGTTATTGAGCTCAGTTGGAGGGATTGTTTCAATTGTTCTGTTTTCAAAATTTGGGCCGGCGTTCAACCATTTGGTGAAGGTCTTCACAACACTTTCAGTTTTTCTCACAGGTTTTTTGTTTCGCATTCTGTCCACAAATTCAGTTTGTTGCTCGTCGAACTGGACAAATGTTGGCGCTCTTGAAGTTGAAGGGAAGTTTTGTTTAGTTTGGGCTGTCAAGCGTTTAATATCCGAGGGTGTGTCGGAGTCATCAGAGTCCAATGGTTTTTCTGTCAATTCCTGGAAAGTTGGGGGTGTTTGGGATTTTTTTTCTGTCGGTGCATCGGACTGTTGAGTGGCCTTGTCGAGAGCAAGAACTAACATTCTATCGTCGTCGCTATTACTGGATATGAGATGAACGCTTTCATCGTCGTCCGACGGAAGCCCCATATCGAAGTTGGGCGGTTCTGAATCTGTACTGAAATCAACATCTTGGTCGACAACCTGACTGTTACTGTCCGTGTCCGGAGGACGGACTTCCGCAATGTTTTGTGTGTCCACAGACTTGATATCCAAACGAAGTGAAAAATAACTGGAACGGTTTAAAGTTTTGCACAAATACTGGAAATTGGACCAAACTATATACAAATTATTGAACTGGAATGACTTTTCTATGAGAGAAACTTAGCGGAACATCAGTCAACAACAACAAGATTTATGGTACGGGCTTCGGACAATTTGTAGAAAGCAGACGATAAGTATGGTAATTAAATATGTTTTATTCGTTTCACTACATTTTTTTCTGTTGGTTTTTATTCTAATAATATTTTTATTTAGACTTTTTATGCTATTCGGTTGCAAAAATAACTTTCAGAACTCATCAGTATGGTTGAAATTGACAGTTCCACAAATAGAACAAAACCAAAAGTTCACGGGATTCCCCCCGAGACGTTGCCAAGGTCACCGGCGAAAGTAGTTCCGGTAAGCGAGGGGGGCGATACAACATACCTACTGTGGTGATACAGAAATGGAAAACGCGAGTGTGTATCACTATCCTAGCACGCATAGGTATATGATAAAAACTCTGAAATATACTTACGACTTGAATGATACATTTCGTACTAAATATTCCGACAAAAAGATGTATACTTGGTCACGTGGCAGTATTGCTTGTCGATTAGATAGAGAGAGAGAGAGAGAATTAAGGTTTAACGTCGCATTCAGCAATATTTCAGCTATATAGCGACGATCAAACAAAATTCTAAGTAATCAATTCAAAAACTCGGTAAACTAATGCGTTAAAACAGGTACAAACATTAAAATTTGTACAACAAATCAATCTCTCTCAAATAACCTAAAATACAATCCTCTTTCACTCTGCTAAAAAGATCTTCCAGCGTAGCTGCTCGATAAAAAGTATCTCTTACAGTCTAAAAATCTATGCAGGAGAGAGAGAAATAAGGTTTAACGTCGCATTCAGCAATATTTCAGCTATATAGCGCCGATCAAACAAAATTCTAAGTAATCAATTCAAAACTCGGTAAACTAATGCGTTAAAACAGGCACAAACATTAAAATTTGTACAACAAACCAATCTCTCTCAAATAACCTAAAATACAATCCTCATTCACTCTGCTAAAAAGATCTTTCAGCGTAGCTGCTCGATATAAAGTATCTCTTACAGTCTTAAAATCCATGCAGTCTATGAGAATATGTGTCACCGTGAGATCTTCATGGCAAGGTATACACCTTGGAATCGGCTCCTGTTTTAGTAAATATTCATGAGTTAATCGTGTGTGGCCGATCCTACATCGTCTGATCATGGCCTGGTCGAAACGTTTATGACTGTTCAGGTGAGTATAACCAACCGTTTTTTTGAACTCGTGAAGTTTGTTATTATCCATAGTATCCCATAAAGATTGAAACAGCTTTCTTACATAAGCGCAGATAGATGGTCTGAAATCACTGTATGGTATTCCAACAGGGTCAACTTCTTCATCTAGAGCTGCCTTAGCCAATCTATCAGCTTCAGTGTTGCCTTTGATGTCAACGTGACTAGGCACCCAACAAAACACAATATCTATCTGTTGATCAAATCTGGTGTCATATAATTGTAGAATTTCCAAGATGGTGGGATGAGTGGAATTTCCATTTTTAATTGCTTTAAGGCATGACAGTGAATCTGAGAATATGACATATTTTTTTCTTCTAGTGGATCCAATACCTTCTAAAGCTGATAATAGAGCTTTTGCTTCTGCAGTAAATATGGAACTTTTACCTGGCAGTCGATACGTTTTAGTTTTGGAACTAAAGATAGTAGCACATGCTACTCTCTCACCATCTTTAGAACCATCTGTATAAATAGCCTGATGTGAACTGTATTTCTCTCTCAGTAGACCGAATTCTTGTGTATACACGAGCTGGCTCGTATCTGCCTTTTTATATTTAGTCAGTGAAATATCTACTTCTGGCGTGGCTAACTGCCATGGTGGAGTTGGCAAGAGCTCGTTAGGTAAAATCTGACTAACTTTAATACCAGCTGCTACAAGGTGTGGTTTCATACGGATTCCAAGAGGTGGAATAATCGAGGGCTTCTTTAAAAAGAGATCTGTGTACTGAGGGTTGAAAACACAGTTATATGCAGGATTTGAGTGGTTCGAACGCAGTTTTGTGATATATTGCAGTGATAATTTAATTCTCCGAAGTTCTAAAGGAAATTCATCCGCTTCGACATACAAGCTTTCTTTAGGTGATGTTCTGAACGCACCGAGGCAAAGTCTTAGGCCTTGATGGAGAATAGGATCTAGCTTTGCCAAGTTTGACTTGCTTGCACCATTGTAAACAATAGAACCATAATCGAGTTTGGAACGAACAAGTGATCGATATAAATGAACGAGAGTTTGCTGATCTCCTCCCCACTTACAGCTGGCAACCACTTTCAACAAATCCAGAGCTTTCGTGCATTTGGCTTGTAAGCAATTTATATGAGATTTGAAAGTTAGTCGTTGATCAAACAATATGCCTAGAAATTTGACCTCTTTTACCACTTTGATTTCAGTTCCATCTAAGGTAAGTACTGGATCTTCGTGCTGGAAATATTTTCTGCAAAAGTGTATACAATTTATCTTAGCTCTGGAGAATTTGAAACCATTTTCTAGACACCATTTCTGAATTCTGTGTAGACAAAGTTGTAATGTTCTCTCAATATTGTGTATACTTTTCTCACTACACGATATATTAAAATCGTCTACAAAAAGTGAGCCATCAATTGATTTATTCAGAACTGCAGCCAGGCTGTTGATCTTGATACTAAACAGAGTAGTAGACAAAATACTGCCCTGTGGGACACCCTGGTCTTGATCAAAATGATCAGATATAGTTGTACCCAAACGAATTTGGAATTGCCTATCATTCAAAAGTTGGAAATAGAAACGGGAAAACGACCTTTTAATCCCATCTTTTGAAGATCTTTAAGAATCCCGTATTTCCATGTAGTATCGTAGGCTTTTCTAAATCAAAAAAGATAGAAACCACATGTTCGTTCTTGGCGAAAGCATTCTTAACATACGAATCTAATCTGACTAAATGATCAATGGTACTTCTATTTTTTCGGAAACCAGCTTGAATATCAGTAAGTTTCTTTTCAGTTTCCACGTACCAAACAAGGCGATCATTTATCATGCGTTCCATTGTTTTGCAGACACAACTAGTCAGTGAAATCGGACGATAATTACCAGGGTCTGTATTGTCACGACCAGGCTTTGGTACTGGTATAACTATGGCATTGTGCCAGGACGGAGGAAATTCTTCTCTATACCAAAGTCTATTGAATATGCGTAATAGGATTTCTAGAGATGATTCCAGTAGATGTTTCAAAAGCTGATAATGAATATTATCAGGGCCTGCAGCAGAATCATGAGCTTTCGTGAGAGAAGCATGAAGTTCTTCAATTGTAAACGAAGCGTTATAGCCTTCATGGTTACCGGAAGTGAATTTAATTTCATTTCTCTCTTCTCTTTTTTGGAAACTTTGAAATTTAGGTACATAATTTTCTGATGAAGAGTTTTTGGCAATTGTTTCTCCTAATTTATTTGCAAATTCTACTTTGTCAGTAATCACCTGATTTCCATCCTTGAGATGATGAACGCTGGACTTGGAGCTTTTACCTTTTATTCGTTGGATCATATTCCAAACTTTTGTTATTGAAGTATGAGTATTTATCTTAGAAACATAATTTCTCCAAGAATCACGTTTATTCTGTTTCATGGTTCTACGAGCTTTAGCTCTTGTAACTCTGAGATCTTTCAAATTTTCAGGATTAGGATGTCGGCATAAATATCGTTCAGCCTTCTTTCTACGTTTTCTTGCTTCTTTACAGTCATCATTAAACCAGGGTCATCAGCTGAATGAACAGCTTTTAGGACAGTGGGAAAGTGATCACTTCCACAAAGGTCATCATGAACAGACCAAGAAAATTCTTCCAGAATAGGAAGGTCGCAAAGTGAGATATCCAATGCTGAATAGGTTCGATGGGCCGAGGACAAATGTGTATAAGAACCATCATTAAAAATACACAAAGAATTATTTGATATAAAATTTTCAAGAATTTTATCTTTACAATTGTCTTCATTATCCCAGAGGATATTACGACCGTTAAAATCACCCATCATTAAACAAGGTTTCGGGAGCTGATCGTAAAGATGTTGAAGTTCATTGAGCCGGAGGCTACCAGAAGAAGGTATGTACACCGTGCATAATGTGAAAACAGAATTCAAGGTAATACGAACTGCTACAGCTTGTAAATCTGTCACTAAATCAACAGGACGGTGTAAAACACCCATTTTAACCAATATTGAAGAACCGCCTGTAGCTTTTCCATTTTCGTCTAAAGCGTAGGAATGATAAGATGTGTATTGGCGAAATTTAAATTTGTCTTTATCTGCTTTCTTCAGAAAGGTCTCGTTGAGACAAAAAGCTGATGGTTCATAATCTTGAGTTAATAATTGGAGTTCATTTAAATTTGGCCAAACTCCTCTGCAATTCCACTGAACGATAGTTGGTGGCTGAGCCATCTTTAGTCTGTATATAGAAATAAAACACAAAACTGCCCAAGCCAAAATATATAAGGTTAGCTTAGCCATTATGTACGTTTTATTTTGGGTAATCCTTTTTGACCTTTCTTATTTTTTTTTTCATTTGTTCTCTCTTGTCTTTTTTATTTTCCTTCTTATAAACTTCTTTCTCTCTATCTTGTACCAACAAGTCCTTCGACCTTTGGTTCAAGGAAGTCTCGCCTTTTAACGGACGATCATTACAATCAAGATACTCCTCATCTGAAAGCATGGGTGAATCGTTGGTAGGAGTGGGAGTAGCATCGACTATTTTAGGCTCTTTGCCCGATTCGATATCTATGGTATTCTCTTTTTTTCTGATTCGAGGTAGCTTTATTACTACAAGACTGTTGACTACCTTCTTTTTCTGTGAACTCCTTCATTACTTCCTCGTTTGGTGTAAAGTTTACATCTACACCGGAGTGAATAGGATTAATGGAGGAATCTACAGACTGCACAGGTGCATCCTGACCCGAAAAACTACCAGTATCCGGTAAGTTGTCACCCTTCAATTCAACTCCCGGAGTTAATACTATGTCAACACTTTCAGTCTGATCAGAAATCGACTTCTGATCACCTGACTTCTGATCACCTGACTTGACTTCTACATCATCGCAAACCTCACTCTCACTGACATCTTCATCTTCCGAATTACAACCTTCATCCATCGCGTCATCGAGACACTCGTAGGGGTTTGAGGATTTCTCATTGTTCCAGGCGGAGACTATCCTCTGATGACGTTCGGTGGGCTTGCCATCACGGCCTACAGTCTTCCACAAATCTATATAGTGCTGTTGTTTTTGCTGGAGAGCCTCGACGGAAAGTCCTTTTCGAACTTCTGCGGGCGGAACAGGGCGAGAATCTGAGGAATCATCTTTTCCATCGTTAGCTGCGTTATCAACAGAAACCTGTTTGGCCTTTGGACAGGTTTTTTTAAGATGTCCTTCCTGATGACAAATCAGGCATTTATTTTTCAAAGGACACCTCGAGTTCATGTGATCTTCTAAACCACAAGTATAACATGTTTTTACTTGACCGTTATACCATACAGGAAGTCTCATACCTCCAATTAAAATAGAAGAAGGAAGGGCACGTTTGAATTTCTTCATCAAAATTCTTCGAACTCCCGTCTCAAACTCTCTATCAAACGAATAGAACTCCTTTTGTACTGAGAGAACATCCCCATAAAACTCAAAAGCACTTTTGATCGCAGAATCTGGGAAATCGCATGGTCCTTTCATCTTTACTAGCAATTTCCCTGGATCTATTTCCTCAAAATGGCCACGTTGATCTCCAACGCGAATACCTTCCAGCACTAGTCGAGTTTTGGAAATTTCATTTGCTAGTGTGACGTTCCACAGGGTATTTGATACCTGTACTAGACCTTTAAGGACTTTCGGTCCTGATTCAACCGTGTCTTTTAATGCGCGATATATATCAATCGCATTAGCTTTTTCTAGACCTTGAAGTTGTAGGCTCAGAGACCTATCAAACTTTCTAAAGGCCATAGTGAAAAAAAAAGAGAGAATCTCAATACAACTAGAAACTACAAACTACAAACACGCACAAACCCCAACAGTGTGCCTCCCCACAGAGTAAACATTGCCTACCCGGGTACGGGCTTCGGACAATTTGTAGAAAGCAGACGATAAGTATGGTAATTAAATATGTTTTATTCGTTTCACTACATTTTTTTCTGTTGGTTTTTATTCTAATAATATTTTTATTTAGACTTTTTATGCTATTCGGTTGCAAAAATAACTTTCAGAACTCATCAGTATGGTTGAAATTGACAGTTCCACAAATAGAACAAAACCAAAAGTTCACGGGATTCCCCCCGAGACGTTGCCAAGGTCACCGGCGAAAGTAGTTCCGGTAAGCGAGGGGGGCGATACAACATACCTACTGTGGTGATACAGAAATGGAAAACGCGAGTGTGTATCACTATCCTAGCACGCATAGGTATATGATAAAAACTCTGAAATATACTTACGACTTGAATGATACATTTCGTACTAAATATTCCGACAAAAAGATGTATATTCGGTCACGTGGCAGTATTGCTTGTCGATTCGATAGAGAGAGAGAGAGAGAGAATTAAGGTTTAACGTCGCATTCAGCAATATTTCAGCTATATAGCGACGATCAAACAAAACTCGGTAAACTAATGCGTTAAAACAGGTACAAACATTAAAATTTGTACAACAAATCAATCTCTCTCAAATAACCTAAAATACAATCCTCTTTCACTCTGCTAAAAAGATCTTCCAGCGTAGCTGCTCGATAAAAAGTATCTCTTACAGTCTAAAAATCTATGCAGGAGAGAGAAAAATAAGGTTTAACGTCGCATTCAGCAATATTTCAGCTATATAGCGACGATCAAACAAAATTCTAAGTAATCAATTCAAAACTCGGTAAACTAATGCGTTAAAACAGGCACAAACATTAAAATTTGTACAACAAACCAATCTCTCTCAAATAACCTAAAATACAATCCTCTTTCACTCTGCTAAAAAGATCTTTCAGCGTAGCTGCTCGATATAAAGTATCTCTTACAGTCTTAAAATCCATGCAGTCTATGAGAATATGTGTCACCGTGAGATCTTCATGGCAAGGTATACACCTTGGAATCGGCTCCTGTTTTAGTAAATATTCATGAGTTAATCGTGTGTGACCGATCCTACATCGTCTGATCATGGCCTGGTCGAAACGTTTATGACTGTTCAGGTGAGTATAACCAACCGTTTTTTTGAACTCGTGAAGTTTGTTATTATCCATAGTATCCCATAAAGATTGAAACAGCTTTCTTACATAAGCGCAGATAGATGGTCTGAAATCACTGTATGGTATTCCAACAGGGTCAACTTCTTCATCTAGAGCTGCCTTAGCCAATCTATCAGCTTCAGTGTTGCCTTTGATGTCAACGTGACTAGGCACCCAACAAAACACAATATCTATCTGTTGATCAAATCTGGTGTCATATAATTGTAGAATTTCCAAGATGGTGGGATGAGTGGAATTTCCATTTTAATTGCTTTAAGGCATGACAGTGAATCTGAGAATATGACATATTTTTTCCTTCTAGTGGATCCAATACCTTCTAAAGCTGATAATAGAGCTTTTGCTTCTGCAGTAAATATGGAACTTTTACCTGGCAGTCGATACGTTTTAGTTTTGGAACTAAAGATAGTAGCACATGCTACTCTCTCACCATCTTTAGAACCATCTGTATAAATAGCCTGATGTGAACTGTATTTCTCTCTCAGTAGACCGAATTCTTGTGTATACACGAGCTGGCTCGTGTCTGCCTTTTTATATTTAGTCAGTGAAATATCTACTTCTGGCGTGGCTAACTGCCATGGTGGAGTTGGCAAGAGCTCGTTAGGTAAAATCTGACTAACTTTAATACCAGCTGCTACAAGGTGTGGTTTCATACGGATTCCAAGAGGTGGAATAATCGAGGGCTTCTTTAAAAAGAGATCTGCGTACTGAGGGTTGAAAACACAGTTATATGCAGGATTTGAGTGGTTCGAACGCAGTTTTGTGATATATTGCAGTGATAATTTAATTCTCCGAAGTTCTAAAGGAAATTCATCCGCTTCGACATAGAAGCTTTCTTTAGGTGATGTTCTGAACGCACCGAGGCAAAGTCTTAGTCCTTGATGGAGAATAGGATCTAGCTTTGCCAAGTTTGACTTGCTTGCACCATTGTGCACCATATAAATGAACGAGAGTTTGCTGATCTCCTCCCCACTTACAGCTGGCAACCACTTTCAACAAATCCAGAGCTTTCGTGCATTTGGCTTTTAAGCAATTTATATGAGATTTGAAAGTTAGTCGTTGATCAAACAATATGCCTAGAAATTTGACCTCTTTTACCACTTTGATTTCAGTTCCATCTAAGGTAAGTACTGGATCTTCGTGCTGGAAATATTTTCTGCAAAAGTGTATACAATTTGTCTTAGCTCTGGAGAATTTGAAACCATTTTCTAGACACCATTTCTGAATTCTGTGTAGACAAAGTTGTAATGTTCTCTCAATATTGTGTATACTTTTCTCACTACACGATATATTGAAATCGTCTACAAAAAGTGAGCCATCAATTGATTTATTCAGAACTGCAGCCAGGCTGTTGATCTTGATACTAAACAGAGTAGTAGACAAAATACTGCCCTGTGGGACACCCTGGTCTTGATCAAAATGATCAGACATAGTTGTACCCAAACGAATTTGGAATTGTCTATCATTCAAAAAGTTGGAAATAAAAACGGGTAAACGACCTTTTAATCCCATCTTTTGAAGATCTTTAAGAATCCCGTATTTCCATGTAGTATCGTAGGCTTTTTCTAAATCAAAAAAGATAGAAACCACATGTTCGTTCTTGGCGAAAGCATTCTTAACATACGAATCTAATCTGACTAAATGATCAATGGTACTTCTATTTTTTCGGAAACCAGCTTGAATATCAGTAAGTTTCTTTTCAGTTTCCAGGTACCAAACAAGGCGATCATTTATCATGCGTTCCATTGTTTTGCAGACACAACTAGTCAGTGAAATCGGACGATAATTACCAGGGTCTGTATTGTCACGACCAGGCTTTGGTACTGGTATAACTATGGCATTGTGCCAGGACGGAGGAAATTCTTCTCTATACCAAAGTCTATTGAATATGCGTAATAGGATTTCTAGAGATGATTCCAGTAGATGTTTCAAAAGCTGATAATGAATATTATCAGGGCCTGCAGCAGAATCATGAGCTTTCGTGAGAGAAGCATGAAGTTCTTCAATTGTAAACGAAGCGTTATAGCCTTCATGGTTACCGGAAGTGAATTTAATTTCATTTCTCTCTTCTCTTTTTTGGAAACTTTGAAATTTAGGTACATAATTTTCTGATGAAGAGTTTTTGGCAATTGTTTCTCCTAATTTATTTGCAAATTCTACTTTGTCAGTAATCACCTGATTTCCATCCTTGAGATGATGAACGCTGGACTTGGAGCTTTTACCTTTTATTCGTTGGATCATATTCCAAACTTTTGTTATTGGAGTATGAGTATTTATCTTAGAAACATAATTTCTCCAAGAATCACGTTTATTCTGTTTCATGGTTCTACGAGCTTTAGCTCTTGTAACTCTGAGATCTTTCAAATTTTCAGGATTAGGATGTCGGCATAAATATCGTTCAGCCTTCTTTCTACGTTTTCTTGCTTCTTTACAGTCATCATTAAACCAGGGTCATCAGCTGAATGAACAGCTTTTAGGACAGTGGGAAAGTGATCACTTCCACAAAGGTCATCATGAACAGACCAAGAAAATTCTTCCAGAATAGGAAGGTCGCAAAGTGAGATATCCAATGCTGAATAGGTTCGATGGGCCGAGGACAAATGTGTATAAGAACCATCATTAAAAATACACAAAGAATTATTTGATATAAAATTTTCAAGAATTTTACCTTTACAATTGTCTTCATTATCCCAGAGGATATTACGACCGTTAAAATCACCCATCATTAAACAAGGTTTCGGGAGCTGATCGTAAAGATGTTGAAGTTCATTGAGCCGGAGGCTACCAGAAGAAGGTATGTACACCGTGCATAATGTGAAAACAGAATTCAAGGTAATACGAACTGCTACAGCTTGTAAATCTGTCACTAAATCAACAGAACGGTGTAAAACACCCATTTTAACCAATATTGAAGAACCGCCTGTAGCTTTTCCATTTTCGTCTAAAGCGTAGGAATGATAAGATGTGTATTGGCGAAATTTAAATTTGTCTTTATCTGCTTTCTTCAGAAAGGTCTCGTTGAGACAAAAAGCTGATGGTTCATAATCTTGAGTTAATAATTGGAGTTCATTTAAATTTGGCCAAACTCCTCTGCAATTCCACTGAACGATAGTTTTTTTTTTTTTTTTTTTTTTTTTTATATTCATATATTTTTATTGCCATTAAATTGCCACATAATACATACAAGTAGAATGACATACAATATGAACAAATCGAATATAAGTTGTTATTTGGCATTATTATAAGGACGATCACACACACACACACGCACGCACATACATACATATATACATATATTGATATCATAACTCCTCACTCTCCAATGCAATATAACTTCTTTGGATTACTTGACAGGTTGACATAGTAGTACATATAGTATACATAAATAGGCACACACAGATTTTACTATATACCAGTACGGTAGGGGTGTAGCAATTGAACATTTATACAATTATTCCTGTTAACCGTTTTCATCAGAATCATTTTCTGCTTTGGTGACGGCATGGAGCCATGGTTCCCATAGAAGGTTGAACTTCTGAAGATTTGACTTTTTCATCGAGATATATTTTTCTATAGAGTACCGCTGAGTTATGATGTTTTGAATTGCCAAAATGCAAACAGACTGTCTTTCAAATTTAGATTTGTAAATATAGCGTTTAGTGACGAGTATAATGAGATTGAGTATTTTTGAAAAGTCTGTTGTCATAGTTTCTCCGAATATAATATTTTTTGCCGTCAATGCGATCGGCAAGTTTGTTGTGGTATGTAACCATGCCTCGATGTCCCACCAAAGACGGCGGATCTTCTCGCAGTCCCAAAAGACGTGCTCTATAGTTTCAAGATGGTCACTACAAAAGGAACATAAGTCATTATCTTGAATGCCAATTTTTTTCAGATAGCAGTTTGTTGCCAGTATTCTGTTGTTAATACGAAATTGTAAATATTGTAACACTGAGCAGCAGGTGGTTTTGAATGGGAGTTGATAAACCTCGTTCCATTTAATTTCCTGTATATTCATTATCGATTCCCATCTAACTTGTGAACTGGGTCTTGTAGACTTGGATATAAGAACATTATACATATCTTTACTACCTTTGCATGATTTTGAAAGGATGTGTAGATCAAATGGAACATACGGTCGTACACTAGTAATTTTTGTTTTTACATCGGTTACAACTCCTCTGCAATTCCACTGAACGATAGTTGGTGGCTGAGCCATCTTTAATCTGTATACAGAAATAAAACACAAAACTGCCCAAGCCAAAATATATAAGGTTAGCTTAGCCATTATGTACGTTTTATTTTGGGTAATTCTTTTTGACCTTTCTTATTTTTTTTTTCATTTGTTCTCTCTTGTCTTTTTTATTTTCCTTCTTATAAACTTCTTTCTCTCTATCTTGCACCAACAAGTCCTTCGACCTTTGGTTCAAGGAAGTCTCGCCTTTTAACGGACGATCATTACAATCAAGATACTCCTCATCTGAAAGCATGGGTGAATCGTTGGTGGGAGTGGGAGTAGCATCGACTATTTTAGGCTCTTTGCCCGATTCGATATCTATGGTATTCTCTTTTTTTCTGATTCGAGGTAGCTTTATTACTACAAGACTGTTGACTACCTTCTTTTTCTGTGAACTCCTTCATTACTTCCTCGTTTGGTGTAAAGTTTACATCTACCCCGGAGTGAATAGGATTAATGGAGGAATCTACAGACTGCACAGGTGCATCCTGACCCGAAACACTACCAGTATCCGGTAAGTTGTCACCCTTCAATTCAACTCCCGGAGTTAATACTATGTCAACACTTTCAGTCTGATCAGAAATCGACTTCTGATCACCTGACATCTGATCACCTGACTTGACTTCTACATCATCGCAAACCTCACTCTCACTGACATCTTCATCTTCCGAATTACAACCTTCATCCATCGCGTCATCGAGACACTCGTAGGGGTTTGAGGATTTCTCATTGTTCCAGGCGGAGACTATCCTCTGATGAAGTTCGGTGGGCTTGCCATCACGGCCTACAGTCTTCCACAAATCTATATAGTGCTGTTGTTTTTGCTGGAGAGCCTCGGCGGAAAGTCCTTTTCGAACTTCTGCGGGCGGAACAGGGCGAGAATCTGAGGAATCATCTTTTCCATCGTTAGCTGCGTTATCAACAGAAACCTGTTTGGCCTTTGGACAGGTTTTTTTAAGATGTCCTTCCTGATGACAAATCAGGCATTTATTTTTCAAAGGACACCTCGAGTTCATGTGATCTTCTAAACCACAAGTATAACATGTTTTTACTTGACCGTTATACCATACAGGAAGTCTCATACCTCCAATTAAAATAGAAGAAGGAAGGGCACGTTTGAATTTCTTCATCAAAATTCTTCGAACTCCCGTCTCAAACTCTCTATCAAACGAATAGAACTCCTTTTGTACTGAGAGAACATCCCCATAAAACTCAAAAGCACTTTTGATCGCAGAATCTGGGAAATCGCATGGTCCTTTCATCTTTACTAGCAATTTCCCTAGATCTATTTCCTCAAAATGGCCACGTTGATCTCCAACGCGAATACCTTCCAGCACTAGTCGAGTTTTGGAAATTTCATTTGCTAGTGTGACGTTCCACAGGGCATTTGATACCTGTACTAGACCTTTAAGGACTTTCGGTCCTGATTCAACCGTGTCTTTTAATGCGCGATATATATCAATCGCATTAGCTTTTTCTAGACCTTGAAGTTGTAGGCTCAGAGACCTATCAAACTTTCTAAAGGCCATAGTGAAAAAAAAAAAAGAGAATCTCAATACAACTAGAAACTACAAATAGTAACACGCACAAACCCCAACAGTGTGCCTCCCCACAGAGTAAACATTGCCTACCCCCCCCCTCCCCCGAGGGAGCCTCACTCTAAAGGTGAAGGTGAAAACTATATAAGCCGTACAGCAATACACTCTCTCTTGACTTCGGGTCTCGGTCGAACAATAGCCCAGTTCTAAACCTGGCCGTTGCTGGGTGATGCCGAGGAACAAAAGAACAGAGAACAAAAGACTCGCTCGATCATGTACTCTGAGGGCTAGCCTTCAGTATACACCTTCAATATATACATGTATTCAGCCTAGCTCAATATAGGCAGATATGTGCAAATCGACCTAAGCCAAACTGAACGAAAAAAGAACCAGCCACAAACTTGATCAAGCCAACAAGGAAATATATATACACCAGCAAAATACGAAATATTTACAGACAGCGAACAAACAGAGAAGAGGGAGACAGAAAAAACCCACCGACCCTCTCGGTCACAAAGACCGGGACGGTAGTAATGGCAGATCTCTGCCTTCTCAAACCAGGCCAAACTGACTAAGTCAGAAAAACGCCCTGAACGGCAAAAAACTGAGAAATAATTCAAAACTTTCACCACAGGTTTTTGCCAAAAGTATTCACAAAATATATTACACAAAAATCAGAGCTAAGACCAGCTGAAATCCGCAGAAATAGACAAATTTCTCGGAGCGAAGTGAAAACACGTCTGACTCCCAATCTCTCTACATCCGGGCTCCGGCAAGGTATACAACTTGGAATCGGCTCCTGTTTCAGTAACTATTCATGAGTTAATCGTGTGTGACCGATTCTACATCGTCTGATCAGGACCTGGTCGAAACGCTTATGACTGTTCAGATGAGTATAACCAACCGTTTTTTTGAACTCGTGAAGTTTGTTATTTTCCATAGTATCCCATAAAGATTGAAACAGCTTTCTGACATAAGCGCAGATAGATGGTCTGAAATCGCTGTATGGGATTCCAACGGGATCAACTTCTTCATCTAGAGCTGCCTTAACCAATCTATCAGCTTCAGTGTTGCCTTTGATGTCAACGTGAATAGGCACCCAACAAAACACAATATCTATCTGTTGATCAAATCTGGTGTCATATAATTGTAGAATTTTCAAGATGGTGGGATGAGTGGAATTTCCACTTTTAATTCCTTTAAGGCATGATAGTGAATCTGAGAATATGACATTTTTTCCTTCTAGTGGATCCAATACCTTCTAAAGCTGATAATAGAGCTTTTGCTTCTGCAGTAAAAATGGAACTTTTATCTGGCAGACGATATGTTTTAGTTTTGGAACTAAAGATAGTAGCACATGCTACTCTCTCACCAGAGAGAGAGAGAGAGAATTAAGGTTTAATGTCGCATTCAGCAATATTTAAGCTATATAGCGACGATCAAACAAAATTCTAAGTAATCAATTCAAAAACTCGGTAAACTAATGCGTTAAAACAGGTACAAACATTAAAATTTGTACAACAAACCAATGTCTCTCAAATAATTTAAAATGCAATCCTCTTTCACTCTGCTAAAAAGATCTTCCAGTGTAGCTGCTCGATAAAAAGTATCTCTTACAATCTTAAAATCTATGCAGTCTATGAGAATATGTTTTACCATGAGATCTTCATGGCAAGGTATACACCTTGGAATCGGCTCCTGTTTCAGTAAATATTCATGAGTTAATCGTGTGTGACCGATTCTACATCGTCTGATCATGGCCTGGTCGAAACGCCTATGACTGTTCAGATGAGTATAACCAACCGTTTTTTTGAACTCGTGAAGTTTGTTATTTTCCATAGTATCCCATAAAGATTGAAACAGCTTTCTGACATAAGCGCAGATAGATGGTCTGAAATCGCTGTATGAGATTCCAACGGGATCAACATCTTCATCTAGAGCTGCCTTGGCCAATCTATCAGCTTCAGTGTTGCCTTTGATGTCAACGTGACTAGGCACCCAACAAAACACAAAATATCTATATGTTGATCAAATCTGGTGTCATATAATCATAGAATTTTCAAGATGGTGGAATGAGTTGAATTTCCACTTTTAATTGATTTAAGGCATGATAGTGAATCTGAGAATATGACATATTTTTTCCTTCTGGTGGATCCAATACCTTCTAAAGCCGATAATAGAGCTTTTGCTTCTGCAGTAAAAATGGAACTTTTACCTGGCACACGATATGTTTTAGTTTTGGAACTAAAGATAGTAGCACATGCTACTCTCTCACCATCTTTAGAACCATCTGTATAAATAGCCTGATGTGATCTGTATTTCTCTCTCAGTAGACCAAAATCTTGTGTATACACGAGCTGGCTCGTGTCTGCCTTTTTATATTTAGTCAGAGAAATATCTACTTCTGGCGTGGCTAACTGCCATGGTGGAGTTGGCAAGAGCTCGTTTGGCAAAATTTGACTAATACCAGCTGCTACAAGGTGTGGTTTCATACGAATTCCAAGAGGTGGAATAATCGAGGGTTTTTTTTTAGATGACGACTCTATAACGAATATTATGGATTAAGAATACTGATCAGCGATACGGATTTGATATTTTTGGAACATCATGATGTCTTGCCGGCATCATTGAAAACTGTTGACCGCTTCTCTCTTGCAGGAAACAAGCCTATGTCTATGTATACTATGATTGTCTTTTTGAATTTCGTGCTAATACTGTTATAGGAAAAATGGAATAGGTCTTTGGATTATGGACGCGGATATTCTCTAATGGACGACGGCTGGATTATGAATGACGGACTAGACGCTTGTAATTTGTGAATATAAATCTGCGTACTGAGGGTTGAAAACACAGTTATATGCAGGATTTGAGTGCTTCGAACGCAGTTTTGTGATATATTGCAGTGATAATTTAATTCTCCGAAGTTCTAAAGGAAATTCATCCGCTTCGATATACAAGCTTTCTTTGGGTGATGTTCTGAACGCACCGAGGCAAAGCCTTAGTCCTTGATGGAGAATAGGATCTAGCTTTGCCAAGTTTGACTTGCTTGCACCATTGTAAATAATAGAACCATAATCGAGTTTGGAACGAACAAGTGATCGATATAAATGAAGGAGAGTTTGCTGATCTCCTCCCCACTTATAGCTGGCAACTACTTTCAAGAAATCTAGAGCTTTCGTGCATTTGGCTTTTAAGCAATTTATATGTGATTTGAATGTTATTCTTTGATCAAACAATATGCCTAGAAATTTGATCTCTTTTACTACTTTGATTTCAGTTCCGTCTAATTTTAGTTCTGGATCTTTGTGCTGGAAATATTTTCTGCAAAAGTGTATACAATTTGTCTTAGCTCTGGAGAATTTGAAGCCATTTTCTAAACACCATTTCTGAATTCTGTTTAGACAAAGTTGTAATGTTCTCTCAATATTGCGTATACTTTTCCGACCACACGATATATTGAAATCGTCTACAAAAAGTGAGCCATCAATTGATTTATTCAGAACTGCAGCCAAGCTGTTGATCTTGATACTAAACAGAGTAGTAGACGAAATACTGCCCTGTGGGACACCTTGGTCTTGATCAAAATGATCAGACATAGTTACCCAAACGAATTTGGAATTGTCTATCATCCAAAAAGTTAGAAATAAAAACGGGTAAACGACCTTTTAATCCCATCTTTTGAAGATCTTTAAGAATCCCGTATTTCCATGTAGTATGGTAGGCTTTTTCTAAATCAAAAAAGATAGCAACCACATGTTCGTTCTTGGCGAAAGCATTCTTAACATACGAATGTAATCTGACTAAATGATCAATGGTACTTCTATTTTTCCGGAAACCAGCTTGAATATCAGTAAGTTCCTTTCAGTTTCCAGGTACCAAACAACGCGATCATTTATCATGCGTTCCATTGTTTTGCAGACACAGCTAGTGAGTGAAATCGGACAATAATTACCAGGGTCTATGGTCACGACCAGGCTTTGGTACAGGTATACCTATGGCATTGTGCCATGACGGAGGAAATTCTTCCCTATATCAAAGTCTATTGAATATGCGTAATAGGATTTCTAGAGATGATTGCGGTAGATGTTTCAAAAGCTGATAATGAATATTATCAGGGCCTGCAGCAGAATCATGAGCTTTCGTGAGAGAAGCATGAAGTTCTTCAATTGTAAACGAAGCGTTATAGCCTTCATGGTTACCGGAGGTAAATTTAATTTCATTTTTCTCTTCTCTTTTTTGGAAACTTTGAAATTTAGGTACATAATTTTCTGATGAAGAGTTTTTGGCAATTGTTTCTCCTAATTTATTTGCAATTTCTACTCTCTCAGTCATCACCTGATTTACATCGTTGAGATGATGATCGCTGGACTTTACCTTTTATTCTTTGGATCATATTCCAAACTTTTGTTATAGGAGTATGAGTATTTATCTTAGAAACATAATTTCTCCAAGAATCGCGTTTATTCTGTTTCATGGTTCTACGAGCTTTAATTCTTGTAACTCTGAGATCTTTCAAATTTTCAGGATTAGGATGTCGGCGGAAATATCGTTCAGCCTTCTTCCTACATTTTCTTGCTTTTTTACAGTCATCATTAAACCAAGGTTTCTTAATATGTGCAACTCCTGAAGATGTGGGAATGGTTTGGTTGGCAATTTCCATCAACATATCTGAAAATAGCTGTATAGGATCTGAAACATCAGCGAAGGAGACTGATTGTAGTTTTTGTGAACAAAGCTTTTCAAACTCGGGCCAGTTTGCTTTCTTGAAATTAAACCTTGTGAAATGACGGATTTAACGGACGATCAGAACACTCATGATACTCCTCATCAGAAAGCATGAATGACTCGTTGGTAGGAGTGGAGGTAGTATCGACTATTTTAGGCTCTTTGCCTGTTTTGCTACCTAGGGAATTCTCTTTCTCCTTTTCCTGGTTCGAAGTAGTTTCATTACTACAAGATTGTTGGTTACTTTCTTCTTCTGTGAATTCATTCATGACTTCCTCATTCGGTGTAAAGTTTACGTCGACACCAGAGTGAATAGGATTAATGAAGGAATTCACAGACTGCACAGGTGTATCCGAAGCCGACACACCGCCAGTATCCGGTAAGTTGTCTGGAGTCAATGTGTTGTCAACACTTTTAGTCTGATCAGAATCAGACTTCTGATCACCTGGCTCGGCTTCTGCACCATCGCAAACCTCACTATCACTGCCATCTTCATCTTCCGAACCACAACCTACCTCCATCTCGTCACCGAGAGGCTCGTAGTGGTTTGAGGTTTTCTCATTGCTCCTGGCGGCAACTATCTCCTGATGACGTTTGATAGGTTTGCCATCAGGGCCTACAGTCTTCCATAAGTCCATAGCTTGTTGTTTTTTCTGCTGAAGAGCCTCGGCGCTAAGTCCTCCTCTGAATTCTGCTGGCGAAATTCAGAGGAACCACCCTTTCTCACGTTAGCTACGGTATCTCCAGAAACCTGTTTGGCTTTTGGACAGGTTTTTTTAAAGTGTCCTTCTTGATGACAGATCAGGCATTTATTTTTCAAAGGACACCTCGAGTTCATGTGATCTTCTGATCCACAAGTATAACATGTTTTTAGTTGACCGTTATACCATACAGGAAGTCTCATACCTCCAATTAAAATAGAAGAAGGAAGAGCACGTTTGAATTTCGACATCCAAATTCTTCGAACTCCCGTCTCAAACTCTCTATCAAACGAATAGAACTCCTTCTGTACAGAGAGAACATCCCCATAAAACTCAAAAGCACTTCTGATCGCAGAATCTGGGAAATCGCATGGTCCCTTCATCTTTACTAGCAATTTCCATCGATCTATTTCCTCAAAATGGCCACGTTGATCTCCAACGCGAATACCTTCCAGCACTGGGCGAGTTTTGGCAATTTTGTTTGTTGGTGTGACGTTCCACAGGGTATTTGATACCTGTACTAGACGTTTAAGGACTTTCCGTCCTGATCCAACAGTGTCTTTTAATGCGCGATATATATCAATCGCATTAGCTTTCTCTAGACCTTGAAGTTGTAGGCTCAGTGACCTATCAAACTTTCTAAAGGCCATAGTGAAAAAAATAAATAATTCAAAGTCCCACTAGGGAATCTCAATACAACTACAAACTACAAATAGTAACGCGCACAAACCCCAACAGTGTGCCTCCCCACAGAGTAAACATTGCCTACCCGGAGGGAGCCTCACTTAAGGGTGAAGATGAAATCTATATAAGCAGTACAGCAATACACTCTCTCTGAACCTGAGGTCTCGGTCGAACAATAGCCCAGTTCTAAACCTGGCCGTTGCTGGGTAATGCCGAGGAACAAAAGAACAGAGAACAAAAGACTCGCTCGAAATCGTACTCTGAGGACTAGCCTTCAGTATACACTTTCAATATGTACATGTATTTAGCCTAGCTCAATATACGCAGATATGTGCAAATCGACCTAAGCCAAACTGAACGAAAAAAGAACCAACTACAAACCTGATCAAGCCAACAAGGAAATATATATACACACCAACAAAATACGAAATATTTACAGGCAGCGAACAAACAGAGAACAGGGAGACAGAAAAAACCCACCGACCCTCTCGGTCAGAAAGACCGAGACGATAGTAATGGCAGATCTCTGCCTTCTCAAACCAGGCCAAACTGACTAAGTCAGAAAACCGCCCTGAACAGCAAAAAACTGAGAAATAATTCTAAACTTTCACCACAGGTATTTGCCAAAAGTATTCACAAAATATATTACACAAAAATCAGAGCTAAGATCAGCTGAAATCCGCAGAAATAGACAAATTTCTCGGAGCGAAGCGAAAACGCGTCCAACTCCCAATCTCTCTACATCCGGGCCTCGTTGGTAGGAGTGGGAGTAGCATCGACTATTTCAGGCTCTTTGCCGGATTCGATATCTATGGTTTTCTCTTTTTTCTTCTTTTTCTGATTCGAGGTAGCTTTATTACTACAATTACAAGCGTCTAGTCCATCATTCATAATCCAGCCGTCGTCCATTAGAGAATATCCGCGTCCATAATCCAAAGACCTATTCCATTTTCCACATAACAGTATTAGCACCAAATTCAAAAAGACAATCATAGTATACATAAACATAGGCTTGTTTCCTGCAAGAGAAGCGGTCAACAGTTTTCAATGATGCCGGCAAGACATCATGATGTTCCAAAAATATCAAATCCGTATCGCTGATCAGTATTCTTAATCCATAATATTCGTTATACAGTCGTCATCTAAAAAAAAAGATGTATCTCAGTCACGCTTTGATTGTGACTGTTCATATGAGTACCATGAGGATCTTGAAGTACATGGGTTCATACGGCCCCTAGCCCCGGTTTAGCGGAATTAGACACAAGTTACGAAACGTAGCGCCATAGATCTTGCACGCTACGTTCGTATTTTGCTATCAGCATGCGATATGTATCGCCAAATTTGAGAAACTTTGAGTGGAGGCGCTTGGTGGCGACTGTTGATTACTTTCTTTTTCTGTGAACTCCTTCATTACTTCCTCGTTTGGTGTAAAGTTTACATCCACACCGGAGTGAATAGGATTAATGAAGGAATCTATAGACTGCACAGGTGCATCCTGACCCGAAACACTACCAGTATCCGGTAAGTTGTCACCCTTCAATTCAACTTCCGGAATTAATACTATGTCAACACTTTCAGTCTGATCAGAAATCGACTTCTGATCACCTGACTTCTGATCACCTGACTTGACTTCTACATCATCGCAAACCTCACTCTCACTGACATCTTCATCTTCCGAATTACAACCTTCATCCATCGCGTCATCGAGCCACTCGTAGGGGTTTGAGGATTTCTCATTGTTCCAGGCGGAGATTATCCTCTGATGACGTTCGGTGGGCTTCCCATCACGGCCTACAGTCTTCCATAAATCTATATAGTGCTGTTGTTTCTGCTGGAGAGCATAGGCGGAATGTCCCTTTCGAACTTCTGCGGGCGGAACAGGGCGAGAATCTGAGGAATCATCTTTTCTATCGTTAGCTGCGCTATCTTCAGGAACTTGTTTGGCATTTGGACAGGTTTTTTTAAGGTGTCCTTCCTGATGACAAATCAGGCATTTATTTTTCAAAGGACACCTCCACTTCATGTGATCTTCTGAACCACACTGAGGCCAATATCTCTCTTAAACGTGACATATAAAATAGCATCTGCTTGCATAGCCAACAGGCTCAAGACAGTTTTGGATTTTATTATACACGAAGATCAAAAAGGTTTTATTAAAGGCCGTTTCATCGGAGAAAATATCAGACTTTTATATGATGTACAGAAAAATATTCCAGGCACACTACTTCTCATAGATTTTGAGAAAGCGTTTGATACGGTTTCTCATGACTTTATCCATGAAGCACTAAGCTTCTTTGGCTTTGGTGAATCTATCAAAAAATGGGTAAAAATATTCTACAACGGAGCAAATTCCTGTATCCTACAAAATGGACTCTTCTCTGATTTCTTTCCTGTAAAGAGAGGATGTAGACAGGGGGACCCTCTCTCGCCATATTTGTTTATTATCTGTGCTGAAATTCTAGGTATATTAATTAGACAGAATCCAAAAAATTAAAGGAATCAATATAAACGGAACAGAATTTAAATTAAGTCAGTATGCTGACGATACCCAGATTATGTTGGATGGACAAGAAGAGTCATTTAAAGAAACCCTGGCATTTCTAGAGAAATTTTACAATATGTCTGGTCTTAAAGTTAACGTGGAGAAGACTCAGGCTATAGCTCTAGGCCCTTTGATTAATTCGAGAACTAGGTTATGCGAAGGGGTCAGGCTGGACTGGAACACTCCTGTTTTTACAATTTTGGGAGTCAAGTTTACCACAGAAATGTACAATATGCTAGATTTAAACTTCAAAGATAAACTAGGCAGAATGGAAACAATTTTGAATATGTGGAGGAGAAGAAATTTAACGATTTATGGTAAGGTAACAGTGATTAAAACATTAGTTCTTTCCCAAATAACACACTTGCTCACAGCCCTACCGGCACCAGGTGAGGATATAATAAAAAGGATAAATACGATGTTTTTAAATTTCTTATGGAATGGAAAATGTGACAAAGTTAAACAACGAATAGTGGTTAAAAATTACAATGAGGGTGGAATCAGAATGGTGGAGGTGGACTCGTTTATAAAGGCGTTAAGTAACATGGGTCAGAAGAATTTTAGTAACGAATTGTAAGTGGCAAAAGCTGTTGTTGGAATACTTCAATCCAAATCTATTTACTTTAACTGGGGGTGATTTTAAATACCACACAGAGAAGATAAAAAATCCATTTTGGAAAGAAGCGGTGACTGCATGGTCGAAATATTGTACGAAAATTAAAGTTAAAGACCAAGATATATTATCTCAACCACTATGGTATAATTTTTCGTTTAATAAGACAAATACATTTATAAGGCAATGGTTCAATCAAAAAATTTACTTCATTAAAGATCTTATCAACGAAAACGGTATCTTTTTTACGTTCAATGAATTAAAAGTAAAATACAATTTAATCGGGACATATCTAGACTACGAAAGATTAATCAGAAGTTTACCGAAGATCTGGAAAGATTATCTTAGAGAAAACAAACCAACAATGTCGGACATGCTTTCACCACCCTATCCAAAGTGTGCTAACTTGATATTAAAGTCTAGCAGGGGATGTAGGGAAATTTACAACTTGTTCATTGCAGACAGCCTGACCCCTGTAGCTATCACGAAGTGGGAATACAAATTAGGTGGGAAAAGTGTGAACTGGCATGACGCATATTTAATGGCAAAGTCTTGTACGTTAGAAACAAGGCTATGGAACCTGCAGTATAAATTAATACACAGATGTTTAGTAACGAATGAGTTATTAGTTAAAATGAAGATCACGACAGATTCAATGTGTACCTTTTGTCTCAATGATCCAGAAACAATTGAACATTTATTTTGGGACTGCCAAATAATTAATAGGTTATGGCAAGACTTGCGAAATTGGATACTTGAGAAATGTCATATAGGCCTTGTTCTTAACAAAAAGACTATATTATTCGGTTTACCATTAAAGAATCTTGTATTTAATCACGTAGTATTACTGATAAAACAATACATTTATAAGTGTCGTTGTATAGATTCTACACCCAACCTTGACGGTATAATAAATATACTCAAATATAATCTAAATTTGGAGAAAACTATTTATAAATATAATCTGAAATCTGAATACTTCAAGACAAAATGGGAACTTTTTACTAAAGTATTCAGCCACGACGGAGAAACCGAATGATAGTGCTGTTTAATGATATTGCTGTCTAAAGATATGGATAATGATATTGCTGTTTATGAATTGCTGTTCAATGATATTGATATCTAATTGCCCACCAATTAAATACAAAACGTAGAGCTAAAATGCTGGTCAAAATATTCTCAGACCAACAGAACAAGCTGCACACTCCCTATATATTTCACTATAGATTCCCCATTTATTGTAATTTTATTTATTTATATATTTATTTATTTATTTATTTTTTTTTAGCTAATTTTTTTGATAATTATGTTAGTTACTGCCTTTTTCTACTGCCTTTGTTATTTAGATTAAAGGTCCACATCTATAATTAAATATTTGAACTCGAATTTTATATATATAAAATCTATTAACATGTACTGTCTGCTGTTTGATGAAGACAAATAAAGAAATTATAAAAAAAAATCTTCTGAACCACAAGTATAACATGTTTTTACTTGACCGTTATACCATACAGGAAGTCTCATACCTCCAATTAAAATAGAAAAAGGAAGAGTACGTTTGAATTTCGACATCCAAATTCTTCGAACTCCCGTCTCAAACTCTCTATCAAACGAATAGAACTCCTTTTGTACAGAGAGAACATCTCCATAAAACTCAAAAGCACTTCTGATCGCAGAATCTGGGAAATCGCATGGTCCTTTCATCTTTACTAGCAATTTCCCTGGATCTATTTCCTCAAAATGGCCACGTTGATCTCCAATGCGAATACCTTCCAGCACTAGTCGAGTTTTGGCAATTTCATTTGCTAGTGTGACGTTCCACAGGATATTTGATACCTGTACTACACCTTTAAGGACTTTCCGTCCTGATTCAACAGTGTCTTTTAATGCGTGATATATTTCAATCGCATTAGCTTTCTCTAGATCTTGAAGTTGTAGGCACAGTGACCTATCAAACTTTCTAAAGGCCGTAGTGAAAAAAAAAACAAACAAACAAACAAACAAAAAAAAAAAAATTCAAAGTCCCACTAGGGAATCTCAATACAACTACAAACTACAAATAGTAACACGCACAAACCCCAACAGTATGCCTCCCCACAGAGTAAACATTGCCTACCCTCCTGAGGGAGCCTCACTCTAAAGGTGAAGGTGAAAACTATATAAGAAGTACAGCAATACACTCTCTCTGAACCTCAGGTCTCGGTCGAACAATAACCCAGTTCTAAACCGGGCCGTTGCTGGGCAATGCCGAGGAACAAAAGAACAGAGAACAAAAGACTCGCTCGAACTTGTACTCTGAGGGCTAGCCTTCAGTATACACTTTCAATATGTACATGTATTTAGCCAAGCTCAGTATACGCAGATATGTGCAAATCGACCTAAGCCAAACTGAACGAAAAGAGAACCAACTGCAAACTTGATCAAGCCAACAAGGAAATATATATATACCAACAAAATACGAAATATTTACAGACCGCGAACAAACAGAGAAGAGAGAGACAGAAAAAAAACCCACCGACCCTCTCGGTTAGAAAGACCGAGACGGTACTAATGGCAGATCTCTGCCTTCTCAAACCAGGCCAAACTGACTAAGTCAGAAAAACGCCCTGAACAGCAAAAAACTGAGAAATAATTTTAAACTTTCACCACAGGTATTTGCCAAAAGTATTCACAAAATATATTACACAAAAATCAGAGCTAAGATCAGCTGAAATCCGCAGAATTAGACAAATTTCTCGGAGCGAAGTGAAAACACGTCCGACTCCCAATCTCTCTACATCCGGGCTCCGGCCGAAGAAACTGATTGATCACATTGTACACCAAGATCAGACTTGCGGCATTCCGAGACGTAATATTTTTGATAATTTACATTTATTGCGAAACACCTATGATTATGTAACTCAGAACGATTTGCATGCTTACTTTATCAACCTAGACCAGGAGAATGCGTTCGATCGAGTGGATTGGGGTTTTATGTTTCGTTGTTTAGAGAAGTATGATTTTGGCCCGGGCTTCTGTAAATGGGTTGGCATGCTATTTCGAGCAAAATTATTGTTAACGGATTTTTGACTGATGCCCTCAGTTTGTCACGTGGTGTAAGACAGGGCTGTGCTATATCACCGTTACTGTATGTTATGACACTAGAGCCTTTTGTATCGGCAGTGCGGAAAAGTAAGGAGATTAAAGGCATTAAACTACCTGGAGTCCCACGAGAAGCAAAAGTCTCTGCCTTTGCCGATGATACAACTGTGATTGTCTCTAATAAGGAATCTATTAATAGTATAAGTTAAACTGTCAGGGCGATACGAGGAAGCGTCGGGCGCTAAAGTGAATTTTGTTAAAAGTACTTTGTTACCAATTGAGCAAGGTGATAGTGATCTTCCTCAGGTGGGACTCTCAGTAGTTGAGACTGCAAAAATATGTGGTTTATATTTTGGTGAAGATTGTGATCAGCGAAATACTCAACATAGAAAAGTCTAACACTTTTGACTTTTCTAAGTACAGAGATTTCACCCTCCGTGGACGGGCGGTGTTTATTAATCGTGTAGCTCTAACCGGAATTTGGTTTATGTTACAGTCCACATTTATGTCTAAAACTTTTGTTAATAAGTGTTCACAATTAACTTATGTTTATGTGGAATGGCAAACCGGAGAGTATGCGCCGTAATGTTGTATATAACAGGTATTGCGAAGGAGGGTTAAACCTCCAGTGCGTTATGCACGTTTTAAAACTTATTGCTGGGACGAAAGCTGATTGGACACATTTTGCGGTATATTGGGTCGGATTTTCACTTCGTAAGGAAAGACCAGATTTTGCCTCCACCAGAATCCCCCATTCGGAGAAAATGCCACGCTTTTATAAATTTGTATTATCCGCTTGGAAGGAATATGCAGATTTGATGCAATCTGGTTCCTTGTTTCGTCCCAGCAAATTTGTGTACCGTATGTTTTTGAATTCAATTGTGGAAAAACCTAGAACTGTTAATAGGTTACCCCAGTTAGCTTGGACCGATATTTGGAAAAATGTGTTTTTAACTTTTGTGGATCATAATCTGGTTAATTTTGCATACAAATTATGTCCTGACATTCTTCCTGTAAGAGAAACATTATATAACAGAAACATCGTTGATACCAATCTCTGTGTGTATTGCAATATGTCAGAAACAAGAGAACACTTGTTTGTTAACTGTCTTATGACTCAGAATGTTCTGTCTGTATACAAATCCATTTTCCAGTCGTACTGTAATTTCTTTCCATTGGTGTACACACTTTTTAAACACAACGTATCTAGAGAGCAGCGCGATGTGATCGTGTATATGATAAATTTAATTCTATTTTCTGCTTGGTGTCATAGAAACGAAATAATTTTCAGTAACAAGACAGTATCTCAAACTGCTATTGTACAATCTAGCAACGCCCGTTTAAGACAAAGAGTATACGTTGACAACTATAGGCTAAGTGAGCATTCGTTTAGGAAATACTGGATGGTAAATATGGTTTTTGCAAATACATGCAACTCAAAGCTTGTATATTCATTTTATGAGTGACTGTCAATCCTGAACATATCTGTGATACTATTTGTTTTTAAATAGGATTGACCAGATGTATACTTCAATGTATATGATTGTACATACTTGTGAATAAATTATACTTTCATTTCAAGAGAAAAAAAAGCAACAGACTGTAAAATATAAAAATCATCAGATGTGATCGCATGAATATTCAAGTTAATATTTCTGAATGCCAAGGTTACAAGTCAGTTTAAAGTAGATGTATTTCCATTCAATCTCGAAGAATCAAATATAGTGACGGGGAAATATCGAACAATTATACGAAAACAATGGCAAGCTGATCACCACGTACAGCACCGTACTAGAACGTCTTGAAGTTTCGTTGAATCGCCCAACTTTCCCATTAGGAGCTGCTAATTAGAAGCCAGGCTGAACCATATACCATAGGTCTCGTCCACACGGAAGGTCAATTTCGACAAACACTCAACCGTGCGACTGGGGCAAGTAGAAGCAGCAACAGACTGTAAAATATAAAAATCATCAGATGTGATCGCATGAATATTCAAGTTAATATTTCTGAATGCAAAGGTTACAAGTTAGTTTAAAGTAGATGTATTTCCATTCAATCTCGAAGAATCTAATATAGTGACGGGGGAAATATCGAACAATTATACGAAAACAATGGCAAGCTGATCGCTACGTACAGCGCCGTACTAGAACCTCTTGAAGTTTCGTTGAATCGCCCAACTTTCCCATTAGGAACTACCAATTAGAAGCCAGGTTGAACTCATATACCCTAGGTCTCATCCACGCGGAAGACCAATTTCGACAAACACTCAACCGTGCGACTGGGGCAGCGGGAGTGCCAGGTATGCGGGAGGTGTGCTAGCAGGGACATCCACTCTGGACAGATCAGCCGCTTCTCCAGTGATCAATTTTCGGATGTGTCACCGGGACACGCGCTCCGAATATGACAACTCACTATTGTAGTAATATAGTTCACAGGAACAGGCCCTTGCTGACCGACAGTGTCTCATTGCAAATCTAAATTTGTCTCCTGAATGAGCGTTTTCTGAAACTGAATTTACAGACGAATGAGGTAGAATGTCCCATGTGATCTAGCGCTCTCACCGCGGCGGCCGGGGTTCGATTTCCCGCATGGGGAATACATTTTATTTTGTTTCGCCAAATGTAGTTTTCTTTGTCATTCATAATCAAGTAGGATGAGAAATAGGTTGTGGATTTTGGAGTGTGTTGTAATTTTTTCCTGTATATGGCGAGATTCTGCTGGTGGACGTTTCGTCCCCGAGGCCCGCCCCCTGTACAGACCTTTTGGTCTTTGATATATGTTGGCACTTGTGGGAAGTTGATGCTGGGTCGACATCGGGCATTACAGACTAGTCTTTGTGTTAAATGCCGTCATTTACATCTGACGACGATACAGCTCACCAATCTCCAATGTACGAGTTGTCACAGCGAAACAGCTCACCAATTACCAGTATACGAGTTGTCAGAGCATTTCCATCACAGCTCTCTAGATTTGTATCTAATACCGCTTATGCCGGTGCTAGGGGCCGTGTAGTCATATCATCCAAGTTGCCACATGAACAGGTACAATAAAAGCGTACCTGAGATACAACACATATCACTAATCGTTAGATTCTTGGTATGTGCTTTAGAATAGGTTAAACAGAGGACTATTCTGTGAAGTCATGTGACGCAGTCAGTATGTCGGCACCTCTTCCCACTTCCCTTATATGTGTTGTAATTAGTCTGGTTTGCTCCTGGTTTACAACAACAACACTGTGCTATTGCATTTGGATTACGTGGATTCACGTATACTTGTGATTGAGAGAGAGAGAGAGAGAATTAAGGTTTAACGTCGCATTCAGCAATATTTCAGCTATATAGCGACGATCAAACAAAATTCTAAGCAATCAATTCAAAAACTCGGTAAACTAATGCGTTAAAACAGGCACAAACATTAAAATTTGTATAACAAACCAATCTCTCTCAAATAACCTAAGAGAGAGAGAGAATTAAGGTTTAACGTCGCATTCAGCAATATTTCAGCTATATGGCGACGATCAAACAAAATTCTAAGTAATCAATTCAAAAACTCGGTAAACCAATGGGTTAAAACAGGTACAAACATTTAAATTTGTACAACAAACCAATCTCTCTCAAATAACCTAAAATACAATCCTCTTTCACTCTGCTAAAAAGATCTTCCAGCGTAGCTGCTCGATAAAAAGTATCTCTTACAGTCTTAAAATCTATGCAGTCTATGAGAATATGTTTCACCGTGAGATTTTCATGGCAAGGTATACACCTTGGAATCGGCTCCTGTTTTAGTAAATATTTATGAGTCAATCGTGTGTGACCGATCCTACATCGTCTAATCATGGCCTGGTCGAAACGTTTATGACTGTTCAGGTGAGTATAACCAACCGTTTTTTTGAACTCGTGAAGTTTGTTATTATCCATAGTATCCCATAAAAATTAAACAGCTTTCTTACATAAGCGCAGATAGATGGTCTGAAATCGCTGTATGGTATTCCAACAGGGTCAACTTCTTCATCTAGAGCTGCCTTAGCCAATCTATCAGCTTCAGTGTTGCCTTTCATGTCAACGTGACTAGGCACCCAACAAAACACAATATCTATCTGTTGATCAAATCTGGTGTCATATAATTGTAGAATTTGCAAGATGGTGGGATGAGTGGAATTTCCATTTTTAATTGCTTTAAGGCATGACAGTGAATCTCAGAATATGACATATTTTTTCCTTCTAGTGGATCCAATACCATCTAAAGCTGATAATAGAGTGTTTGCTTCTGCAGTAAATATGGAACTTTTACCTGGCAGTCGATACGTTTTAGTTTTGGAACTAAAGATAGTAGCACATGCTACTCTCTCACCTTCTTTAGAACCATCTGTATAAATAGCCTGATGTGAACTGTATTTCTCTCTCAGTAGACCAAATTCTTGTGTATACACGAGCTGGTTCGTGTCTGCCTTTTTATATTTAGTCAGTGAAATATCTACTTCTGGCGTGGCTAACTGCCATGGTGGAGTTGGCAAGAGCTCGTTAGGCAAAATCTGACTAACTTTAATACCAGCTGCTACAAGGTGTGGTTTCATACGAATTCCAAGAGGTGGAATAATCGAGGGTTTCCCTAAAAAGAGATATGCGTATTGAGGGTTGAAAACACAGTTATATGCAGGATTTGAGAGGTTCGAACGCAGTTTTGTGATATATTGCAGTGATAATTTAATTCTCCGAAGTTCTAAAGGAAATTCATCCGCTTCGACATACAAGCTTTCTTTAGGTGATGTTCTGAACGCACCGAGGCAAAGTCTTAGTCCTTGATGGAGAATAGGATCTAGCTTTGCCAAGTTTGATTTGCTTGCACCATTGTAAACAATAGAACCATAATCGAGTTTGGAACGAACAAGTGATCGACATAAATGAAGGAGAGTTTGCTGATTTGCTCCCCACTTACAGCTGGCAACTACTTTCAACAAATCCAGAGCTTTCGTACATTTGGCTTTTAAGCAATTTATATGAGATTTGAAAGTTAGTCGTTGATCAAACAATATGCCTAGAAATTTGACCTCATTTACCACTTTAATTTCAGTTCCATCTAAGGTAAGTACTGGATCTTCGTGCTAGAAATATTTTCTGCAAAAGTGTATACAGTTTGTCTTAGCTCTGGAGAATTTGAAACCATTTTCTAGACACCATTTCTGAATTCTGTTTAGACAAAGTTGTAATGTTCTCTCAATATTGTGTATGCTTTACCCACTACACCATATATTGAAATCGTCTACAAAAAGTGAGCCATCAATTGATTTATTCAGAACTGCAGCCAAGTTGTTGATCTTGATACTAAACAGAGTAGTAGACAAAATACTGCCCTGTGGGACACCCTGGTCTTGATCAAAATGATCAGACATAGTTGTACCCAAACGAATTCAGAATTGTCTATCATTCAAAAAGTTGGAAATAAAAACGGGTAAACGACCTTTTAACCCCATCTTTTGAAGATCTTTAAGAATCCCGTATTTCCATGTAGTATCGTAGGCTTTTTCTAAATCAAAAAAGATAGAAACCACATGTTCGTTCTTGGCGAAAGCATTCTTAACATACGAATCTAATTTGACTAAATGCTCAATGGTACTTCTATTTTTTCGGAAACCAGCTTGAATATCAGTAATTACAACACATATAAGGGAGTGGGAAGAGGTGCCGACATACTGACTGCGTCACATGACTTCACAGAATAGCCTTTTGGTTAAACTATTCTAAAGCACATACCAAGAATCTAAGTTGTGTCTCAGGTACGCTTTTATTGTACCTGTTCATGTGGCAACTTCGATGATATGACCACACGGCCCCTAGCACCGGCATAAGCGGTATTAGATACAAATCTAGAGAGATATGATGGAAATGCTCTGACAACTCGTATACTGGTAATTGGTGAGCTGTTTCGCTGTGACAACTCGCAGCAACTTTCCAGGTACCAAACAAGGCGATCATTTATCATGCGTTCCATTGTTTTGCAGACACAACTAGTCAGTGAAATCGGACGATAATTACCAGGGGCTGTATGGTCACGACCAGGCTTTGGTACTGGTATAACTATGGTAGTGTGCCATGACGGAGGAAATTCTTCTCTATACCAACGTCTATTGAATATTCGTAATAGGATTTCTAGAGATGATTCCGGTAGATGTTTCAAAAGCTGATAATGAATATTATCAGGGCCTGCAGCAGAATCATGAGCTTTCGTAAGAGAAGCATGAAGTTCTTCCATTGTAAGCGAAGTGTTATAGCCTTCATGGGTACCGGAGGTGAATTTAATTTCATTTTTCTCTTCTCTTTTTTGGAAACTTTGAAATTTAGGTACATAATTTTCTGATGAAGAGTTTTTGGCAATTGTTTCTCCTAATTTATTTGCAATTTCTACTCTGTCAGTAATCACCTGATTTCCATCGTTGAGATGATGAACGCTGGACTTGGAGCTTTTACCTTTTATTCTTTGGATCATATTTCAAACTTTTGTTATTGGAGTATGAGTATTTATCTTAGAAACATAATTTCTCCAAGAATCACGTTTATTCTGTTTCATGGTTCTACGAGCTTTAGCTCTTGTAACTCTGAGATCTTTCAAAATTTTCAGGATTAGGATGTCGGCGGAAATATCGTTCAGCCTTCTTCCTATATTTTCTTGCTTCTTTACAGTCATCATTAAAGCAAGGTTTCTTAATATGTGCAACTCCTGAAGATGTGGGAATGGTTTGGTTGGCAATTTCTATCAACATATCTGAGAATAACTGTATAGGATCTGAAGCATCAGCGAAGGAGACTGATTGTAGTTTTTGTGAACAAAGCTTTTCAAACTCGGGCCAGTTTGCTTTCTTGAAATTAAACCTTATGAAATGAGGGTCATCAGCTGAATGAACAGCTTTTAGGACAGTGGGAAAGTGATCACTTCCACAAAGGTCATCATGAACAGACCAAGAAAATTCTTCAAGAATAGGAAGGTCGCAAAGTGAGATATCCAATGCTGAATAGGTTCCATGGGCCGAGGACAAATGTGTATAAGAACCATCATTAAAAATACACAACGAATTATTTGATATAAAATTTTCGAGAATTTTGCCTTTACAATTGTCTTCATTATGTAGTGGAGAAAGCACTCGTAACTGTCGATTCTTGAAAAAGAATGGACTCGGCGCTTCGCGTCTCGTCCATTCTTTTTCAAGAATCGACAGTTACGAGTGTTTTCTCTAACTTAAACGATAGCTTCTTTGTTGTAAAGGGTATAGATTATTTTTCCCGAATCTACACTTCCACAGCCGGTGTGTTCCGTTACGTAATTGGGTGAATATTATTGTACAATGAAGGTGCAATTACAAGTCGGCTTCTCGGACTCAGTGGTATATTGACATACTTCATGTAAGCAGACATTGATTTTGTCAAGAAATTCAGCGCTAAAAAATCGGTGGTCTCGGTGTAAGAAGAAGTGGTATCTATTTGTTGCACATTTGTGTCCCTTTGTTCAAAAATATCGCTTCGCTATGTTGATATTATATTATCAGTTTTTATCATTTTATTGTATGACTTTGTATTTATAAAATGAACTATAGTATTTAGCTGTTGTGCGTAGTCGACACATCGCCTGGTTATCTTCGTTCCAGTTTACGTGGCCAAATTAATAATTGTGTTAATGTTTTGTCCGTACCGTCATGACTGCCTGTACCAGTTCTATAGATATGACGGATCCGCTGTAAACAATTTGAGCAGGTCAATACTCGGTCAACTCTTTCGATGGGACGTAGAGACATGACGGCAGAGTCGCTCACATCTTCATTGATGAGAGCGTCTGCACTGTGATTGTCTTTTGTTTGTTGATATGTGTGACTAACTTTTACCTAACTAACTTAACTGACATGGACATTCCTAGGATGGACAACCAGAAATGATTTACGGTGTTGAAGCGACTCCTTTCGTTAGGAAGTGGATTTACCAGGAAGTGCCTTGTTTCACTTGGATTTGTTGTGTGTTTTCCAGATTTGTTGCAGGTTTAAAACAGCACACGCCTCTTCTCTATTTCGGAATAGAAAATCTCACCAGCCTGTGTGTACTAAAGGGACTATGCATGTGTGAAAATAACATGTAGTGGCTGAAGTACATTCTAGAAAAATAATCTACAGTTGCTGAATAGTGTGACGTCACAACTATCGTTTAACCCAGAGGATAGTACGACCGTTAACATCACCCATCATTAAACAAGGTTTCGGTAGCTGATCGTAAAGATCTTGAAGTTCATTGAACCGGAGACTACCAGAAGAAGGTATGTACACCGTGCATAGTGTGAAAACAGAATTCAAGGTAATACGAACTGCTACAGCTTGTAAATCTGTCACTAAATCAACAGGACTGTGTAAAACACCCATTTTAACCAATATTGAAGAACCGCCTGCAGCTTTTCCATTTTCGTCTAAAGCGTAGGAATGATAAGGTGTGTATTGGCGAAATTGAAATTTATCTTTATCTGCTTTCTTCAGAAAGGTCTCGTTGAGACAAAAAGCTGATGGTTCATAATCTTGAGTTAATAATTGGAGTTCATTTAAATTTGGCCAAACTCCTCTGCAATTCCACTGAACGATAGTTGGTGGCTGAGCCATCTTTAGTCTGTATATAGAAATAAAACACAAAACTGCCCAAGCCAAGATATATAAGGTTAGCTTAGCCATTATGTACGTTTTATTTTGGGTAATTCTTTTTGACCTTTCTTTTTATTTCTCATTTGTTCTCTCTTGTCTTTTTTACTTTCCTTCTTATAAACTTCTTTCTCTCTCTCTAGTCCCAACAAGTCTTTCGACCTTTGGTTCAAGGAAGTCTCGCCTTTTAACGGACGATCACTACACTCCTGATACTCCTCATCAGAAAGCATGGGAGTATCGTTGGTAGGAGTGGCATCGACTATTTTAGGCTCTTTACTGTATTCGATATCTATGGTATTCTCTTTATTCTTCTTTTTCTGATTCGAGGTAGCTTTATTACTACAAGACTGTTGACTACTTTCTTTTTCTGTGAACTCCTTCATTACTGCCTCATTCGGTGTAAAGTTTACGTCGACACCCGAGTGAATAGGATTAACGAAGGAATTTACAGACTGCACAGGTGTATCCGGAGCCGACACACCGCCAATATCCGGTAAGTTGTCTGGAGTCAATGTGTTGCCAACACTTTCAGTCTGGTCAGAATCAGACTTCTGATCACCTGACTTCTGATCACCTGGCTCGGCCTCTATACCATCACAAAACTCACTATCACGGTCATCTTCATCTTCCGAACCACAACCTACCTCCATCTCGTCACCGAGAGGCTCGTAGTGGTTTGAAGTTTTCTCATTGCTCCCAGTGGCAACTATCTCCTGATGACACTTGACAGGTTTGCCATCAGGGCCTACAGTCTTCCATAAATCTATATACTGTTGTTGTTTCTGCTGGACAGCCTCGGCTGAAAGTCTTCCTCGGACTTTTGCGGGCGGAACAGGGCGAGGACCAGAGGAATCACTCTTTCTGCCGTTAGCTACGGTATCTCCAGAAACCTGTTTGGCTTTTGGACAGGTTTTTTAAAGATGTCCTTCCTGATGACAAATCAGGCATTTATTTTTCAAAGGACACCTCGAGTTCATGTGATATTCTGAACCACAAGTATAACCTGTTTTTACTTGACCGTTATACCATACAGGAAGTCTCATACCTCCAATTAATATAGAAGAAGGAAGAGTACGTTTGAATTTCGACATCCAAATTCTTCGAACTCCTGTCTCAAACTCTCTATCGAAAGAATAGAACTCCTTTTGTACAGAGAGAACATCACCATAAAACTCAAAAGCACTTCTGATCGCAGAATCTGGGAAATCGCATGGTCCTTTCATCTTTACTAGCAATTTCCCTGGATCTATTTCCTCAAAATGGCCACGTTGATCTCCAACACGAATACCTTCCAGCACTAGGCGGGTTTTGGTAGTTTCATTTGCTAGTGTGACGTTCCACAGGGTATTTGATACCTGTACTAGACCTTTAAGGATTTTCGGTCCTGATCCAACAATGTCTTTTAATGCATGATAGATATCAAACGGATTAGCTTTCTCTAGACCTTGAAGTTGTAGGCTCAGTGACCTATCATACTTTCCAAAGGCCATAGTGAAAAACAAAAAAAAAAACAAAAAAAACAAAACAAAAAAAAATTCAAAGTCCCACTAGGGACTATCAATACCACTACAAACTACAAATAGTAACACGCACAAACCCCAACAGTGATCCTCCCCACAGAGTAAACATTGAATACTCCCCGATGGAGCCTCACTCCAAAGACGTACACTGTAACCTTTACAACAATACACTGAAACTTCAGGGCCAGGCAGAGCAAAAGCCTAGTCCTAAACCCAGCGAGTTGCCTGGTTACAACGAGGAACAAAAGAACAGAGGACAAAGGCTAGCGCACAGCTGTACACTCAAGGCTAAGCCTACAACGCACAGCTATATAACTTCGGTATGTTACATGTATTCAACCTATCTACTCCTTGGAACAATCACAGAGAGAGGCTCTATCCGAGCCTTGTGGTTTTTAACAGTGATTTATATCCAAGCCCACTGAGATAAGGCTGGTTTCTACTCGTGCTGCTTGTCACATCAAATTACAGTGGTCGGTGTCCTGTATAGCAGATACTATAGTATATTATTGCATGCCTGTCAACTACCCTGGAACATTTCCTAGCTTAGACATTAAACAGCCCGCTAAACATGCCATCAAATGTGATAAGGCTGGGAGTACAAGAATGTGCCGTGTATTTTCTGTGGACTGTACCTCGATTTACACAAATATTATGTGCAAATCGACCTACGTCAAACCGAACGAAAAACGAACCAACTTCAGACTAGATCAAGTCAACAAGGATATATATATATACAACAGCAAAATACGAAATATTTACAGACAGCGAACAAACAGAGAAGAGGGAGACAGAGAAAAAAAACACCAACCCTCTCGGTCACAAAGACCGAGACGGTAGTAATGGCGGCTCTCTGCCTTCCCAAACCAGGCCAAACTGACTAAGTCAGAAAAACGCCCTGAACAGCAAAAAACTGAGAAATAATTCTAAACTTTCATCACAGGTATTTGCCAAAAGTATTCACAAAATATATTACACAAAAATCAGAGCGAAGACCAGCTTAAATCCGCAAAAATAGACAAATTTCTCGGAGCGAAGTGAAAACACGTCTGACTCCCAATCTCTCTACTTTCGGGCTCTGGGGCCAATGAGGTTGTTATTGAAGCCGATGTGCATCACGTGGCATCTGATGTTGTTTCTAGTGATTCGTTGTCCCCTAACGAAACAGAAGTTGGCCATGTCAACTTCTATCGAAAAGGTGGTACCGTCAGTGAAGTTGAATTCTGTGGTGGTCGAGGCCATCAGTCAGGAGCCCCAGTCAACAGAACAAAAGAATAACAATGTGAATGACACTGTGAATGACTCAGTTGGGATTAACCATGAAGAGTCTATGGAATTGTCGCAAGAAACAATGACGCCTGTTCCGTCGGACTTTTTACCCTAATAGAACATAGACAAAAGGCTGCTAGAGCAAGGAAAACTCGGAAAAGAATTGGGAAGGACAAAAGACAATGAACTTTTGCTCAAGATGTTTACTTAGGCCCATTCTATTAAAATATCGTTCAATCTATTTGTCTAACTTCTTACACTAATGTCTGTTTGTGATAGTTTTAGAATTGCCACTTTGAATGTAAATGGCATTCGTGACGATGTTAAGAAGGCACAAGTTAAAGAATTTGTCTTTGACAATGAAATTGATATTCTGTTTCTACAAGAAACACATTTTGAAAAGTTCACTGACACAACAAAATTAAATATTCCTGGTGAATGTAGGTGGGCCTATGGCTCATCTCAGAGTTGTGGAGTAGGTATTATAATACGATATCCTGTTAACTGTGTTATCAAGAATGTGCAAAGGTATCCTCTTGGCCAGTATATTGTAATTTCAGCTGACATAAATGACACATCAGTAAAATTGGTTAACATATATGCTCCTAATATACCGGCAGACAGGAAAGTGTTTATCAGTGATATTGACAAGTTGATAGGTGGTAATGATGTTATCATACTTGGAGGTGACTTCAACTTTGTAGAAGATAACACATTGGACAAATGTGGTGGTAATTTGTCCTCAAAGAATGATGGAAAAAGTGAAATTGATACATTAAAAAGAGACTTCGGAATTTGTGATATTTTCAGGAAAATGTATCCTGATAAAAAAGTATATACTTGGTCTAGATGTCAAGTCGCTACCAGAATTGATCGGTTTTATTTGACTAATGTATTATGTTATTCTGTATCATTATCGCATGTTGTGCATGTGGCCTTTTCGGACCACTCTTGTGCTCTATTTGATATGTCCTGGCTACTGGAAGTGCAACGTGTCTGTCTTAAACGATGTTGAGGTTGTAACTGAAATTGAAAGTTTGTACAGTGACTTGTTTGTCAGTACGCATGTGCCTTGCATCATCGAACAATGGGATAGTTTTAAGTCAAATTTCAAACAAATAATTCGGAGGTTTTCTATCAAAAAAGCCAGGATGTCCAAGCAAAGACTCATTGATTTAAATTTAGAATTAAATAGACCGAAAGCTGACCCAATAGTAAATAGTGTGGATATTGTAGAGCTTAAGGCCACACTTAATGGTCTACAAGCAGAGTGTAAGAAAGGGTCTGTAATTCGGGCTAAAGCAGACCAATTCCATGAAAGTGAAAAGCCCTCCAGATATTTTCTCAGGCGAGAAAGTGCCCGTGGGAAAAAAAATTAATCAGAAATCTGAAATGTTATGTAGACTCTTCCGAGGTTCACGTAAAACAAAATGAAATTTCGTATTGTGTTAGGAACTTCTACAAGGATTTGTATTCAAAGCAAGTCACTGATGATGATATACAGGAAGAGTTTTTAGCTTCATTGCCTTCATTAGACGAGGCCGAGAGAGAGAGAGAGAATTAAGGTTTAATGTCGCATTCAGCAATATTTCAGCTATATAGCGACGACCAAACAAAATTCTAAGTAATCAATTCAAAAACTCTTGATAGGCATGATAAGGCATGATAGTGAATCTGAGAATATGACATATTTTTTCCTTCTAGTGGATCCAATACCTTCTAAAGCTGATAATAGAGCTTTTGCTTCTGCAGTAAAAATGGAACTTTTACCTGGCAGACGATATGTTTCAGTTTTGGAACTAAAGATAGTAGCACATGCTACTGTCTCACCATCTTTAGAACCATCTGTATAAATAGCCGGATGTGATTTGTATTTCTCTCTCAGTAGACCAAATTCTTGTGTATACACGAGCTGGCTCGTGTCTGCCTTTTTATATTTAGTCAGCGAAATATCTACTTCTGGCGTGGCTAACTGCCATGGTGGAGTTGGCAAGAGCTCGTTAGGTAAAATTTGACTAACTTTAACACCAGCTGCTACAAGGTGTGGTTTCATACGGATTCCAAGAGGTGGAATAATCGAGGGTTTTTGTGAATATAAATCTGTGTACTGAGGATTGAAAATCCCGTATTTCCATGTAGTATCGTAGGCTTTTTCTAAATCAAAAAAGATAGAAACCACATGTTCGTTCTTGGCGAAAGCGTTCTTAACATACGAATCTAATCTGACTAAATGATCAATGGTACTTCCATTTTTTTGGAAACCAGCTTGAATATCAATAAGTTTCTTTTCAGTTTCCAGGTACCAAACAAGGTGATCATTTATCATGCGTTCCATTGTTTTGCAGACACAGCTAGTCAGTAAAATCGGACGATAATTACCAGGGTCTGTATGGTGACGACCAGGCGTTGGTACTGGTATAACTATGGCATTGTGCCATGGCGGAGGAAATTCTTCTCCATACCAAAGTCTATTGAATATGCGTAATAGGATTTCTAGAGATGATTTCGGTAGATATTTCAAAAGCTGATAATGAATATTATCAGGCCCTGCAGCAGAATCATGGGCTTTCGTGAGAGAGCATGAAGTTCTTCAATTGTAAACGAAGGGTTATAGCCTTCATGGTTACCGGAGGTGAATTTAATTTCATTTTTCTCTTCTCTTTTTTGGAAACTTTGAAATTTAGGTACATAATTTTCTGATGAAGAGTTTTTGGTAATTGTTTCTCCTAATTTATTTGCAATTTCTACTCTGTCAGTAATCACCTGATTTCCATCGTTGAGATGATGAACGCTGGACTTGGAGCTTTTGCCTTTTATTCTTTGGATCATATTCCAAACTTTTGTTATTGGAGTATGAGTATTTATCTTAGAAACATAATTTCTCCAAGAATCACGTTTATTCTGTTTCATGGTTCTACGAGCTATAGCTCTTGTAACTCTGAGATCTTTCAAATTTTCAGGATTAGGATGTCGGCGGAAATATCGTTCAGCCTTCTTCCTACATTTTCTTGCTTCTTTACAGTCATCATTAAAGCAAGGTTTCTTAATATGTGCAACTCCTGAAGATGTGGGAATGGTTTGGTTGGCAATTTCTATCAACATATCTGAGAATAGCTGTATAGGATCTGAAGCATCAGCGAAGGAGATGTAGTTTTTGTGAACAAAGCTTTTCAAACTCGGACCAGTTTGCTTTCTTGAAATTGAACCCTGTGAAATGAGGGTCATCAGCTGAATGAACAGCTTTTAGGACAGTGGGAGAGAGAGAGAGAATTAAGGTTTAACGTCGCATTCAGCAATATTTCAGCTATATAGCGACGATCAAGCAAAATTCTAAATTAGGACAGTGGGAAAGTGATCACTTCCACAAAGGTCATCATGAACAGACCAAGAAAATTCTTCAAGAATAGGAAGGTCGCAAAGTGAAATATCCAATGCTGAATAGGTTCCATGAGCCGAGGACAAATATGTATAAGAACCATCACTAAAAATACACAAAGAATTATTTGATATTAAATTTTCGAGAATTTTACCTTTACAATTATCTTCATTATCTCAGAGGATATTACGACCGTTAAAATCACCCATCATTAAACAAGGTTTCGGGAGCTGATCGTAAAGAACTTGGAAGTTCATTGAGCCGGAGACTACTAGAAGAAGGTATGTACACCGTGCATAATATGAAAACAGAATTCAAGGTAATACGAACTGCTACAGCTTGTAAATCTGTCACTAAATCAACAGGACTGTGTAAAACACCCATTTTAACCAATATTGAAGAGCCGCCGGTAGCTTTTCCATTTTCGTCTAAAGCGTAGGAATGATAAGGTGTGTATTGGCGAAATTTAAATTTATCTTTATCTGCTTTCTTCAGAAAGGTCTCGTTGGGACAAAAAGCTCATGGTTCATAATCTTGAGTTAATAATTGGAGTTCATTTAAATTTGGCCAAACTCCTCTGCAATTCCACTGAACGATAGTTGGTGACTGAGCCATTTTTAGTCTGTATAAAGAAATAGTATACAAAACTGCTCAAGCCAAGATATATAAGGTTAACTTAGCGTAAGTTAACGTTTTATTTTGGGTAATTCTTTTTTAACTTTCTTTTTATTTTTCATCTGTTCTCTCTTGTGTTTTTATTTTCTTTCTTATAAACTTCTTTCTCTCTCTCTTGTCCTAACAAGTCCTTCGACCTTTGGTTCAAGGAAGTCTCGCCTTTTAACGGACGATCATTACACTCATGATACTCCTCATCTGAAAGCATGGATGACTCGTTGGTAGGAGTGGAGGTAGTATCGACTATTTTAGGCTCTTTGCCTGTTTCGCCATCTTGGGAATTCTCTATCTCATGATTCGAGGTAGTTTCATTACTACAAGATTGCTGATTACTTTCTCCTTCTGTGAATTCATTCATGACTTCCTCATTCGGTGTAAAGTTTACGTCTACACCCGAGTGAATAGGATTAACGAAGGAATTCACAGACTGCACAGGTGTATCCGGAGCCGACACACCGCCAGTATCCGGTAAGTTGTCTGCAGTCAATGTGTTGCCAACACTTTCAGTCTGATCAGAATCAGACTTCTGATCACCTGACTTCTGATCACCTGGCTCGGCCTCTACACCATCGCAAACCGCACTATTACTGTCATCTTCATCTTCCGAACCACAACCTACCTCCATCTCATCACCGAGAGGCTCGTAGTGGTTTGAGGTTTTCTCATTGCTCCCAGCGACAACTATCTCCTGATGACGTTTGATAGATTTGCCATCAGGCCCAACAGTCTTCCATAGGTCCGTAGCTTGTTGATTTTTCTGCTGAAGAGTCTCCGCGCTAAGTCTTCCTCGGACTTCTGCTGGCGGAACAGAGCGAGGTACAGAGGAACCACCCTTTCCGCCGTTAACTACGGTATCTCCAGAAACCTGTTTGGCTTTTGGACAGGTTTTTTTCAAGTGTCCTTCCTGATGACAGATCAGGCATTTATTTTTCAAAGGACACCTCGACTTCATGTGATCTTCTGATCCACAAGTATAACATGTTTTCACTTGACCGTTATACCATACAGGAAGCCTCATACCTCCAATTAAAATAGAAGAAGGAAGAGTACGTTTGAATTTCGTCATCCAAATTCTTCGAACTCCTGTCTCAAACTCTCTATCGAAAGAATAGAACTCTTTTTGTACAGAGCGAACATCACCATAAAACTCAAAATCACTTCTGATCGTTGAATCTGGGAAATCGCATGGTCCTTTCATCTTTACTAGCAATTTCCCTGGATCTATTTCCTCAGAATGGCCACGTTGATCTCCAACGCGAATACCCTCCAGCACTGGGCCAGTTTTGGTAATTTCATTTGCTAGTGTGACGTTCCACAGGGTATTTGATACCTGTATTAGACCTTTAAGGATTTTCCGTCCTGATCCAACAGTGTCTTTTAATGCGTGATATATATCAATCGCATTAGCTTTCTCTAGACCTTTAAGTTGTAGGCTATCATACTATCATACTTCCTAAAGGCCATAGTGAAACAAAAAAAAATTCAAAGTCCCACTAGGGACTATCAATACAACTACAAACTACAAATAATGACACGCACAAACTCCAACAGCGACCCTCCCCCACAGAGTAAACATTGAATACTCCCCGATGGAGCCTCACTCCAAAGACGTAGACTGTAACCTTTACAACAATACACTGAAACTTCAGGGCCAGGCAGAACAAAAGCCTAGTCCTAAACCCAGCGAGTTGCCTGGTTACAACGAGGAACAAAAGAACAGAGAACAAAGGCTAGCGCACAGCTGTACACTCAGGGCTAAGCCTACAACGCAAAGCTATATAACTTCGCTATGTTACATGTATTCAACCCACCGCGATATACACAAATATTATGTGCAAATCGACCTACGTCAAACCGAACGAAAAACGAACCAACTTCAGACTAGATCAAGTCAACAAGGAAATATATATCTATACACCTGCAAAATACAAAATATTTACAGACAGCGAACAAACAGTGAAGAGGGAGACAGAAAAAAACAACCCACCGACCCTCTCGGTCACAAAGACCGAGACGGTAGTAATGGCAGCTCTCTGCCTTCCCAAACCGCCCTGAACAGCAAAAAACTGACAAATAATTCCAAACTGTCACCACAGGTATTTACCAAACGTATTCACAAAATATATTACACCAAAACCAGAGCTAAGATCAGCTGAAATCCGAAGCTGAAGTGAAAACGAAGTGAAAACACGTCTGACTCCCAATCTCTCTACCTCATTCTTTTCTAGATGAGGCCGAAAGTGATATGTGTGAAGGTATTATGTCTAAAGAGGAGTTATTTTCCGCATTGAAAGGTATGTCAAGCCACAAATCGCCCGGATGCGATGGGTTGCCATCGGAATTCTGTTTGCAATACTGGTCTTTGATTGGTGATAAATACACTGAGATTATTAATAAATGTTTTAGTGAAGGACGTTTGAGTTCAAGCCAGAGATCTGGTTTGATAACTCTTTTGTGTAAGGATCCTGATAATTCTGATCTTATTAAGAATTGGCGACCTATTAGTTTATCGAACGTTGACTATAAGATCGTATCCAAAGCGTTATGTAACAGGCTTAAACAGGTGGTTGATAATATTGTGAATCAGGGTCAAACTTGTGGAATTCCTGGAAGATCCATTTTGGATAATATACACCTTCTACGGAATATTACGGATTATGTTGAGCAAAAAGACTTGCCACCTTGCTTCATCAGTCTCGATCAAGAAAAAGCATTTGATAGAGTGGACTGGTCATTTTTATTCAAGTGCTTAGAGAAATACAAGTTTGGCCCTGACTTTTGTAAATGGATAAATATGTTATATACTGATATCTCGGGTTCTATTCTAGTTAATGGCCATGTGACCGACAGCTTTTCTTTAAGTAGAGGGGTAAGGCAAGGGTGTTCGATTTCCCCTTTGTTGTATGTTTTAACTTTGGAACCTTTGATTGCTGCAATAAGGAATTGTGAATCTATTAAGGGTATTCGTATCCCGGGTACCAGAAAGCAAGCAAACGTTACAGCTTTCGCTGATGACGTCACTGTCATTGTCTCTGACAGTGAGTCGGTCAATCATGTGGTTAGACTTGGTAATAGATTTGAAGATGCGTCAGGGGCCAGACTCAATGTTGACAAGAGTTCTGCGTTCTGAGAGATGGAAAATAGACCAATTGCCTGTTTGTTGGATTTAAAGTTGTAAATAAATTTAAAATATGTGGGGTTTTCTTCGGAGAAAACAGAGAAGAATTGAACAGTGCTCATATCCTTAATAAGGTTAAAAGGAATGTCACTTGTTGGTCTGGTCGATATCTTACCTTTTTAATAAATACGGTCGCTTTGGCTGTTCTTTGGTATACAGCACAATTTGCAATGTTATCTAAACAATGTATTATCCAGTGTATTCATAGTGTTTTTAAACTTTTGTGGGACGGAAAGCCCGAGGGCTTAAAGCGTTCCGTTTTGTATAACAGTTATGACATGGGCGGTCTGAATATTCAAAATATCGATTGTAAGTTGAATACTTTTGCTGTAAAACATGTTTTGAAATTGATTTATGGCACAGATGCGGAGTGGAAACATTTTGCTATATATTGGATGGGTATTCCGCTCAGGAATGTATGTCTCGATTGGGCTAGGCCTAGTTTTCCACATTCTTTGGAGCCGTCAGCTTCTATCGTTTTGTTCTGTCGGCTTGGAAGGATTTTCATAACGGGCAGCAGTTGCCTACAAATATGTATAGCAACAAATTCATTTACACTGTTTTCCTGAGTAAGATTGTTGAATCGCCACGGGTTGTTATGGCTCAGCCCTCACTGCCTTGGCCCCTTATTTGGATCGCTGTATTTCATAACTTTATTGACAATAACCTGGTGAAATTTCATATAAGCTTGTACATAATATTTTACCTGTGAAAGAACGTTTGTTAAGGAGGAATGTATGTACCGATGATGTGTGTGTCTTTTGTACCAATTCTGAAACCAGAAACCATCTGTTTATAGAATGTGCAGTTGTGCAGCAAGTTTTTATGCATTTGAGACAGGTGTTTTTGTTGTATGGAAGTTTTCCCCTTCTTTTAATGAGGCATATTTGATACATAAATTAGTTGGTGTTCGATTGTCGAAACAAGAAACGGCTGTGTATTCGTTCTTGACAAGTGTGTGCCTCTTTTGTGTCTGGTGTGCCCGAAACGAGGTCATTTTTCAAAACAAAAGGAGATCTGTGAATTCGATTAATCAGGCGGTTAAAGCATGTATTAAGTCAAGGTTTTGTGTTGATTTTGTGCGGTTAAGTACGGCCACTTTCAAGAATACTTGGTGTCGAAATAATGCCATTTGTACATTGCAATTCTAAGTTAGTATTATTATTGTAGTTTTCCATTACGATATTGATTGTACAGTTGAATATTGATATGTCAGAGCAGGAAGTCCTTATTTGTCTGTGATATATTGATATTTTAGTTGGGACTTCCATTGTGCGGCTTAATAGCATGTATATATTTCTGTGAATAAACTATTTTTTTCCATTTCAAAAGAAAACAGTATGCGTAGCAACAGACTGTAAAATATAAAAATCATCAGATGTGATCGCATGAATATTCAAGTTAATATTTCTGAATGCAAAGGTTACAAGTCAGTTTAAAGTAGATGTATTTCCATTCAATCTCGACGAATCAAATATAGTGACGGGGGAAATATCGAACAATTATAGGAAAGCAATGGCAAGCTGATCACTACGTACAGCGCCGTACTAGAACGTCTTGAAGTTTCGTTGAATCACCCAACTTTCCCATTAGGAACTGCTAATTAGAAGCCAGATTGAACTCATATACCACATGGAAGGCCAATTTCGACATACACTCAACCGTGCGACTGCGGCAGCGGGAGTGCCAGGTATGCGGGAGGTGTGCTAGCAGGGACATCCACTCTGGACAGATCAGCCGCTTCTCCAGCGATCAATGTTCAGATGTGTCACCGGGAAACACGCTCCTAAAATAACAACTCACTATTGTGGTAATATAGTTCACAGGAACAGGCCCTTGCTGACCGACAGTGTCTCATTACAAGTCTAAATTTGTCTCCTGAATGAGCGTTTTCTGAAACTGAATTTACAGTCGAATGAGGTAGAATGTCCCATGTGGTCTAGTGGTTAGGATTCCGCGCTCTCACCGCGGCGGCCGGGTTTCGATTCCCCGCATGGGAAATACACTTTATTTCGTTTCGCCAAATGTAGTTTTCTTTGTCATTCATAATCAAGCTGGAGTAGCAACAGACTGTAAAATACAAAAATCATCAGATGTGATCGCATGAATATTCAAGTTAATATTTCTGAATGCAAAAGTTACAAGTCAGTTTAAAGTAGATGCATTTCCATTCATTGGGCACCAAATTACTGTCGGAGTGAACGGACGTGTTTTTGAGAGCTCCTTGTATATGTGCGGTTGTTGTTGCTATCAAAACAGTGGACTGATTTTGGATATCTTTGGCAGTATACTTTACTCGTTTACAAGGGAGAAGTCCTTTATACCATGGCCTCCCCCGGGGGTCGTGGCCGGCGTGATACGCCCATCCGTGGTCGTGGTGGACGTTCGTTTCAGAGTTAAGGCTCTGGGCGGAGGTATGTGAAAGACAATTCGGTCTCAGTGCATGTGAAAGACATCAGAGCAATTTCAGCGTCTGATATTAAGGTAGTAGAAGAATCATGTGGCTTGAATACAACTTTTGCATGCGTCCCGAATGGGAACGATTCCTACGAGATGACGCTGGGAGACACAGAATTGGTGGAACTGATAAGCAATGGCTTGGAGATTGACGGTGAGTTTTTTTTTCATGCATGGAGGTGTCAGAAAGAGTTACAGTGGTTTCACTTATGCACCTATCCAGCTATGTTGAGGATGAGGAAATTATTTGTAAGCTAGAAGAGTTGGGGATTGAGTTGTTGAGTGGAATTCAACGAAGATTTCACAAGGACACGAAAGTGGCGGACGGCACCAGGTACGTGAAAGTTGAATTGCCAAGCAAAATCAAATCTTTGCCGTACGCAATGAAATTCACGTCTGAGAATACGACCGAATTGTGCAAAGTTTTGCATAACAATCAAGTTAAAGTCTGTTCACTGTGTTGTGCTGATGACCATCAATATAAACAATGCCCTCAGTTTGTATGTTTTTCCGTGGTCTCCAAGGCCACAAACATACGCGTGCGAGACCCCATTGTGTACCAATTGCGGTAACAAAGGCAAGTACTGCAAGTGCGAACTTTGTGTTGTTTGTGCGCTGAACAGGATGACGACGCGGTCTCCGTTGAACGGTTTGGTGATTTCTGCCCGGAAAGGACTGTAAATGCAGCTCAGAAATCACAGAAAGCAAGGGCAGAGATATCAGAAAGATAACAGCCGGAATTGTGATTGATGCCGTAGAGAAGGAATGTGGAGCCGGATCTATCTATGCATGTGTACCGAAGGGTGAGCCTTTTGAGATTACACTGGCTGATAAAATATCAACGGAACTGATGGCTCAAGGACTGTTGATAAATGAAGTTGAATTTCAATGTACCGAAATTACGCAGAAAAATTTAGTGGTTTTTTTCTTACATCTTCCCAGTTATGTCGAGGACTCTGGGATAGTGGAAAAATTTCAAGGAATGGGGGTAGAGGTGCTGTCGGGAGTGAACCGAAAGTTTCATAAGGGAACGTCTGTAGCGGACGGTACAAGATATGTTCGGGTGAAATTACCAACTGGTATGAAAAGCCTACCCTATTCCATGAGATTTAACACTGTGAATGGATCGGATTATTTCCGTACTATACATGACGGACAAGTGAAAGTTTGTTCGCTGTGTTATTCGGATGAACATTTCTTCAAACAGTGCCCACATTTCGTGTGTTTCTCCTGTGAGCTTCAGAGCCACGTAAAACGTGCGTGCGAGACACCAGTCTGTGAAAGCTGTGGAAGAAAAGGCAAAAAGTGTTTTTGTTCTCCCATTGTATGTGACGGTTGTGAAAACGAAGTTTGTACGTGTGAGCAGCTCGATACATACGAAGAGAACCACTGTGACTATTGTCACAAAATGTATGCCTTTTGTGTGTGTACACCGGAGACAATTAGTCAAACCCACCATGAATACGACAGTGAATGCGCGGAGGTAAGCAGTGAAACAATGGAAACACAGGAAACAATCAATGAAGGAGACGAAGTGTCTGGCGTGGAGAGCACTGGTGCTGAAAATAACAGCGGTACACCAGATGATCAATCACCTGTCGGTGAATGTATTCAGCGTGAGGAGCCAATTAAATGGGATGAACTAATTCCGACATCAAATGACGACGATTTAGATCTGAATCTTTCATTGGATGTTATGCCAATCAACAACAATGATGACAGATGGGAGATAGTACAGGGGCGGGGCTCAAGGGCCCAATCACGAAAGGAGGCGGCTCTAGCTGGCGATAACAGCCCAAAAGGCGACTCGTTGTCTATGAGGAAGCGACGTAAACGTCTATGTGTACAACCGAATTTGACAAGTGCAAAGATGAGGAATCGACAAGACAAGGCTGTTTAAATGACTGGTTGTAATAAATTGCAAACTTTCTTCATCATGGTCGTCATTTGCTCTTTGAATTGTAATGGACTAAAAGATTTGAACAAAATGAAACAGATTTCACAAATTTATACATCCGATATCATGTGTTTGCAAGAAACATTTTAGGACGATTCATTCATTCAGACAAATAAACTTTTGTTTGATGGCATTCTTCATTATAGCAATTCGGGAACGTGGTATAAAGGTGTTGCAACTGTTGAGTCACGCCAGTTGAATGACTATGTGAAATCAATTGATAAAGACAGTGAAGGACGTTTTTTGAAAGTGACAATTGATTTTGGTGACTGTGAAATTGACATTATAAATGTGTATGCACCAAACATTATCAGTGAACGACTAACATTTTTTAAATATCTAGATGCCCGAATTAGAAATGTTAAAACGATAATTGTTGGTGATTTTAACACAATATTTACATCTATGGATCGATCATCTGGCAAACTAGAATATGACCAATCCAGAAAAGTGTTATGTGATTGTATGACAAGTAAGGATTTACGAGATATATGGAGGTATGAAAATCTAGACAAAATTGTTTTTTCTTGGCGTAGGTATGTGAAGGGTGTCATGCAACAAAGCAGAATTGATTATTTTTTAATATCACGTGAAATGACTCCCATGGTTAAATATACGTTTGTGCGATACACGACTTTTAGTGACCATGGATTGATTTGTTTGAAGTTAAATTTTGATACTGTAGAAAGAGGTCCGGGTTTATACATTTTTAATAATTTATTATTGTCGGATGATGTGTTTTGTAAGAAAGTGAATGATTTAGTGGACGAGCAATTATCTTGTCCACTGTATATATCTGAAAACCTTATTTGGTGGAATAACTTAAAATACAAAATCAAGAATCTAGCCCAATATTATGGTGCTAATCGTAAAAGGGAACAATAGAGAGTTATTAATACCATCCAACGACAATTGGATAATGAATATCGCAGAGCTGCCACTGTACCCAACTATGACAACAGTCGAATTGTAGAGCTGGAAAATCAGCTAAAGGTTTATGAAAAAGAAAAATGTGACGGGGCTATGTTAAGATCTAAGGCTCAATTCATCCAAGAAAGTGATAGAAATACGAAGTATTTTTTAAATCTAGAAACATATCGGCAAGGAAAAAAAGTTATTTCTGATATTACGGATGAAGAAGGAAATGTTGTATCCGACACAGAATCTATTTTGGATGTGATTTTTAATTTTTACAGCAAATTGTATGAAAAGAATTATATTGATTTTGAATGTCTCAATAATGCCTTATCTGAATTAGATGTGTCCCTTAATTCAAATGATGAAATGTTATGTGACTCTGAATTGACTGTAGATGAAATTAAGAATGCTTTGGGTGGTATGTCAAGGAATAAGAGTCCGGGAAACGATGGACTAACTGTCGAGTTTTACTTGCATTTTTGGTCCACTATCGGGCCTATATTTCTTGATATTTTGAATACTGCTTATGTGCATGGGGAATTATCTCGGTCCATGAGGTCTGGGGTAATTACATTAATTTATAGGAACAAGGGAGACAAATCTGCCTTAAAAAATTGGCGTCCCATTAGTCTTTTGAATGTGGACTATAAGATTGTTTCGAGATGTATGGCAAATAGATTGAAGCGTGTTATAGGTTCGTTAGTTTCTCCTGGTCAATCCTGTTGTGTGCCTGGTAGAGATATTGCGGACACTGTTTCTAGCATTCGAGATGTATTAACTTATCTCGAAGAAGATAATGTAGAAGGTTATTTCATTAAACTTGATCAGGAGAAAGCTTTTGTCAGAGTTTCCCACGACTTTCTTTTTGCCACACTGTCAAAATTCGGTTTTAGAAATTCCTTTATAAAATGGATAAGGATGTTTTATACTGACGGGCGGAGCTCTGTCAAATGCAATGGTTATGTAACACGTAGTTTCGCCGTGCAAAAATCTGTAAGGCAGGGCTGTCCAATTTCTGCCATGCTATATGTCTTAACGGTGGAAGCATTAGGTGCATTGTTAAGGAAATGTCCAGATATAACTGGCATAGCCATTCCAGGTTCTGATAATATCCCTAAATGTTTTCAACACGCTGATGATGCAACGGTTACAGTTAAGGACAGAGAGTGTGTTAAAGTTGTAGTTAAGAATGTTAAATTATATGGGAAAGCCTCAAACGCAAAGTTGAATGTTGAAAAGTCTGAAATTTATCCGGCATGTTCTGATGATTTGCCTGATAATATTGAGGGTATTCCAATAAATAGAGATTTTTTGCATGTTTGCTTGGGTACTAACAAGCAATTATGTATTGAGAAAAATTGGAATGAAAAATTAAAAAAAATTAAGGTGCTTATAAATATGTGGAGACAGATAAATTTGACATTAAAAGGCAGAGTCACGGTAATACAAACGTTATTATTGTCACGGTTGTGAGAGAGAGAGAATTAAGGTTAAACGTCGCATTCAGCAATATTTCAGCTATATAGCGACGACCAAACAAAAATTCTAAGTAATCAATTCAAAAACTCGATAAACTAATGCGTTAAAACAGGTGCAAACATTAAAATTTGTACAACAAACCAATCTCCCTCAAATAATTTAATATACAATCCTCTTTCACTCTGCTAAAGAGATCTTCCAGCGTAGCTGCACGATAAAAAGTATCTCTTACAATTTTAAAATCTATGCAGTCTATGAGAATATTTTTCACCGTGAGGCAAGGTATACACCTTGGAATCGGCTCTTGTTTTAATAAATATTCATGAGTTAATCGTGTGTGACCGATCCTACATCGTCTAATCATGGCCTGGGCGAAACGCTTATGACTGTTAACTCGTGATGTTTGTTATTATCCATAGTATCCCATAAAGATTGAAACAGCTTTCTAACATAAGCGCAGATAGATGGTCTGAAATCGCTGTATGGGATTCCAACAGGATCAACTTCTTCATCTAGAGCTGTCTTAGCCAATCTATCAGCTTCAGTGTTGCCTTTGATGTCAACGTGACTAGGCACCCAACAAAACACAATAACTATCTGTTGATCAAATCTGGTGTCATATAATTGCAGAATTTTCAAGATGGTGGGATGAGTTGAATTTCCACTTTTAATCGCTTTAAGGCATGATAGTGAATCTGAGAATATGACATATGTTTTCCTTCTAGTGGATCCAATACCTTCTAAAGCTGATAATAGAGCTTTTGCTTCTGAAGTAAAAATGGAACTTTTACCTGGCAGAAGATACGTTTTAATTTTGGAGAGAGAGAGAGAGAATTAAGGTTTAATGTCGCATTCAGCAATATTTCAGCTATATAGCGACGACCAAACAAAATTCTAAGTAATCAGTTCAAAAACTCGGTAAACTAATGCGTTAAAACAGGTACAAACATTAAAATTTGTACAACAAACCAATCTCTCTCAAATAACCTAAAATACAATCCTCTTTCACTCTGCTAAAAAGATCTTCCAGCGTAGCTGCTCGATAAAAAGTATCTCTTACAATCTTAAAATCTATGCAGTCTATGAGAATATGTTTCACCGTGAGATCTTCATGGCAAGGTATACACCTTGGAATCGGCTCCTGTTTCAGTAAATATTCATGAGTTAATCGTGTGTGACCGATCCTACATCGTCTGATCATGGCCTGGTCGAAACGCTTATGACTGCTCAGATGAGTATAACCAACCGTTTTTTTGAACTCGTGAAGTTTGTTATTTTCCATAGTATCCCATAAAGATTGAAACAGCTTTCTGACATAAGCGCAGATAGATGGTCTGAAATCGCTGTATGGGATTCCGACGGGATCAACTTCTTCATCTAGAGCTGCCTTAGCCAATCTATCAGCTTCAGTGTTGCCTTTGATGTCAACGTGACTAGGCACCCAACAAAACACAATATCTATCTGTTGATCAAATCTGGTGTCATATAATTGCAGAATTTTCAAGATGGTGGGATGAGTTGAATTTCCACTTTTAATTGCTTTAAGGCATGATAGTGAATCAGAGAATATGACATATTTTTTCCTTCTAGTGGATCCAATACCTTCTAAAGCTGATAATAGAGCTTTTGCTTCTGAAGTAAAAATGGAACTTTTACCTGGCAGAAGATACGTTTTAATTTTGGAGAGAGAGAGAGAGAATTAAGGTTTAATGTCGCATTCAGCAATATTTCAGCTATATAGCGACGCCCAAACAAAATTCTAAGTAATCAATTCAAAAACTCGGTAAACTAATGCGTTAAAACAGGTACAAACATTAAAATTTGTACAACAAACCAATCTCTCTCAAATAATTTAAAATACAATCCTCTTTCACTCTGCTAAAAAGATCTTCCAGCGTAGCTGCTCGATAAAAAGTATCTCTTACAATCTTAAAATCTATGCAGTCTATGAGAATATGTTTCACCGTGAGATCTTCATGGCAAGGTATACACCTTGGAATCGGCTCCTGTTTCAGTAAATATTCATGAGTTAATCGTGTGTGACCGATCCTACATCGTCTGAATCATGGCCTGGTCGAAACGCTTATGACTGCTCAGATGAGTATAACCAACCGTTTTTTTTGAACTCGTGAAGTTTGTTATTTTCCATAGTATCCCATAAAGATTGAAACAGCTTTCTGACATAAGCGCAGATAGATGGTCTGAAATCGCTGTATGGGATTCCGACGGGATCAACTTCTTCATCTAGAGCTGCCTTAGCCAATCTATCAGCTTCAGTGTTGCCTTTGATGTCAACGTGACTAGGCACCCAACAAAACACAATATCTATCTGTTGATCAAATCTGGTGTCATATAATTGCAGAATTTTCAAGATGGTGGGATGAGTTGAATTTTCACTTTTCATTGCTTTAAGGCATGATAGTGAATCTGAGAATATGACATATTTTTTCCTTCTGGTGGATCCAATACCTTCTAAAGCTGATAATAGAGCTTTTGATTCTGCAGTAAAAATGGAACTTTTACCTGGCAGACGATATGTTTTAGTTTTGGAACTAAAGATAGTAGCACATGCTACTCTCTCACCATCTTTAGAACCATCTGTATAAATAGCCTGATGTGATCTGTATTTCTCTCTCAGTAGACCAAATTCTTGTGTATACACGAGCTGGCTCGTGTCTGCCTTTTTATATCTAGTCAGTGAAATATCTACTTCTGGCGTTGCTAACTGCCATGGTGGAGTTGGCAAGAGCTCGTTAGGTAAAATTGGACTAACTTTAATACCAGCTGCTACAAGGTGTGGTTTCATACGGATTTCAAGAGGTGGAATAATCGAGGGTTTTTGTGAATATAAATCTGCGTACTGAGGGTTGAAAACACAGTTATATGCAGGATTTGAGTGGTTCGAATGCAGTTTTGTGATATATTGCAGCGATAATTTAATTCTCCGAAGTTCTAAAGGAAATTCATCCGCTTCGACATACAAACTTTCTTTGGGTGATGTTCTAAACGCACCGAGGCAAAGCCTTAGTCCTTGATGGAGAATAGGATCTAGCTTTGCCAAGTTTGACTTGCTTGCACCATTTTAAACAATAGAACCATAATCGAGTTTGGAACGAGCGATATAAATGAAGGAGAGTTTGCTGATCTCCCCCCACTTATAGCTGGCAACTACTTTCAACAAATCTAGAGCTTTCGTGCATTTGGCTTTTAAGCAATTTATATGTGATTTGAATGTTAGTCGTTGATCAAACAATATGCCTAGAAATTTAACCTCTTTTACTACTTTGATTTCAGTTCCGTCTAATTTTAGTTCTGGATCTTTGTGCTGGAAATATTTTCTGCAAAAGTGTATACAATTTGTCTTAGCTCTGGAGAATTTGAAGCCATTTTTCAGACACCATTTCTGAATTCTGTTTAGACAAAGTTGTAATGTTCTCTCAATATTGTGTATACTTTTCCCACTACACGATATATTGAAATCGTCTACAAAAAGTGAGCCATCAATCGATTTATTCAGAACTGCAGCCAGGCTGTTGATCTTGATACTAAACAAAGTAGTAGACAAAATACTGCCCTGTGGGACACCCTGGTCTTGATCAAAATGATCAGACATAGTTGTACCCAAACGAATTTGGAATTGTCTATCACTCAAAAAGTTGGAAATAAAAACGGGTAAACGATCTTTTAATCCCATTTTTTGAAGATCTTTAAGAATCCCGTATTTCCATGTAGTATTGTAGGCTTTTTTCTAAATCAAAATGTTCGTTGTTGACGAAAGCATTCTTAACATACGAATCTAATCTGACTAAATGATCAATGGTACTTCTATTTTTCCGGAAATCAGCTTGAATATCAGTAAGTTTCTTTCCAGTTTCCAAGTACCAAACAAGGCGATCATTTATCATGGGTTCCATTGTTTTGCAGACACAGCTAGTCAGTGAAATCGGACGATAATTACCAGGGTCTGTTTGGTCACGACCAGGTTTTGGTACTGGTATAACTATGGCATTGTGCCATGACGGAGGGAATTCCTCCCTATACCAAAGTCTATTGAATATGCGTAATAGGATTTCTAGAGATGATTCCGGTAGATGTTTCAAAAGCTGATAATGAATATTATCAGGGCCTGCAGCAGAATCATGAGCTTTCGTGAGAGAAACATGAAGTTCTTCAATTGTAAACGAAGCGTTATAGCCTTCAGGGTTACCGGAGGTGAATTTAATTTCATTTTTCTCTTCTCTTTTTTGGAAACTTTGAAATTTAGGTACATAATTTTCTGATGAAGAGTTTTTGGCAATTGTTTCTTCTAATTTATTTGCAATTTCTACTCTGTCAGTAATCACCTGATTTCCATCGTTGAGATGATGAACGCTGGACTTGGAGCTTTTACCTTTTATTCTTTGGATCATATTCCAAACTTTTGCTATAGGAGTATGAGTATTTATCTTAGAAACATAATTTCTCCAAGAATCGCGTTTATTCTGTTTCATGGTTCTACGAGCTTTAGCTCTTGTAACTCTGAGATCTTTCAAATTTTCAGGATTAGGATGTCGGTGAAAATATCGTTCAGCCTTCTTTCTACATTTTCTTGCTTCTTTACAGTCATCATTAAACCAAGGTTTCTTAATATGTGCAACTCCTGAAGATATGGGAATGGTTTGGTTGGCAATTTCTATCAACATATCTGAGAATAGCTGTATAGGATCTGAAGCATCAGCGAAGGAGACTGATTGTAGTTCTTGTGAACAAAGCTTTTCAAACTCGGGCCAGTTTGCTTTCTTGAAAATAAACCTTGTGAAATGAGGGTCATCAGCTGAATGAACAGCTTTTAGGACAGTGGGAAAGTGATCACTTCCACAAAGGTCATCATGAACAGGCCAAGAAAATTCTTCAAGAATAGGAAGGTCGCAAAGTGAGATATCCAATGATGAATAGGTTCCATGGGCCGAGGACAAATGTGTATAAGAACCATCATTAAAAATACACAAAGAATTATTTGGTATAAAATTTTGGAGAATTTTACCTTTACAATAGTCTTCATTATCCCAGAGGATATTACGACCGTTCAAATCACCCATCATTCCCTTATGAAAATTTACCATAAAAATCTATAGTTGAAATCTATAGATTACTATCGATTTTGTGGTACTTTTGCGGATTTACTACAGCTGAAATTCTATAGCTTACTACAAATTAACTATAGCTTACTACAAATTAACTATAGCTTACTACAAATGAGCTATAGCTTACTACAAATGAACTATAGTTTACTACAAATGAACTATAGTTTACTACAAATGAACTATAGTTTACTACAAATGAACTATAGCTTACTACAAATGAGCTATAGCTTACTACAAATGAATTATAGTTTACTACAGATGAACTATAGCTTACTACAGATGAACTATAGCTTACTACAAATGAACTATAGCTTACTACAAATGAACTATAGCTTACTACAAATGAACTATAGCTTACTACAAATTAAATATAGCTTACTATAAATACTATAAATAGATTGATAGCTTCCCTTTGGACTTTGAGCTTTGGACTGGGTACTTATATTACATCCTCAATACTGAACAACATTGTAGAAAACTATAGATTGATAGCTTCACTTTGGACTGGGTATTTATATTACATCCTCAATACTGAACAACATTGTAGAATAATCTATTTCAGAGAATGACAACGCCCTGATAACACAACGAAAATAACACAATAATTTCTTATATAATACTATATTTATTCTACTAGCACTGAATCGCTCCATACAACATCATAAAATGCACTCAGTTAATGTCCAAACACTTCGTTAATGTAAAAATACTACATCTTTAATTGCTTCGAAGAATTGTTCAGCTTCAGGCGAATACTGGCTTTGATGTCCGCTTCTCTATTGTCGGGGAATACTCTACGAGTTTCAACTGGAAGGAGAAAAGAAAGAAAAATTTGGAGTTGGCAAATTATTTAGTGTACACTTCAAATGGACATTACTGCAAGTGTGAACTTGTTGACAACGGCATTTGATTACAGTTAATTGAATTTAATTAAGTTATTATGAAGGAACCCATATTATTATTACTACTGTGTTCTTGTGATGGGTAAGAAATACTTACCAATATTGAAATGAATGTCGTCTTTCTCCAATTAAATCATCGGATGATCCAGTTGATGGATCTGGTGATGAGGGTGATGGCGTATGATGGGGCAAGGGTTCGGATGTTGATGGTGTCAGCAGCTGACGTGGTTCTGCTGGGCGAGTCTATGCCTGACGTGATGCCACCTTCTTCATTGTCTTCACCGAGGTCTTGATGTCATCAAATACAGATGGCAGTTCTGTGAAATAAAAGATGCAAAATGTGTACTGACAATTGGATTGATAATATTCAGTCAGAATGTTAATAGTCATAAATTGCAGAATCATGTTGACAAAGGATCAACAATGTTTTAAAACTTTCAAATCTCATTAAATTATTATTTACTAAGATTAATTACATTAAATGATTATTTACAAGTGATCGCTTGTTAAAATTCTGTGTCATTTAATATGCATTTTAATGGTTAGCAAACTTGCAAAAACTCAAATTTAAAATCTTACCAGTAAATGTAGATAATGCGACTTTCAAAGATCTGTTTTCTGACTTCAGAGACTGGTTCTCCGCTCTCAGCTCTTCAACTTCTTTCTGCAGAGCCCTCAGGTCTGCTCGGCTACTAGAATCCTACAAAGAAGAAGAAAACCAAAATCAATAGGCCCCACACCCACATATTTTGTCCACATTGAGAGAAATTTGGATTAATATTATTAGAAATAGTTATCTGAAAGGGATCAGTAAAATAGATGGGACAATTCATGAGCAATGTTCTCAATAGTCAAAATAATGAATTATTTGATAATAGCCTAGGGATTTAGCTGAATAGTCCTGATAGTTGAATTTATACTTACTTCATCTGACACGTCTTGAACAGGTGCCACTGGAAGTTTTCCTTGTCGCTGTTTTTTTAACTTCTAAAGGATGTTGTTTGATTCATTCTTTTAGGCATCACGAACTGTCTTGCTCATCTTCTTTGTAGGCTCTGTGATCTCCTGTGGGAAAAACAATTATTAACATATCATATCGTGATTTATTTTGAAAATAAATTCACCAATTTTCAACTCAATTCTGTACTAACACTGACATGGCCAAACAATTGTTTGTAGGACTGTTTATTTATTCATATGAAGTAATCAACGGGACATTTGAGTAACCAAACAACCTGGAAATTCTAATAAATGACATTTTTCAGATAATGTGTAAAACTGGATGATAGCATGTACAGTAGACGATACCCCCCCAACAAGGGTGAAATTATCACAATTGAAAAGTACACAAATGGGGTACAACATGTATTAAAGCTTAGGCAACAAGACCATTTTACGTTTTTATTGATATACAAGAGGCATACAATGGAGTGTTCAATGATGAACAATGGATGATACTAACCATAATTTGTCACATCATATAGTTCAGCCCTTAACTGGATAAAAAGCATCCCAAGTTCAGGTTGTCAGGAATAGTACACACCACTGGTACATTTGGCCTACCCGGAACTGGGCAAAGCTGTGTTGTAAGCGTATTTGTATTCTTTCACCAGAATCCACAGTGAAGCTGTGAACATAATAAACACATCATTGATAAACTGTTCATTATGGTGTGGTGAGGAGAGATGCAATTTGACAGGACAGGAAGCTCAGACTGTGAAACCGACAGTATGAAATGAAAGCCAGGACTTGATAACAGTAATTTGTGATTCTTTCAATTCATTCATATGTTATGTCAAGTTTTTCAAGTAAACATCGGAAATGGCTTGTCTATTGAATCTGAGGAAGTAGGCTTGTGTCTACGAAAGCTCTTGTTGAAATAAACTAGTTAGTCTCAAAGGTGCTACCTTTTGTTTATTTTTCTATTGAAGGTAGATGTTCACAAATATACCAGTACAGGAAATGACACATTGAGATTGTAAAAACATCCCCTTCAGGTTTCTTACAATGAACTATGCAGGAGTCTCCCAGCATGGTTAATCCTTTACACAACAGGCCACTAAGAGAAACTGATCTATTCTTGTGAAATTCACAGGTTATTTCAATTAACAAAATATACATGTCTGTTCAGCAATTGAAAACATCATAATAAATACAATTCTCTGCTATTAAAATATCTGGGGTTTTTACATTAGTTCAGATGGATTTCATTTAACGTGAAAATCTGTAATTTCTAATAAGATCAATCATTGCTATGGGTGAAATTTTATATTCGCTTATTTCTGAAATTGGCAATTATCTCAAGGTCAAGCTCAGAGCCACAACAGTAGAGCCTACTACAATTTTATATATGATATACTGTTTTAGATATGTGATGTTCAATAATACTGCAAACTGACATTCTCTACGTAAATGCAATTGATATACAAAAGTAATATATTATATCTGTTGTCAATATATTCAACATTTATATATTTTTATTTTCAAATTTGTTTATGTTCACTTGATCAAGGCTTCCGGCAAAAGGCCAAAAGCTCATGCATTAAATTGCATTTATGTGGAGACACCCAGACTTTGTAATCATTTATTTATATTTCGAGAATGGTACACATACATTCAACGTAGTCAATGAGCGTTCAAAGTTGGTAAGGTTAGACAGCATTTTATATCTAAGGTTAATTACACTGGGCTTAATAAAATCAATAAAACTATATGCCTAACTATCCTACCCATAGATTAGAGAAGACGAGAAAATCAACCAACAAGCCACCTTTCCTTCATAAACCAGTGAGATAAATCAATCTTTTCAAGGAAGTATAATGTTTTGGTTGTTTACAGTGTAATATACAAACCTGACAAAGTTATTTATATAACTTAATATATTTTAAACTATTCCAAAATATTCCAGACTTAACAAATGGAGCACTATTACAGCTTGCAAATAAAAAACATTAGGCCCTATCAATTGTTCAATTTTCAAATGTGCAAATCTTTTTCACACTTTAGTGTTGGCGTAAATGATCACTTTAGAATGCTATTTTAGCCTACAAGTTGCAAAAGATACTTACCATCAATCTCAATCAGTTCCATCAACCATAGATAATCGGAAATATGACTTTTACTGTCTCCAAATCATTCAGCTGATAACTGCAAAAAACATGGAAACATTCGGCCGCCATCTTTGTTTTTCTCTGTGCAGCGCCACCTAGTGTCAGTGTCAAGAAGCAGAGTTACCTCCCCTCCATTCAGGGTAGAGAGACTTTGTAAATATCATTCAAATTGGGAAACCATTTAAAAAATGCACACCGACCTATATTTGTTCTTTGTTTTCCCCCCATATTACACAATTATGACTGCAACAACAAGCATTATTCAAAAAGTTAATTACTTTGATTTACCACCAGCGGACATCCTTAATTCAATTTTAATTAAAACTTTAATTCAAAACAATCAAAATTTAAAAACTTCATACATTTATTCCAATTTTAATAAATTTCCGATTAAGATTATCAATGAATTCAATTTGAGTTAGAATATTTAAATTTTAGTTTTCAGTGACCTTGCATTTGTTTGGATATCGAACTATGATGGATGGCAATTAGATTTTTTTGTCAATTTTTATTAGCATTTCCTAAATGACATTTCAAAATACTTCACAGTCAAATATCAGCATAACGATAGAATATTCATAGTATTGAAAATAAAATTAATCCTTCAATTCAATTGTAACTTAGTTTATTGAAAATATCAATCATGAGTTTGTATTAAATTCAAGTTAAAATTTAAGATAAATTTCATATGAAACTAACAAAATTGATATTTGATGCCTCATGAGCAGCAGATTGGAGATTGGTGGTACAAAATCTCTCCCTCCAACTACGAGCAGTCAAATATGGAGAACATTACTTGGGTGTTGTGGACTGATATTGAATCCTATTTGATCATATTAAATTGCAAATCCTATAAGATCTGGATCATATAGGGTCCAAAATACTACACTTGTGTTGTGGTTATGATGCTTTGGGATTTATTAGTATAGCACAACTCTGTAGTACAGTAAAACACGGTTATAGTGAACACTATACCGGCAGTGTAGTATAGTGTAGAAACCACAAAATAATACAATTGTGTAGTGGTATGCTTATTTTTTTTTTTTTTTTTTTAGCATAGCTTAACAACTCTGTAATACCGGTACAGTAACACCTGGCTGTAGTAAATACTACACTGACACTGTAGTAAACTATAGAAACCACAAAATACTACAGATGTGTTGCAGTTTGTAGTATAGCTCAACACCACTGTCTCACAGTAAACACTGCTGTAGTAAATACTACACGGACACTGTAGTAAACTGTAGAAACTACAAATTACCACAAAATACTACAATTGAGTTGTGGTATGCTTTGGTTTTTGTAGTATATTAAAGCACTGCTGTAGTAAATACTACAATGACACTGTAGTAAACTGTAGTAACTATAGAGTACCACAAAATACTATACCTCATCTATAGTTTACTACAAAATACCTCACTTTACTACAAGTTTGCTGTAGTATTTTGTGGTAAAGTGTGGTATATTTTCATAAGGGATTAAACAAGGTTTCGGGAGCTGATCGTAAAGATCTTGAAGTTCATTGAGCCGGAGACTACCAGAAGAAGGTATGTACACCGTGCATAATGTGAAAACAGAATTCAAGGTAATACGAACTGCTACATCTTGTAAACCTGTAGCTAAATCAACAGGGCTGTGTAAAACACCCATTTTAACCAATATTGAAGAACCGCCTGTAGCTTTTCCATTTTCGTCTAAAGCGTAGGAATGATAAGGTGTGTATTGGCGAAATTTAAATTTATCTTTATCTGCTTTCTTCAGAAAGGTCTCGTTGAGACAAATAGCTGATGGTTCATAATCTTGAGTTAATAATTGGAGTTCATTTAAATTTGGCCAAACTCCTCTGCAATTCCACTGAAAGATAAGTTGGTGGCTGAGCCATCTTTAGTCTGTATCCAGAAATAAAACACAAAACTGCCCAAGCCAAGATATATAAGGTTAGCTTAGCCATTATGTACGTTTTATTTTGGGTAATTCTTTTCTAACTTTATCTTTATTTTTCATTTGTTCTCTCTTGTCTTTTTTATTTTCTTTTTTATAAACTTCTTTCTCTCTCTCTTGTCCCAACAAGTCCTTCGACCTTTGGTTCAAGGAAGTCTCGCCTTTTAACGGACGATCATTACACTCATGATACTCCTCATCTGAAAGCATGGATGACTTGTTGGTAGGAGTGGAGGTAGTATCGACTATTTTAGGCTCTTTGCCTGTTTCGCTATCTAGGGAATTCTCTTTCTCCTTTTCCTGATTCGAGGTAGTTTCATTACTACAAGATTGCTGATTACTTTCTTCTTCTGTGAATTCATTCATGACTTCCTCATTCGGTGTAAAGTTTACGTCTACACCCGAGTGAATAGGATTAACGAAGGAATTCACAGACTGCACAGGTGTATCAGGAGCCGACACACCGCCAGTATCCGGTAAGTTGTCTGGAGTCAATGTGTTGCCAACACTTTCAGTCTGATCAGAATCAGACTTCTGATCACCTGACTTCTGATCACCTGACTCGGCCTCTACATCATCGCAAACCTCACTATCACTGTCATCTTCATCTTCCGAACCACAACCTACCTCCATCTGTCACCGAGAGGCTCGTAGTGGTTTGAGGTTTTCTCATTGCTCCCAGCGGCAACTATCTCCTGATGACGTTTGATAGGTTTGCCATCAGGGCCTGCAGTCTTCCATAGGTCCGTAGCTTGTTGTTTTTTTCTGCTGAAGAGTCTCAGCGCTAAGTCCTCCACGGACTTCTCCTGGCGGAACAGAGCGAGGACCAGAGGAACCACCCTTTCCGCCGTTAGCTATGGTATCTCCAGAAACCTGTTTGGCTTTTGGACAGGTTTTTTTAAAGCGTCCTTCCTGATGACAGATCAGGCATTTATTTTTCAAAGGACACCTCGAGTTCATGTGATCTTCTGATCCACAAGTATAACATGTTTTCACTTGACCGTTATACCATACAGGAAGTCTCATACCTCCAATTAAAATAGAAGAAGGAAGAGTACGTTTGAATTTCGTCATCCAAATTCTTCGAACTCCTGTCTCAAACTCTCTATCAAAGGAATAGAACTCCTTTTGTACAGAGAGAACATCTCCGTAAAGCTCAAAAGCACTTCTGATCGCAGAATCTGGGAAATCGCATGGTCCTTTCATCTTTACTAGCAATTTCCCTCGATCTATTTCCTCAAAATGGCCACGTTGATCTCTAACGCGAATACCTTCCAGCACTAGGCGAGTTTTGGTAATTTCATTTGCCAGTGTGACGTTCCACAGGGTATTTGATACCTGTACTAGACCTTTAAGGACTTGCCGTCCTGATCCAACAGTGTCTTTTAATGCGCGATATATATCAATCGCATTAGCTTTCTCTAGACCTTGAAGTTGTAGGCTCAGTGACCTATCAAACTTTCCAAAGGCCATAGTGAAAAAAAAAATCAAAGTCCCACCAGGGAATCTCAATACAACTACAAACTACAAATAGTAACACGCACAAACCTCAACAGTGTGCCTCCCCACAGAGTAAACATTGCCTACCCCCTCGAGGGAACCTCACTCTAAAGGTGAAGGTGAAAACTATATAAGCAGTACAACAATACACTCTCTCCGAACCTCGGATCTCGGTCGAACAATTGCACAGTTCTAAACCTGGCCGTTGCTGGGTGATGCCGAGGAACAAAAGAACAGAGAACAAAAGACTCGCTCGAACTTGTACTCTGAGGGCTAGCCGTCAGTATACACTTTCAATATGTACATGTATTTAGCCTAGCTCAATATAGGCAGATATGTGCAAATCGACCTAAGCCAAACTGAACGAAAAAAGAGCCAGCCACAAACTTGATCAAGCCAACAAGGAAATATATATGCACACCAACAAAATACGAAATATTTACAGACAGCGAACAAACAGAGAAGACGGTACTAATGGCAGATCTCTGCCTTCTCAACCCAGGCCAAACTGACTAAGTCAGAAAACGCCCTGAACAGCAAAAAACTGAGAAATAATTCTAAACTTTCATCACAGGTATTTGCCAAAAGTATTCACAAAATATATTGCACAAAAATCAGAGCTAAGGTCAGCTGAAATCCGCAGAATTATACAAATTTCTCGGAGCGAAGTGAAAACACGTCCGACTCTCAATCTCTCTACATCCGGGCTCCGTCTTGAAATGGAACGGTATTTATCCTCAGTTAGTGTTATGTAAATACTGGGTGATTGTAAACACTATTGGCAAAAGCCCCGAATGTATTGATCTCGATTTTAAAATTATGCATAATGTCTATTTTACATTTGTCAAGCTTTGTCGGATTGGTTGGGTGGATTCTAATGTATGTCATTTTTGTAAGACCCTGAGGGTATTCGACATATGTTATTTTTTTGGTCAAAGCATTCAAGACTTCCTTGTGTATATAGGATCACTTATTGAGGTGATGTTCGCTACACACATGTAAGCGTATTGAATGAAATATCTTTTGAATGTATGTTTATTTTCGGCTGTGTGGCACGAAGTAAATCTCTACATGCCAACTTCGTAAATATTATTTGTAGTTATGCTCGACTTGCTCCATACAAGAGGCGTAATATGTCTGTTTATCACAACAAACGAGTCTGTCCGAAACGCTTGTTTCAAAATCTATTTAGACAGGCGATGTATGCCAATTACCGTTATCATAGGGATAGAAATAGACTTCCTTTGTTTGATAAAAGGTACTTGACTAACAACCCTTTGTTGAAGTGCAATGGTAGCAATGAGCTAAGAATAATTGTTTAAGTCCGGAGATTTCTTTCTGTTTAAATTGACTGGCCCTGGCCAAAGCGTGTGTCATTCAATGTACATGTATTGTTACACACCGGTTACCGACTGATAGCCTGGCTACCCCACTGTGATAACTGTTCTTAATTTACAACCATTTTGTTGGAATTGTAAATTTGTATTACATATTGGTTGAATAAATATTATTTCAAAAAGGGAAAACAAATGATTCCCCGCTCTCACCGCGGCGGCTGGGGTTCGATTCCCCGCATCGCCAAATGTAGTTATCTTTTGTTATTCATGATCATGCCGGAGTAGCAACAAACTGTAAAATGTCTTTGCTAACATTTCAAGCAGTAAATTGTACTACCTCTTGTGAATAATAGACAGCCAAATCCATATCTGTGATACCTCTTTTTACTCGGATTGTGACTGATTGTATTGTATATATCTATTTGTGAATAAATTATTTTCATTTCAAGAGAAAAAAAAACAAACTGTAAAATATAAAAAGCATCAGATGTGATCGCATGAATATTCAAGTTAATATATCTGAATGCAAAGGTTACAAATCAGTTTAAAGTACATGTATCTTCCAGGTCTTGTTGTCTAAAGCGATAAAGCCCGATTTTGTATATTACAAGGAAAACTTGTGTGTATTTATGAAACGTTTTGTTCGGTTGAACCCATATGTGGACATAGACGAGAGCGGTGATCTTGTGCTAAAATTCCCATAATGTCCGCGTGCATCAGCCATTTAATTGACAAACTGATATGATTTATACATAATTGGAGAGGAGAGCATGGCAGTGAAAAATCTTATTTTAACTTGCCCCATATCAAAGATTGTGTATATATTCTGTACTGTAGTTTGTAATTCTCACTATGTGTGAGAATAAATATACAATCAAAAGAAAAAATGGATTCCGCGCTCTCACCGCGGCGCCCACGGATCGATTCCCCGCATGGGAAATACAGTTTATTTGGCTTCGCCAAATGTAGTTTTCTTTTGTCATTCACAATCATGTACGAGTAGCAACAGGCTGTAAAATATAAAAATCATCAGATGTGATCGCATGAATATTCAAGTTAATATTCCTGGATGCAAAGGTTACAAGTCAGTTTAAAGTACATGTATTTCCATTCAATCTCGAAGAATCTAATATAGTGACGGGGGAAATATCGAACAATTATACGAAAACAATGGCAAGCTGATCACTACGTACAGCGCCGTACTAGAACGTCTTGAAGTTTCGTTGAATCGCCCAACTTCCCCATTAGGAACTGCTAATTAGAAGCCAGGTTGAACCCTTATACCCTATGTCTTGTCCACAAGGAAGGCCAATTTCGGCAAACACTCAACCGTGCGACTGGGGCAGCGGGAGTTTCAGGTATGCGGAAGGTGTACTACCAGGAACATCCACTCCTGGCAGATCAGCCGCTTCTCCAGCGATCGATGTTCAGATGTGTCACCGGGACACACGCTCCGAATATAACTCACTATTGTAGTAATATAGTTCACAGGAACAGGCCCTTGCTGACCAGCAGTGTCTCATTACAAGTCTAAATTTGTCTCCTGAATGGGCGTTTTCTGAAACTGTATTTACAGTCGAATGACGTACAATGTCCCATGTGGTCTAGTGGTTAGGATTCCGCGCTTAGGTAGATTTATGGCCGTCTCTCTTATCTGTGACTCTCTGTTTTAACGCCGGATTGCCATTACTCATATGAACTCTTATTGTTTGACTGACAAAAAATTATAAAGTACAAGGTCTGTAAAACATGGCTGATGAATAAATATTATATCAAGAGAAAAAAAAGGATTCCGCGCGTAAAATACTGTAAAATATAAAAAGCATCATATGTGATCGCATGAATATTCAAGTTAATATTTCTGAATGCAAAGGTTACAAGTCAGTTTAAAGTACATGTATCTTCAAGGCCTATTGTCTAAAGCGGCAAAGGCCAGTTTTTGTATATTACAAGGAAAACTTGTGTGTATTTATGAAGCGTTTTGTTCGGTTAACCTATATGTGGACATAGACGAGAGCGGTGTATTTGAAAACAGTGTACAGGAGTCAGATGTTATACCAGTGTCATTTTCTGATCATTCTTGTATGTTTATTGATATTGGAAGTGTAATGTGTCTCACTTGCCTGATGAAGATGTTAAAGTAAATGTAGAAGCTGTTTTTAAAGATGTATTTTCTGATGACAGTGATAGCAGTATGCCATTGTCCAACAAGTGGGACAACTTTAAGTCGAGAGTTAAAACAACTATTAGGGATATTTCCTGTCAAAATGCTACGGCTAAGCGTCAGAAATTGTATAATTTACAGTCAGAACTAAAGTTACTGCAAGCGAATCCTGCTTTCAACAGAGAAGAAATAAATTATGTAAAATCAGCAATTAATTTCATCCAGAAAGAAACGTTTAAGGGTGCTCTTATAAGATCTAAGGCTGTTCAACTTGAACAATCAGAAAAGCTTACGAGATATTTTTTGAGAAGGGAGAAAACTCGTGGTAAGAAGAAGTTAATTAATAATTTAGTGTGTCACCATAACGAAGATGTTGTACATAGTAATCAAGAAGCTATATCGGACCGTATTAAAGATTTTTACCATGATTTGTATACTTTTCAAGAAACTGACGAGACAGCACAGGAAGAATTTTTAGAACATTTACCAGAATTATCTGAGGAATTAAGCTCTAGTTGTGAAGGTGATTTAACTGTACAAGAATGTTATGATGCTTTAAAGTGTATGCCGTCATTTAAGTCGCCCGGGGGAGATGGTCTCTCAGCTCTCAGTTTTATGTTCAATTCTGGCCACTAATTGGTGAAACTTATGTAAATATTGTAAATAGTTGTTTTAGAGAAGGTACGCTGGGCCCTTCTCGACGAACTGAGCTTATCACATTACGTTGTAAAGATCCCACGAAATCACAATATATTAAGAATTGGCGGCCAATCAGTTTGCTCAATGTGGATTACAAAATTGTGTCCAAATCACTTTGTAATGGATTAAAGCAAGTTATTGAGCACATTATTGGCGAAGAACAAACCTGTGGTATCCCAGGGCGTAATATATTTGACAATTTACATTTATTGCGTAACACGTATGATTATGTCGATCAGAAGGAATTGCAAGCCTATTTCATAAATTTAGATCAAGAAAAGGCATTGGATCGTGTTGATTGGGATTTTATGTTTCGATGTTTACTAAAGTATGGCTTTGGGCCAGATTTCTGTAAATGGGTCCGTCTGTTGTATACTGAAATATCTAGCAAGATAATCGTGAATGGCTTTTTAACTGAATGTTTTTCATTGTCACGCGGTGTTAGGCAAGTTTGTGCCATATCGCCATTATTGTATGTAATGACATTAGAACCGTTTGTATCTGCTATACGTGCTAGTAATGATATCAAGGGCATCAAATTACCCGGATGTAGCAAAGAATTGAAGGTTTCTGCCTTTGCGAACGATACGACAGTCATTGTATTAGATGAAAAGAGTGTGACTGTGATTTCCCGGCTATCTAAAAAATATGAAAAAGCTTCGGGTGCGAGGTTAAACTTTGGAAAGAGCACAATTTTACCTATAAGTCAAAAATGTAAAAATATATCATGTGATTTTAATGTTGTGAGAACTGCCAAGATATGTGGCGTGTATTTTGGTGAGAATAGTTCTGAGTTGAACAGTCAGCTAAGACTCTCTAAACTGGGAAAAGTGTTAGATTTTTCGTTATACCGAGATTTGACCCTCCGTGGAAGGGCCGTGTTTGTTAATTGTGGTGCCCTCGCAGGCATTTGGTTCATAATTCAGTCCACCTGTGTACCCAATGCATTTGTAAATAAGTGCAATCTGTTAGTTTTCAAATTCATCTGGAACGGAAAACCCGAAGGGGTACGTAGAAATGTTCTTTTTAATCATTTTCTTGATGGCGGTATTAATGTTCAGTGTTTGGTGGCAAAAATCAAAACGTTTGCAGCTATGCATGTATTGAAATTGTTGTCTGGATCGAAGGCTGACTGGACAAAGTTCGCTATTTATTGGCTGGGTCTAGCATTGAGAAGGGAAAAGCCTGAATTTGCATCCAATAGAATTCCACATTCGGAGAGAATTCCCCAGTTTTATAAGTTTGTTCTCGGTGCCTGGAAAGAATATGTTCCGCTGTTGCAGTCCAGTCCGCTTATTCGATCCAGCAAGTTTGTCTATCGTATGTTTTTAAATACTGTTGTTGAGAAGCCTAGAATTGTAACACGGTTGCCTAGCTTGCATGGAGAGATATCTGGAGGGATGTATCCCATTCCTTCCTGGATAATAATCTGGTTAATTTTCCGTTTAAATCTGTCAGTAAGAGAAGTACTGTACAACAGAAATATTGCTACCACAAATCTGTGTGTTTTCTGCAGTAGCTCAGAAACAAGGGATCATTTATTTGAACATTGTGTAATGACACAAAACGTATTTTATACTTTTCAACCCATATTTGCGGCATATTGTAACTTTTTCTCACGTTTTTCAGTAGATCACTTGATTTATAAGTTATTTCAACCGCACATTTTGAAAGAGCAGCATGCTGTACTTTTGTATTTGATTAATATAATATTATTTTCTGTATGGTGCAGTAGAAACGAGGTTATATTCAACAAGAAAACAGTGTCACTGTATATATAGTGACGGGGAAAATATCGAACAATTATACGAAAACAATGGCAAGCTGATCACTACGCACAGCGCCGTACTAGAATGTCTTGAAGTTTCGCTGAATCCCCCAACTTTCCCATTAGGAACTGCTAATTAGAAGCCAGGTTGAACTCTTATACCCTAGGTCTCGTCCACGCGCAAGGTCAATTTCGAGAAACACTTAACCGTGCGACTGGAACAGCGGGAGAGCCGGGTATGCGGAAGGTGTGCTAGCAGGGACATCCACTCTGGACAGATCAGCCGCTTCTCCAGCGGTCGATGTTCAGGTGTGTCACCGGGACACACGCTCCGAATATAACAACTCACTATTGTAGTGATATAGTTCACAGGAAGAGGCCCTTGCTGACCGACAGTGTTTCAATATAAGTCTAAATTTGTCTACTATATGAGCGTTTCCTGAAACTGTGGTCTAGTGGTTTGGATTTCGAGCTCTGGGGTTCGACTGGAGCGCTTGAACTGGACAGACGTGTTTGTCCAGCTCTACCTATTGTATGGTGTCGTTGCTGTTTCGGAATTCTGTGAAGTTGTTGGTGGAGAAGCGTGGCCCATCGTGGCCGTGGCGGCCGCGGTAGGGCTTTCCATCCCGGGAGTTGCAAGGGAAGTACGAACGGTGGAAATCAATATTTGGAGGAATTATCCCTGATTGTAGAAATTGGCAGAAATGAGCTTTCGTCTGAGAAACTGATCAAGGGAGTTGAAAAGAAGTGTGGGTTGAATTCTTGCTTGCCTGTGTTCCGAGAGGAACGGACAAGTAGGAGATTACTGTGATTGATACAATGTGCAGAGATTTGCTTGCGGACACATTGGAAATTGAAGGGAAAAGCTACCAGTGTTTCGAAGTTGTTAACAGGAAGATCGTGGTATCTTTTATGTGCGGGACGAAGAGATTGTGCAGAAACTGCGTGAGTTTGGGGTGGAAGTAAAGAGACATAAAGAGAAAGTTCTACGAGGATTCAAAAGTGGCGGACGGTACGAGGTATGTACAAGTCAAGTTTCCTCCTAATGTAAGATCGTTGCCATACGCCATGCGTTTCAACACCGGCCACTGCTCTGATTTTTTCCGAGTAGTTCACAACAATCAAGTGAAAGTATGCTCTCAGTGTTTGTCAGACCAACATCTTTTCAAGCAGTGCCCGGATTCTGTATGTTATCACTGTGTGGGTCATGGTCACACAAAGCGATCGTGCGAAGCCAAGAAGTGTGATTTCTGTGATTATTTCCTCCGTCACTGTGTATGTGTTCGGTGTGAGGCGTGCGGTGGGGTTGATTGTTCCTGTCAATTTGGTGGTGAGGAACCATTGTCAAATGAGCTCTGTGTACACCGTGGTCTTTTCGGCTGTCACCGCACGGAAGTGGGTCCAGAAGAAACAAACCAAACAATGGCCAATGCAGATACCAACAGCGTCGAACAGCCTAAAACAACCTCACCTGAAGGTGTGAAAACAAATGGAGTTCCCGCTTTGCCAGAAGGGCGAGTTGAAGAGAAAGAAGGGAATGTTCATCAGGAAGCCACTGTTCCAAGAGAGGTTAATGACGAAGAGGCCAATCAGAAAATGACTGTGCCTCCAGATAAGTTAATTTAATGGGAGGAGCTTGCCACCGAAAATCAAGACATCGATGAATTATGTAATGACATCCAGGAAGGAAACAATGCTGAGGATAATTGGAATATGATTTCTCCACGTCAGCGCAAACGCCATTTATCTTCATGGGCTGCAGATAGCGGCGGAGAGTCGAATTCTGCCTTCTTCAACAGGCGTAGAAGATTAAATATCACCCCGGACTTGACGAGAGCTAAGATTAGACACAAAACTAAAAAGAGTTAGTAATGATGGCTGGACTTGTAATCTTACAATCGTTATTCATCACGGCCGAGGTGATCGTGTTTGTGTTCCGTCGTGTTTGCCGTTTTCAGTTGGATTTACGTTATGTTTCGTCCGGCTCTTATCTACTGTGCATCTGTGAGTGTGTCGTCCGACTGTCTGTGAAGTATTGGTGTGAAATTCCGTGAATTTATTGAGTTATTGGCGTCGAAAATTTGAACAGTCTTGTGACATTTTTGTTTGCCTGGAGCCATAGCGTGTCGTCTTGTTCGTGTACCTGTTCCGTGTTCGTTTCACCTCATTAACAAACATACCTAGTTTACATACATAGTTTAAAGGGTGTACGATGGGTGTCGATCCGGACATATTTGCCCTTACAGTGAAACTGCCGCTTGGTGGTCCTAATCGACCAGCTGCATACTTTCGTGAACGTTTTGTTGAATGTTTGGTGGACTCCGGGTTTCGTGTGGAGGATATAGCAGCACTTGGACAGACAAGTAATGCGCGGGAGTGGTTTGCCACTTTCACCACCAAAGATATAGTGTCGCGTGTTCTCCATTAACTTCATGTAACCAGTGGTGATTGTAAAGGTGATTGTTAATTTGTCCTCGTATTCGTCTCGTCGAGTGTTCATCAGTGTACACTGGTTGATTTCTTTTGTTGAGGATGAAGACGTGGTAGAGTTTTTTAGCCAGCTTGGTGACGTGGACAGTGTGGAGCGAGAACGTATTCAACCTCGTGGTTTTGATTCGGACGTCCAGAAAGTTGGAATCGTGATAGACGATGACAGTTTTGAGAACTTACCTTAAGAGGAAACTATTAGTGTTTTTTTACAATAGAAAACTTCGTGACTGTCCGTTTCTGTGTGTAGTTCCTGGTCGTCCTGTCCGTTGTTTCAGATGTTTAGTTCCGCGGCATACGCGGCGTTCTTGTGGTTAGCCATCGCTGTGTTTAGCCATTGCTGCCGTATCTACAATAAACCATCTGATAAGTGTGTCGCGAGAACGTACGCGCAGATAACGGCATCATCAGACCAGAGTGAGGTGGCCCAGCCTCAGGAGCGTGGTAATGTGCCCGGTGATGTGCGTGATATGGAACTTTTTGGAGACGTGTCGGAGTCGGGTGACTCTGGGGGGAAGTCTGGGGAGGGTGTGGCATCACAAGCCTCAGATAATACCGAGACTGTGGACTTACCTTTGTCTGGGGCTGGAGTGGAGGAGAGAGAGAGAGAGAGAATTAAGGTTTAACGTCGCATTCAGCAATATTTCAGCTATATAGCGACGATCAAACAAAGTTCCAAGTTTTCAATTCAACAATTGATCGTAGCTGCTCAATAAAAAGTATCTCTAACAATCTTAAAATCTATGCAGTCTATGAGAATATGTTTCACCGTGAGATCTTCATGGCATGGAATATACCTTGGGACCGGCTCCTGTTTTAGTAAATATTCGTGAGTTAATCGTGTATGGCCGATCCTACATCGTCTAATCATGGCCGGGTCGAAACGTTTACGACGGTTCAGATGAGTATAACCGACCGGGTTTTTTTTGAACTCGTGAAGTTTGTTATTATCCATAGTATCCCATAACGATTGAAACAGCTTTGGCGATACATATCGCATGCTGATACATATCGCATGCCGAGAGCAAAATACGAGCGTAGCGTGCAAGATCTATGGCGTTACGTTGTGTCTAATTCCGCTTAACCCGGGGCTAGGGGCCGTATGAACCCATGTACTTCAAGATCCTCATGATACTCATATGAACAGACGCAATCAAGAGAGAGAGAGAGAATTAAGGTTTAACGTCGCATTCAGCAATATTTCAGGTAGATAGCGACGACCAAACAAAATTCTAAGTAATCAATTCAAAAACTCGGTAAACTAATGCGTTAAAACCGGTACAAACATTAAAATTTGTACAACAAACCAATCTCCCTCAAATAATTTAAAATACAATCCTCTTTCACTCTGCTAAAAAGATCTTCCAGCGTAGCTGCTCGATAAAAAGTATCTCTTACAATCTTAAAATCTATGCAGTCTATGAGAATATGTTTCACCGTGAGATCTTCATGGCAAGGTATACACAGTCATAGTCATTGTAATAGTAAATTTTATTTAGAGTCGGTGTACATTAGTACAAGGAACATAGCAAACACAAGCTCCGTGGAGCTTTTACGACCGACTTTTAAAATCAATAAAATCATAAAAATATACATTATATACAAACATAATAAAGATATTTCTATCATAGTTCGATATCACAAATACTTTTTCACTGCTATTCGGAGAAATGGAATAACTCCATTTTTTGTATCTATTAAATATATAGCTGCATAAAACAGATAGCGGGCACATTACTGGCGACATATGGAGCAGTTACATTCCTTCCCATTCCATATCTTGATTAGTTTCTTAAAATCGTTAAAATTTGAAGTCGCTCGTATATGTTCGGGGAGATCATTCCATAATTTGGCATTCTTGTATCTAAAACTTTTTATACCATGCCGCTCTGTTCGGACTTTAGGAAGATCGAGTAAATTAGAGTACCTGAAATTATAAAATCTTTCCTTCTTGTTAACAAGTTGCGATAAATATTCAGGACTATTACCATTTAAAATTTCAAAAGTCTCGATGGCCATCAATCTCAGACGTTTGAGATGCAAAGAGGTAGTTTTATATTTCTGTAATAGACCTTCGTAAGAACTCGTATAATCATGACAGACAAATTTGAGTGCTCTATGATGAATTTTTTCTATCTTCCTCGTGTTTCCGACATTACAAAAATGCCATACTAAGGGACAAAAATTGAAGTGAGACATAATAAACGCATGATAAATTAATTTCCTACATTCGAGGGATAGATGTTGACCTATACGTTTCAGTACATTGATTTGCTTGGAAGCTTTCTGACAGACATTAGAAACATGGCGGTCATACGTTAAAGATAATCAACTTCCATTCCAAGTAATTTGACATGTTCGTCACATTTGATATGAACACCACCGATGTTGAAGGTAGGCCTGTCTTTATATGTGCGTGTACCAACTGCCAGTGCCTGAAATTTCTGTGGATTAGCCTGCATATAATTATTGGTAAACCACTCGATTAAGGCCTCACCCTCAGTCTCCAAGACTCTCTTTAATGAGTCCAGTGACGGGTCTGAATAGGTTAAAGTGTTGTCATCTGCGTAATTAAAAAGACTGGCCTTTTCAACAAAATTTAGTACATCGTTTATGAATATGTTGAACAGCAGTGGTCCTAAGATAGAGCCCTGTGGCACACCTTTAATTATCTGCTTAAATGAACTCCGGTTTGACCCTATTTGTACACACTGCTCTCTATTTTGTAAATAGCTGTCAAGTACATGTAAAGCGACAGCATCATCCCCCACTCCATATGCTTTCAGCTTTTCAATCATCAGATTAAGAGGCAAACAATCAAATGCTTTTGAAAGATCCATTAGTATTGCTCCTACATACTTGTTTTCATCCAGTGCACGTTTCCATTCTTCAGTTAGTGCCACGAGTGTAGATTGGCAACTGTAGCCGGATCTGAAAGCCGATAGATATGGATGGAGTATGTTGCTAAAGTATCTTGACAATTGATCACACATTGCTCGCTCGAAAAGTTTCGATACAACTGGCAAGATACTCGCTGGCCTATAATTATTCTTATCTAAGAGATCGTTTTTCTTGAACACGGGTGTAATCCTCGCCAGTTTGAGCTGATCTGGGAAAATATTTTTACCAAGCATTTCATTTATAACATTTGTAATCTGTCGGAGGATCACTGGTTTTACTAATTTAACTATTTTAACGGATATGTTGTCTAGCCCAGTTGCTTTTTTATCTCCAATCTTACAAAGGTATCTGTCCACATCTTTTTCTTTAACGTGGCTGAAACTGAAATTTGAATTTGGTAGAGTGGCATTTGCATGTATCGCCTGGCAACTGGGATGATCAGAACCGGAAAACCCGGACTGACTCGGATTTGTATTTCCTATGTCCCTGGCCACATTTACAAAATAATCATTAAATGTTTCACAAACGATACTTTGATTTGACATAATTTTTTCGTCTTCACATAAGGCAACAGTTTCGTCAATATAACTCCCTTTGTTTGTTAAAAAGGGACGAATTGTGGACCAAAAATCTTTGGATTTTGTCCCACCAGAACATCTTTCGGTGAAATAAGTCTTAATTGATTTACGTTTGAGAGAGAGAGAGAGAGAGAATTAGGGTTTAACGTCGCATTCAGTAATATTTCAGCTATATAGCGACGATCAAACAAAATTCTAAGTAATTAATTCAAAAACTCGGTAAACTAATGCGTTAAAACAGGTACAAACATTAAAATTTGTACAACAAACCAATCTCTCTCAAATAACCTAAAATACAATCCTCTTTCACGCTGCTAAAAAGATCCTCCAGCGTAGCCACTCGATAAAAAGTATCTCTTACAGTCTTAAAATCTATGCAGTCTATGAGAATATGTTTCACCGTGAGATCTTCATGGCAAGGTATACACCTTGGAATCGGCTCCTGTTTTAGTAAATATTCATGAGTTAATCGTGTGTGACCGATCCTACATCGTCTAATCATGGACTGGTCGAAACGTTTATGACTGTTCAGGTGAGTATAACCAACCGTTTTTTTGAACTCGTGAAGTTTGTTATTATCCATAGTATCCCATAAAGATTGAAACAGCTTTCTTACATAAGCGCAGATAGATGGTCTGAAATCGCTGTATGGTATTCCAACAGGGTCAACTTCTTCATCTAGAGCTGCCTTAGCCAATGTATCAACTTCAGTGTTGCCTTTGATGTCCACGTGACTAGGCACCCAACAAAACACAATATCTATCTGTTGATCAAATCTGGTGTCATATAATTGTAGAATTTGCAAGATGGTGGGATGAGTGGAATTTCCATTTTTAATTGCTTTAAGGCATGACAGTGAATCTGAGAATATGACATATTTTTTCCTTCTAGTGGATCCAATACCTTCTAAAGCTGATAATAGAGCTTTTGCTTCTGCAGTAAATATGGAACTTTTACCTGGCAGTCGATACGTTTTAGTTTTGGAACTAGCACATGCTACTCTCTCACCATCTTTCGAACCATCTGTATAAATAGCCTGATGTGAACTGTATTTCTCTCTCAGTAGACCGAATTCTTGTGTATACACGAGCTGGCTCGTGTCTGCCTTTTTATATTTAGTCAGTGAAATATCTACCTCTGGCGTGGCTAACTGCCATGGTGGAGTTGGCAAGAGCTCGTTAGGTAAAATCTGACTAACTTTAATACCAGCTGCTACAAGGTGTGGTTTCATACGGATTCCAAGACGTGGAATAATCGAGGGTTTTTGCGAATATAAATCTGCGCACTCCGGGTTGAAAACACAGTTATATGCAGGATTTGAGTGGTTCGAACGCAGTTTTGTGATATATTGCAGCGATAATTTAATTCTCCGAAGTCCTAAAGGAAATTCATCCGCTTCGACATACAAGCTTTCTTTGGATGATGTTCTGAACGCACCGAGGCAAAGCCTTAGTCCTTGATGGAGAATATGATCTAGCTTTGCCAAGTTTGACTTGCTTGCACCATTGTAAACAATAGAACCATAATCGAGTTTGGAACGAACAAGCGATCGATATAAATGAAGGAGAGTTTGCTGATCTCCCCCCCACTTATAGCTGGCAACGACTTTCAACAAAGCTAGAGCTTTCGTGCATTTGGCTTTTAAGCAATTTATATGTGATTTGAATGTTAGTCGTTGATCAAACAATATGCCTAGAAATTTGACCTCTTTTACCACTTTGATTTCATTTCCATCTAAGGTAAGTACTGGATCTTCGTGCTGAAAATATTTTCTGCAAAAGTGTATACAATTTGTCTTAGCTCTGGAGAATTTGAAACCATTTTCTAGACACCATTTCTGAATTCTGTGTAGACAAAGTTGTAATGTTCTCTCAATATTGTGTATACTTTTCCCACTACACGATATATTGAAATCGTCTACAAAAAGTGAGCCATCAATTGATTTATTCAGAACTGCAGCCAAGCTGTTGATCTTCATACTAAACAGAGTAGTAGACAAAATACTGCCCTGTGGGACACCTTGGTCTTGATCAAAATGAACATACATAGTTGTGCCCAAACGAATTTGAAATTGTCTATCATTCAAAAAGTTGGAAATAAAAACGGGTAAACGACCTTTTAATCCCATCTTTTGAAGATCTTTAAGAATCCCGTATTTCCATGTAGTATCGTAGGCTTTTTCTAAATCAAAAAAGATAGGAACCACATGTTCGTTCTTGGCGAAAGCATTCTTAACATACCAATCTAATCTGACTAAATGATCAATGGTACTTCTATTTTTGCGGAAACCAGCTTGAATATCAGTAAGTTTCTTTCGGTTTCCAAGTACCAAACACGGCGATCATTTATCATGCGTTCCATTGTTTTTGCAGACACAGCTAGTCAGTGAAATCGGACGATAATTTCCAGGGTCTGTATGGTCACGACCAGGTTTTGGTACTCGGATAACTATGGCATTGTGCCATGACGGAGGGAATTCCTCTCTATACCAAAGTCTATTGAATATGCGTAATAGGATTTCTACAGATGATTCCGGTAGATGTTTCAAAAGCTGGTAATGAATATTATCAGGGCCTGCAGCAGAATCATGAGCTTTCGTAAGAGAAGCATGAAGTTCTACAACTGTAAACGAAGCGTTGTAGCTTTCATGGTTACCGGAGGTGAATTTAATTTCATTTTTCTCTTCTCTTTTTTGGAAACTTTGAAATTTAGGTACATAATTTTCTGATGAAGAGTTTTTGGCAATTGTTTCTCCTAATTTATATGCTATTTCTACTCTGTCAGTAATCACCTGATTTCCATCGTTGAGATGATGAACGCTGGACTTGGAGCTTTTACCTTTTATTCTTTGGATCATATTCCAAACTTTTGTTATAGGAGTATGAATATTCAAGAATCACGTTTATTCTGTTTCATGGTTCTACGAGCTTTAGCTCTTGTAACTCTGAGATCTTTCAAATTTTCAGGATTAGGATGTCGGCGGAAATATCGTTCAGCCTTCTTCCTACATTTTCTTGCTTCCTTACAGTCATCATTAAACCAAGGTTTCTTAATATGTGCAACTCCTGAAGATGTGGGAATGGTTTGGTTGGCAATTTCTATCAACATATCTGAGATTAGCTGTATAGGATCTGAAACATCAGCGAAGGAGACTGGTTGTAGTTTTTGTGAACAAAGCTTTTCAAACTCGGGCCAGTTTGCTCTCTTGAAATTAAACCTTGTGAAATGAGGGTCATCAGCTGAATGAACAGCTTTTAGGACAGTGGGGAAGTGATCACTTCCACAAAGGTCATCATGAACAGACCAAGAAAATTCAAGAATAGGAAGGTCACAAAGTGAGATATCCAATGCTGAATAGGTTCCATGAGCCGAGGACAAATGTGTATAAGAACCATCATTAAAATTACACAAAGAATTATTTGATATAAAATTTTCGAGAATTTTACCTTTACATTTGTCTTCATTATCCCAGAGGATATTACGACCGTTAAAATCACCCATCATTAAACAAGGTTTCGGGAGCTGATCGTAAAGATCTTGAAGTTCATGGAGCCGGAGACTACCAGAAGAGAGTATGTACACCGTGCATAGTATGAAAACAGAATTCAAGGTAATACGAACTGCTACAGCTTGTAAATCTGTCACTAAGTCAACAGGACTGTGTAAGACACCCATTTTAACTAATATTGAAGAACCCCCTGTAGCTTTTCCATTTTCGTCTAAAGCTTAGGAATGATAAGGTGTGTATTGGCGAAATTGAAATTTATCTTTATCTGCTTTCTTCAGAAAGGTCTCGTTGAGACAAAAAGCTGATGGTTCATAATCTTAGTTGATAATTGGAGTTCATTTAAATTTGGCCAAACTCCTCTGCAATTCCATTGAACGATAGTTGGTGGCTGAGCCATCTTTAGTCTGTATATTGAAATAAAACACAAAACTGCCCAAGCCAAGATATATAAGGTTAGCTTAGCCATTATGTGCGTTTTATTTTGGGTAATTCTTTTTCACCTTTCTTTTAATTTCTCATTTGTTCTCTCTTGTCTTTTTTGTTTTCCTTCTTATAAACTTCTTTCTCTTTCTCTTGTCCCAACAAGTCCTTCGAACTTTGGTTCAAGGAAGTCTCGCCTTTTAACGGACGATCATTACACTCATGATACTCCTCATCACAAAGCATGGGTGTATCGTTGGTAGGAGTGGGAGTAGCGTCGACTATTTTAGGCTCTTTGTCGGATTCGATATCTATGGTATTCTCTTTATTCTTCTTTTCCTGATTCGAGGTAGCTTTATTACTACAAGACTGTTGACTACTTTCTTTTTCTGTGAACTCCTTCATCACTTCCTTGTTTGGTGTAAAGTTTACATCTACACCGGAGTGAATAGGATTAATGGAGGAATCCACAGGTGCATCCTGACTTGAAACACTACCAGTATCCGGTAAGTTGTCACCCTTCAATTCAACTTCCGGAGTTAATACTATGTCAACACTTTCAGTCTGATCAGAACCCGACTTCTGATCACCTGACTTGCCTTCTACTTCATCGCAAACCTCACCCTCTTCATCACTAACTTCATCTTCTGAATTACAACCTTTATCTATCGCGGCATCGAGACAGTCGTAGCGGTATGGGGTTTTCTCATTGCTCTCAGCGGAGTCTATCCTCTGATGACGGTCGGTGGCCTTACCATCACGGCCTACAGTCTTCCATAAATCTATATAGTGCTGTTGTTTCTGCTGGAGAGCCTCGGCGGAAAGTCCTTTTCGAACTTTTGCGGGCGGAACAGGTCGGGAATCTAAGGAATCATCTTTTCTATCGTTAGCTGCGTTATCTTCAGAAACTTGGTTGGCCTTTGGACAGGTTTTTTTAAGGTGTCCCTCCTGATGACAAATCAAGCATTTATTTTTCAAAGGACACCTCGAGTTCATGTGATCTTCTGAACCACAAGTATAACATGTTTTTACTTGACCGTTATACCATACACGAAGTCTCATACCTCCAACTAAAATAGAAGAAGGAAGAGGTCGTTTGAATTTCGTCATCCAAATTCTTCGAACTCCTGTCTCAATCTCTCTATCGAAAGAGCAGAACTCTTTTTGTAGAGAGACATCACCATAAAACTCAAAAGCATTCCTGATCGCAGAATCTGAGAAATCACATGGTCCTTTCATCTTTACTAACAATTTTCCTGGGTCTATTTCCTCAAAATGGCCACGTTGATCTCTAACGCGAATACCTTCCAGCACTAGGCGAGTTTTGGTAATTTCATTTGCTAGTGTGACGTTCCACAATGTATTTGATACCTGTACTAGACCTTTAAGGACTGACGGTCCTGATCCAACAGTGTCTTTTAATGCGCGATATATATCAATCGCATTTGCTCTCTCTATACCTTGAAGTTTTAGGCTCAGTGACCTATCAAACTTTCTAAAGGACATAGTGAAAAAAAAAAATTCAAAGTCCCACTAGGGAGTCTCAATACTACTACAAACCACAAATAGTGACACGCATACACCACAAAAGCGTGCCCCTTACACAGTAAACATTGACTACCCCCGATGGAGCCTCACTCCAAAGGCGTACACGGAAACCTGTACAACAATACATTGGAAGTTCAGGGCCTTGGAGAACAATGGCCCAGTTCTAAACCCAGCGAGTTGCCTGGCTACAGCGAGGAACAAAAGAACAGAGAACAAAGACTAGCGCACAGCTGTACACTCCGGGCTAAGCCTACAACGCACAGCCATATAACTTCACTATGTTACATGTATTCAACCCTTCGTCGCTATATAGCTGAAATATTGCTGAATGCGACGTTAAACCCTAATTCTCTCTCTCTCTCTGTATTCAACCCACCTCGATATACACAAGTATTATGTGCAAATCGACCTACGTCAAATCGAACAAAAATCGAACGAAAAACGAACCAACTACAACCTAATCCAATCGAACAAGGAAATATATACACCAACAATATACGAAAAATTTACAGACAGCGAACAAACAGAGAAACAGAGACAGAAAAAAAACCCGCCGACCCTCTCAGTCACAAAGACCGAGATGGTAGTGTAATGGCGGAGCTCTGCCCTCCCAAACCGGGCCAAACTGCCAAAGACAAAAAACGCCCTGAACAGCAAAAAAACCTGATAAATAGTACCTCGCAAAAGTATTTACAAAGTATATTACACAAAAATCAGAGCTAAGATCAGCTGAAATCCGCAGAATTTGACAAATTTCTCAGAGCGAAGTGAAAACACGTCCGCCTTCCAAATCTCTCTACATCCGGGCCCCGACTACCAGAAGAAGGTATGTACACCGTGCATAATGTGAAAACAGAATTCAAGGTAATACGAACTGCTACAGCTCGTAAATCTGTCATTAAATCAACAGGACTGTGTAAAACACCCATTTTAACCAAGATTGAAGAACCGCCTGTAGCTTTTCCATTTTCGTATAAAGCGTAGGAATGATAAGGTGTGTATTGGAGAAATTTAAATTTATCTTTATCTGCTTTCTTCAGAAAGGCCTCCTTGAGACAAAAAGTTGATGGTTCATAATCTTGGGTTAATAATTGAAGTTCATTCAAATTTGGCCAAATTCCTTTGCAATTCCACCGAATGATAGTTGTTGACTAAGCCATTTTTAGTCTGTATAGAGAAATAACATACAAAACTGCCCAAGCCAAGATATATAAGGTTAACTTAGCGTATGTTAACGTTTTATTTTGGGTAATTCTTTTTTACCTTTCTTTTTATTTTTCATTTGTTCTCTCTCATCTTTTTTGCTTTTCTTCTTATAAACTTCTTTCTCTCTCCCTTGTCCCAACAAGTCCTTGAAGGAAGTCTCGCCTTTTAACGGACGATCAGAACACTCTACATACTCCTCATCAGAAAGCATGGATGACTGGTTGGTAGAAGTGGAAGTAGTATCGACTATTTTAGGCTCTTTGCCTGTTCCGCTATCTAGGGAATTCTCTTTTCCTGATTCGATGTAGTTTCATTACTATAAGACTGTTGATTACTTTCTTCCTCTGTGAATTCGTTCATGACTTCCTCATTCGGTGTAAAGTTTACGTCTGCACCAGAGTGAATAGGATTAATGAAGGAATTTACAGAATGTACAGGTGTATCAGGAGCCGACACACGGCCAGTATCCGGTAAGTTGTCGTCCTTTAATTCAACATCTCCTGGAGACAATGTGTTGTCAACACTTTCAGTCTGATCAGAATCAGACTTCTGATCACCTGACTTCTGATCACCTGGCTCGCAAACCTCACTATCACTGACATCTTCATCTTCCGAACCACAACCTTCTTCCATCTCGTCACCGAGAGGCTCGTAGTGGTTTGAGGTTTTCTCCTTGCTCCCGGCGGCAACTATCTCCTGATGACGTTTGATAGGTTTGCCATCAGGGCCTACAGTCTTCCATAAGTCCATAGCTTGTTGTTTTTTGCGCTGGGGAGCCTCGGCGCAAAGTCCTCCTCGGACTTCTGCGGGCAGAACAGGGCCAGGACCGGAGGAATCACCCTTTCCGCCGTTAGCTACGGTATCTCCAGAAACCTGTTTGGGTTCTGGACAGGGTTTTTTTAAGTCTCCTTCCTGATGACAGATCAGGCATTTATTTTTCAAAGGACACCTCGAGTTCATGTAATCTTCTGATCCACAAGTATAACATGTTTTTACTTGACCGTTATACCATACAGGAAGAATCATACCTCCAACTAAAATAGAAGAAGGAAGAGTACGTTTGAATTTCGACATCCAAATTCTTCGAACACCTGTCTCAAACTCTCTATCAAACGAATAGAACTCCTTTTGTACAGAGAGAACAGAGAAACTCAAAAGCTGTTCTGATCGCAGAATCTGCAAAAAAGCATGGTTCTTTCATCTTTACTAGCAATTTCCCTGGATCTATTTCCTCAAAATGGCCACGTTGATCTCCAACGCGAATACCTTCCAGCACTAGGCGTGTTTTGGCAATTTCATTTGCCAGTGTGAGGGTATTTGATACCTGTACTAGACCTTTAAGGTTTGACCGTCCTGATCCAACACTGTGTTTTAATGCGCGATCTATATCAATCGCATTAGCTTTCTCTAGACCTTGAAGTTTTAGGCTCAGTTACCTATCAACTTTCTAAAGGCCATAGTGAAAAAAATAAGTCCCACTAGGGAATCTCAATACAATTACAAGCGTCTAGTCCGTCATTCATAATCCAGCCGTCGTCCATTAGAGAATATCCGCGTCCATAATCCAAAGACTTATTCCATATTTCATATAACAGTATTAGCACCAAATTCAAAAAGACAATCATAGTATACATAAACATAGGCTTGTTTCCTGCAAGAGAGAAGCGGTCAACAGTTTTCAATGATGCCGGCAAGACATCATGATGGTCCAAAAATATCAAATCCGTATCGCTGATCAGTATTCTTAATCCATAATATTCGTTGTAAGGTCGTCATCTAAAGAATGATGTACAAACTACAAATAGTAATACGCACAAACCCCAACAGTGAGCCTTAGATTCTTGGTATCTGCTTTAGAATAGGTTTACCAGAATACTTTTCTGTGAAGTCATATGACGCAGTCATTATGTCGGCATCTCTTCCCACTTCCCTTATATGTGTTGTAATTCCCACGGAGTAAACATTTACTACCCCCGAGGGAGCCCCACTCCAAAGGTGAATACTATATATATCAACAGTACGACAATACACTCTCTTTTCCAGTGAACCGCAGGTGCAGGCTAAACAATATCCCAGTTCTAGCCTGGCCGGTTGCTGGGTAACGACAAGGAACAAAAGAACAGAGAACAAAGACTCGCGATTCTTTGCGATTCTTTATTCTGTAGGTCAGCCTAAACCTTTACTATGTACATGTATTTAGCCCAGCTCAATATACACGAACATGTGCAAATTGACCCAAGCTAAACTGAACGAAAAACGAACGAACTTCAAACCAAACAACAAGGAAATATAGTACATCAGTAGAATACGAAATATCTACAAACAGCGAGCAAACAGTGAGAAGAAGAAAGAGACAGAAAACTATCCGCCGACGGTCTCAGTCATAATGACCGAGACGGAAGTAATGGCAGCTCTCTGCCTTCCCACACCAGGCCAAACTGACCAAGTCAGAACAACGCCCTAAACAGCAAAAAACTGATAAATAATTCCAAATTTTCACCACAGATATTTGCCAAAAGTATTCACAAAATATATTACACAAAAATCAGAGCTAAGATCAGCTGAAATCCGCAGAATTAGACAAATTTCTTGGAGCGAAAGTGAAAACACGTCCGACTCCCAATCTCTCTACATCCGGGCCCTCCCCTGATTGATGAAGACATTCGCGACGATTTATATAGTGAATAAGATCAAAATGGCATGCATGAAGCAGGAAACGAAATGAGCATGAAGATAACAAAGACAATGCACAAGATGAGCGGATGAATATGGAAGCCGAGCAGGGTGATAAACAACAGATAAACGAAGTTCCAGTCCAGGAAAATATGGAGATTGGTGGTGATACTGCTGATCAAATACCGCATTCAATCTCCCGAGTCTATTAAACAAAAAGACCGAAACTAGAGGAAAGTGCCGGTGCAGGGAATTCCGAGACGGACAGTCAGGAAAAGGCAGGGGATAAAGACGGCGGTGTTATTAAAGGCGGTGAATGAAGTTTTTATGTCAACGATACCCCTTCACAAGGGACGGCTGAAATTCTTAAAGTGTTTTCGACAAAAGGGAGAGAGAGAGAGAGAGAGAGAGAGAGAGAAAATTAAGGTTTAATGTTGCATTCAGCAATATTTCAGCCATATAGCGACGACCAAACAAAATTCTAAGTAACCAATTCAAAAACTCGGCAAACTAATGCGTTAAACAGGTACAAACAATAAAATTTGTACAACAAACCAATCTCTCTCAAATAATTTAAAATACAATCCTCTTTCACTCTGCTAAAAAGATCTTCCAGCGTAGCTGCTCGATAAAAAGTATCTCTTACAATCTTAAAATCTATGCAGTCTATGAAAATGTGTTACACCGTGAGATCTTCATGGCAAGGTATACACCTTGGAATCGGCTCCTGTTTCAGTAAATAGTCATGAGTTAATCGTGTGTGACCGATCCTACATCGTCTGATTATGGCCTGGTCGAACCGCTTATGACTGTTCAGATGAGTATAACCAACCGTTTTTTTTAACTTGTGAAGTTTGTTATTTTTCATAGTATCCCATAAAGATTGAAACAGCTTTCTGACATAAGCGCAGATAGATGGTCTGGAAACGCTGTATGGGATTCCGTCGGGATCAACTTCTTCATCTAGAGAGAGAGAGAGAGAGAGAGAATTAAGGTTTAACGTCGCATTCAGCAATATTTCAGCTATATAGCGACGATCAAACCAAATTCTAAGTAATCAATTCAAAAACTCGGTAAACTAATGCATTAAAACAGGTACAAACATTAAAATTTGTACAACAAACCAATCTCTCTCAAATAACCTAAAATACAATCCTCTTTCACTCTGCTAAAAAGATCTTCCAGCGTAGCTGCCCGATAAAAAGTATCTCTTACAGTCTTAAAATCTATGCAGTCTAAGAGAATATGTTTCACGGTGAGATCTTCATGGCAAGGTATACACCTTGGAATCGGCTCCTGTTTCAGTAAATATTCATGAGTTATTCGTGTGTGACCGATCCTACACCGTCTAATCATGGCCTGGTCGAAACGTTTATGACTGTTCAGGTGAGTATAACCAACCGTTTTTTTGAACTCGTGAAGTTTGTTATTATCCATAGTATCCCATAAAGATTGAAACAGCTTTCTTACATAAGCGCAGATAGATTGTCTGAAATCGCTGTATGGTATTCCAACAGGTTCAACTTCTTCATCTAGAGCTGCCTTAGCCAATCTATCAGCTTCAGTGTTGCCTTTGATGTCAACGTGACTAGGCACCCAACAAAACACAATATCTATCTGTTGATCAAATCTGGTGTCACATAATTGCAGAATTTGCAAGATGGTGGGATGAGTTGAATTTCCACTTTTAATTGCTTTAAGGCATGATAGTGAATCTGATAATATGACATATTTTTTCCTTCTAGTGGATTTGATACCTTCTAAAGCTGATAATAGAGCTTTTGCTTCTGCAGTAAAAATGGAACTTTTACCTGGCAGACGATATGTTTTAGTTTTGGAACTAAAGATAGTTGCACATGCTACTGTCTCACCATCTTTAGAACCATCTGTATAAATAGCCTGATGTGATCTGTATTTCTCTCTCAGTAGACCAAATTCTTGTGTATACACGAGCTGGCTCGTGTCTGCCTTTTTATATTTAGTCACTGAAATAACTACTTCTGGCGTGGCTAACTGCCATGGTGGAGTTGGCAAGAGCTCGTTAGGTAAAATTTGACTAACTTTAATACCAGCTGTTACAAGGTGTGGTTTCATACGGATTCCAAGAGGTGGAATAATCGAGGGTTTTTGCGAATATAAATCTGCGTACTGAGAGAGAGAGAGAGAATTAAGGTTTAACGTCCCATTCAGTAATATTTCAGCTATATAGCGACGATCAAACAAAATTCTAAGTAATCAATTCAAAAACTCGGTAAACTAATGCGTTAAAACAGATACAAACATTAAAATTTGTACAACAAACCAATCTCTCTCAAATAACCTAACATACAATCTTCTTTCACTCTGCTAAAAAGATCTTCCAGCGTATCTGCTCGATAAAACGTATCTCTTACAGTTTTAAAATCTATGCAGTCCATGAGAATATGTTTCACCGTCAGATCTTCATGGCAAGGTATACACCTTGAAATCGGCTCCTGTTTTAGTAAATATTCATGAGTTAATCGTGTGTGACCGATCCTACATCGTCTAATCATGGCCTGGTCGAAGCGTTTATGACTGTTCAGGTGAGTATAACCAACCGTTTTTTTGAACTCGTGAAGTTTGTTATTATCCATAGTATCCCATAGCGATTGAAACATTCTTCTTACATATGCGCAGATAGATGGTCTGAAATCGCTGTATGGGAGACCAACAGGGTCAACTTCTCCATCTAAAGCTGCCTTAGCTAGTCTATCAGCTTCAGAGTTGCCTTTGATGTCAACGTGACTAGGCACCCAACAAAACACAATATCTATCTGTTGATCAAATCTGGTGTCATATAATTGTAGAATTTCCAAGATGGTGGGATGAGTGGAATTTCCATTTTTAATTGCTTTAAGCCATGACAGTGAATCTGAGAATATGACATATTTTTTCCTTCTAGTGGATCCAATACCTTCTAAAGCAGATAATAGAGCTTTTGCTTCTGCAGTAAAAATGGAACTTTTACCTGGCAGACGATATGTTTTAGTTTTGGAACTAAAGATAGTTGCACATGCTACTGTCTCACCATCTTTAGAACCATCTGTATAAATAGCCTGATGTGATCTGTATTTCTCTCTCAGTAGACCAAATTCTTGTGTATACACGAGCTGGCTCGTGTCGGCCTTTTTATATTTAGTCACTGAAATATCTACTTCTGGCGTGCCTAACTGCCATGGTGGAGCTCGTTAGGTAAAATTTGACTAGCTTTAATACCAGCTGTTACAAGGTGTGGTTTCATACGGATTCCAAGAGGTGGAATAATCGAGGGTTTTTCCGAATGTAAATCTGCGTACTGAGGGTTGAACACACAATTATATGCAGGATTTGAGTGGTTCGAATGCAGTTTTGTGATATATTGCAGCGATAATTTAATACTCCGAAGTTCTAAAGGAAATTCATCCGCTTCGACATACAAGCTTTCTTTGGGTGATGTTCTGAACGCACCGAGGCAAAGCCTTAGTCCTTGATGGAGAATAGGATCTAGCTTTGCCAAGTTTGACTTGTTTGCACCATTGTAAACAATAGAACCATAATCGAGTTTGGAACGAACAAGTGATCGATATAAATGAAGGAGAGTTTTCTGATCTCTCCCTCACTTATAGCTGGCAACTACTTTCAAGAAATCTAGAGCTTTCGTGCATCTGGCTTTTAAGCAATTTATATGCGATTTGAATGTTAGTCGTTGATCAAGCAATATGCCTAGAAATTTGACCTCTTTTACTACTTTGATTTCAGTTCCGTCTAATTTTAGTTCTGGATCTTTGTGCTGGAAATATTTTCTGCAAAAGTGTATACAATTTGTCTTAGCTCTGGAGAATTTGAAGCCATTTTCTAAACACCATTTCTGAATTCTGTTTAGACAAAGCTGTAATGTTCTCTCAATATTGTGTATACTTTTCCCACTACACGATATATTGAAATCGTCTACAAAAAGTAAGCCATCAATTGATTTATTCAGAACTGCAGCCAAGCTGTTGATCTTGATACTAAACAGAGCAGTAGACAAAATACTGCCCTGTGGGACACCTTGGTCTTGATCAAAATGATCAGACATAGTTGTACCCAAACGAATTTGGAATTGTCTATCATTCAAAAGGTTGGAAATAAAAACGGGTAAACGACCTTTCAATCCCATCTTTTGAAGATCTTTAAGAATCCCGTATTTCCATGTAGTATCGTAGGCTTTTTCTAAATCAAAAAAGATAGCAACCACATGTTCGTTCTTGGCGAAAGCATTCTTAACATACGAATCTAATCTGACTAAATGAGCAATGGTACTTCTATTTTTCCGCAAACCAGCTGGAATATCAATAAGTTTCTTCTCAGTTTCCAGGTACCAGGATCATTTATCATGCGTTCCATTGTTTTGCAGACACAGCTAGTCAGTGAAATCGGACGATAATTACCAGGGTCTGTATGGTCACGACCAGGTTTTGGTACTGGTATAACTATTGCATTGTGCCATGACGGAGGGAATTCCTCTCTATACCAAAGTCTATTGAATATGCGTAATAGGATTTCTAGAGATGATTGCGTTAGATGTTTCAAAAGCTGCTAATGAATATTATCAGGGCCTGCAGCAGAATCATGAGCTTTCGTGAGAGAAGCATGAAGTTCTTCAATTGTAAATGACGCGTTATAGCCTTCATGGTTACCGGAGGTGAATTTAATTTCATTTTTCTCTTCTCTTTTTTGGAAACTTTGAAATTTAGGTACATAATTTTCCGATGAAGAGTTTTTGGCAATTGTTTCTCCTAATTTATTTGCAATTTCTACTCTGTCAGTATTCACTTGATTTCCGTCGTTGAGATGATGAAAGCTGGACTTGGAGCTTTTACCTTTTATTCTTTGGATCATATTCCAAACTTTTGTTATAGGAGTATGAGTATTTATCTTAGAACATAATTTCTCCAAGAATCACGTTTATTCTGTTTCATGGTTCTACGAGCTTTAGCTCTTGTAACTCTGAGATCTTTCAAATTTTCAGGATTAGGATGTCGGCGGAAATATCGTTCAGCCTTCTTCCTACATTTTCTTGCTTCTTTACAGTCATCATTAAACCAAGGTTTCTTAATATGTGCAACTCCTGAAGATGTGGGAATGGTTTGGTTGGCAATTTCTATCAACATATCTGAGAATAGCTGCATAGGATCTGAAACATCAGCGAAGGAGACTGATTGTAGTATTTGCTTTCTTGAAATTAAACCTTGTGAAATGAGGGTCATCAGCAGAATGAACAGCTTTTAAGACAGTGGGAAAGTGATCACTTCCACAAAGGTCATCATGAACAGATCAAGAAAATTCTTCAAGAATAGGAAGGTCGCAAAGAGAGATATCCAATGCTGAATAGATTCCATGAGCCGAGGACAAATGTGTATAAGAACCATCATTAAAAATAGACAAAGAATTATTCGATATAAAATTTTGAAGAATTTTACCTTTACAATTGTCTTCATTATCCCAGAGGATATTACGACCGTTAAAATCACCCATCATTGAACAAGATTTCGGGAGCTGATCGTAAAGATCTTGAAGTTCATTGAACCGGAGACTACCAGAAGAAGGTATGTACACCGTGCATAATGTGAAAACAGAATTCAAGGTAATACGAACTGCTACAGCTTGTAAATCTGTATTGAAAGCGACGTTAAATTCTATTCACTCACTCCTAATCCTGTAAATCTGTCATTAAATCAACAGGACTGTGTAAAACACCCTTTAACCAATATTGAAGAACCGCCTGTAGCTTTTCCATTTTCGTCTAAAACGTAGGAATGATAAGGTGTGTATTGGCGAAATTTAAATTTATCTTTATCTGCTTTCTTCAGAAAGGTCTAGTTGAGACAAAAAGCTGATGGTTCATAATCTTGAGTTAATAATTGGAGTTCGCTCAAATTTGCCCAGACCCCTCTGCAATTCCACTGAATGATATTTGGTGACTGAGCCATTTTTAGTCTGTATAAAGAAATAATATACAAAACTGCCCAGCTAAGATATATAAGGTTAACTTAGTGAATGTTAACGTTGTATTTTGGGTAATTCTTTTTTAACTTTCTTTTTATTTTTCATTTGTTCTCTCTTGTCTTTTTTACTTTCCTTCTTATAAACTTCTTTCTCTCTCTCTCTCTCTTGTCCCAACAAGTCCTTCGACCTTTGATTCAAGGAAGTCTCGCATTTTAACGGACGATCATTACATTCATGATACTCCTCATCAGAAAGCATGGATGATTCGTTGGTAGGAGTGGGTGTAGTATCGACTATTTTAGGCTCTTTGCCTGTTTCGCTATCTAGGGAATTGTCTTTCTCCTTTTCCTGATTCGAGGTAGTTTCATTACTACAAGATTGTTGGTTACTTTCTTCTTCTGTGAAATCATTCATGACTTCCTCATTCGGTGTAAAGTTTACGTCTACACCAGAGTGAATAGGATTAATGAAGGAATTCACAGACTGCACAGGTGTATCCGAAGCCGACACACCGCCAGTATCCGGTAAGTTGTCTGCAGTCAATGTGTTGTCAACACTTTCAGCCTGATCAGAATCAGACTCCTGACCGCCTGACTTCTGATCACCTGCCATCTTCATCTTCCGGACCACAACCTTCTTCCATCTCGTCACTGAGAGGCTCGTAGTGGTTTGAGGTTTTCTCATTGCTCCCGGTGGCAACTATCTCCTGATGACGTTTGATAGGTATGCCATCAGGGCCTACAGACTTCCATAAGTCCATAGCTTGTTGCTTTTTCCGCTGAAGAGTCTCGGCGCTAAGTCCTCCTCGGACTTCTGCTGACGGGACAGAGCGAGGACCAGAGGAACCACCCTTTCTGCCGTTAGCTACGGTATCTCCAGAAACCTGTTTGGCTTTTGGACAGGTTCTTTTAAAGTGTGCTGCCTGATGACAGGTCAGGCATTTCTTTTTCAAAGTACACCTCGAGTTCATGTGATCTTCTCATCCACAAGTATAACATGTTTTTACTTGACTGTTATACCGTATAGGAAGTCTCATACCTCCAATTAAATTAGAAGAAGGAAGAGCACGTTTGAATTTCGACATCCAAATTCTTCGAACTCCCGTCTCAAACTCTCCATCAAACGAATAGAACTCCTTCTGTACAGAGAGAACATCCCCATAAAACTCAAAAGCACTTCTGATCGCAGAATCTGGGAAATCGCATGGTCCTTTCATCTTTACTAGCAATTTCTCTGGATCTATTTCCTCGAAATGGCCACGTTGATCTCCAACGCGAATACCTTCCAGCACTAGACTAAGTCAGAAAAACGCAATGAACAGCAAAAAACTGAGAAATAATTCTAAACTTTCACCACAGGTATTTGCCAAAAGTATTCACAAAATATATTACACAAAAATCAGAGCTAAGATCAGCTGAAATCCGCAGAATTAGACAAATTTCTCGGAGCGAAGTGAAAACACGTCCGACTCTCAATCTCTCTACATCCGGGCTCCAATCGCTGTATGGGATTCCAACAGGAGCAACTTCTTCATCTAGAGCTGCCTTAGCCAATCATTATTGCCTTTAATGTCAACGTGACTAGGCACCCAGCAAAACACAATATCCATCTGTTGATCAAATCTAGTGTCATAAAATTGTAGAATTTTCAAGATGGTGGGATGAGTTGAATTTTCACTTTTAATCGCTTTAAGGCATGATAGTGAATCCGAGAATATGACATATTTTTTCCTTCTAGTGGATCCAATACCTTCTAAAGCTGATAATAGAGCTTTTGCTTCTGCTGGTAGGAGTGGAGGTAGTATCGACTATTTTAGGTTCTTTGCCGGGTTTGATATCTAGGGTATTCTCTTTTTTCTTTTTCTGATTCGAGGTAGTTTTATTACTACAAGACTGTCGATTACTTTCTTCCTCTGTTAATGCATTCATTACTTTATCACTCGGTGTAAAGTTTACATCTACACCAGAGTGAATAAGATTAAAGAAAGAATCCACAGACTGCACAGGGGCATCCTGACTCGACACACGACCAGTATCCGGTAAGTTGTCACCCTTCAATTCAGCATCTCCCGGAGACAAAACGATGTCAACAGTTTCAGTCTGATCAGAAGCAGACTTCTGATCACCAGACTCCTGATCATCTGTCTCGGCATACACACCACCGCAGACCTCACTATCACTGACATCTTCATCTTCCGAACCATAATCTTGCTCCATCTCATCAAAGAGAGACTTGTAGTGGTTTGACCATTTCTCGGTCTCTCTTATGGTTTTCTCGCCGGAGACTATCTCCTGGTGACGTTTGGTGTACTTGCCATCAGAGCCTACAGTCTTCCATAAGTCTAGAGCTTGATGGTTTTTTCCGCTGGAGAGCCTCGGCGTAAAGTCCCTTTCGAACTTCTGCGGGCGGAACAGGGCGTGGACCTGGGGAATCATCTTTTTCATTGTTAGCTACGGTATATCCAGGAACCTTTTTGGCCTTCTAACAGGGTTTTTTTAAAGTGTCCTTCTTCATGACAAATCAAGCATTTATTTTTCAAAGAACATCTCCAGTTCATGTGATCTTCTGATCCACAAGCATGTGTTTAATTGACCGTTATACCATACAGGAAGTCTCATACCTCCCAACTAAAATAGAAGAAGGAAGAGTACGTTTGAATTTCGACCTCCAAATTCTTCGAACTCCTGTCTCAACCTCTCTATCAAACGAATGGATCACTTTCTGTATAGAGAGAACATCACCATAGAATTCAAATGCAGTTCTGATCGCAGAGTCTGGGAAATCGCATGGTCCTTCCATCTTTACTAGCAATTTCCCAGGATCTATTTCTACAAAATGACCACGTTGATCTCCAACGCGAATGCCTTCCAGCATTAGGCGAATTTTGGGAATTTCTTTTGCTAGTGTGACGTTCCACAGGGTATTTGATACCTGTACTAGACCTGTAAGGACTGACGGTCCTGATCCAACAGTGTCTTTTAATGCGCGATATTTATCAATCGCATTAGACTTCTCTAGGCCCAGGAGGCTTAGGATCAGTGACTTATCAAACTTTCTAAACGCCATAATAAAAAAAATCCCACTAGGGAGTCTCAATAAAACTTGAAATATACAATATAAATAGTGACACGCACACATTCCAACAGTGTGCCTCCCCACAGAGTGAGCATTGACTACCCCCGAGGGAGCCTCACTCCAAAGGTATATACTGTATATAAACAGTACAACAATACACTCTTACAGTGAACCTCAGGTGCAGGCCGAACAATAGCCTAGTTCAAGGAGAGAGAGAGAGAGAGGGGGAATTAAGGTTTAACGTCCCATTCAGCAATATTTCAGCTATATAGCGACGATCAAGCAAAATTCTAAGTATTCAATTCAACAACTCAGTAAACTAATGCGTTAAAACAGATACCAACATTAAAATTTGTACAACAAACCAATCTCTCTTAAAATAATCTAAAATACAATCTTCTTTTACTCGGCTAAAAAGATCTTCCAGCGTAGTTGCTCGATAAAAAATATCTCTTACAATCTTAAAATATATTCAGTCTATGAGAATATGTTTCACCGTGAGGTCTTCATGACATGGAATACACCTTGGAACCGGCTCCTGTTTTAGTTCATATTCGTGGGTTAATCGTGTATGATCGGTCCTACATCGTCTAATCCTGGCCTGATCGAAACGTTTCTGACTGTTCAGATGTGTATAACCAACAGGTTTTTTTTAACTCGTGAAGTTTGTTATTATCCATAGTATCCCATAAAGATTGAAACAGCTTTCTGCCATAAGCACAGATAGATGGTCTGAAATCGCTGTATGGGATTCCAACAGGAACAACTTCTTCATCTAGAGCTTCCTTAGCCAATCTATCAGATTCAGTGTTGCCTTTGATGTCAACGTGACTAGGCACCCAACAAAACACAATATCAATCTGTTGATCAAATCTGACGTCATATAATTGTAGAATTTTCAAGATGGTGGGATGAGTTGAATTTCTCCTTTTAATTGCTTTAAGGCATGACAGTGAATCTGAGAATATGACATATTTTTTCCTTCTAGTGGAGCCAATACCTTCTAAAGTCGATAATAGAGCTTTCGCTTCTGCAGTAAAAGTGGAACTTTTACCTGGCAGACGATGCATTTTAGTTTTGGAACTAAAGACAGTAGCACATGCTACTCTCTCACCATCTGTATAAATAGCCTGATGTGATCTGTATTTCTCTCTCAGTAGACCAAATTCTTGTATATACACGAGCTGGCTCGTGTCTGCCTTTTTATATATAGTCAGTGAAATATCTACTTCTGGCGTGGCTAACTGTCATGGTGGAGTTGGCAAGAGTTCGTTAAGTAAAATTTTACTAACTTTAATACCAGCTGCTACAAGGTGTGGTTTCATACGGATTCCAAGAGGTGGAATAATCGAGGGTTTTTGTGAATAGAAATCTGCGTACTGAGGGTTAAAAACACAGGTATATGCAGGATTTGAGTGGTTCGAACGCAGTTGTGTGATATATTGCAGCGATAATTTAATTCTCCTTAGTTCTAAAGGAAATTCACCCTCTTCGACATGCAAGCTTTCTTTGTGTGATGTTCTGAACGCACCGAGGCAAAGTCTTAGTCCTTGATGGAGAATAGGATCTAGCTTTGCCAAGTTTGACTTGCTTGCACCATTGTAAACAATAGAACCATAATCGAGTTTGGAACGAACACTTATAGCTGGCAACTACTTTCAACAAATCTAGAGCTTTCGTGCATTTGGCTTTTAAGCAATTTATATGTTATGTAGTTTTTGTGAACAAAGCTTTTCAAACTCGGGCCAGTTTGCTTTCTTGAAATTAATCCTTGTGGAATGAGGGTCATCAGCTGAATGAACAGCGTTTAGGATAGTGGGAAAGTGATCACTTCCACAAAGGTCATCATGAACAGACCAGGAAAATTCTTCAAGAATAGTCAGGTTGCAAAGTGAGATATCTAATGCTGAATAGGTTCCATGAGCTGAGGACAAATGTGTATAAGAACGATCATTAAAAATACACAAAGAATTATTTGATATAAAATTTTCAAGAATTTTACCTTTACAATTGTCTTCTTTATCTCAGAGGATATTACGACCGTTAAAATCACCCATCATTAAACAAGGGTTCGGGAGCTGATCGTAAAGATCTTGAAGTTCACTAAGCCGGAGACTACCAGAAGAAGGTATGTACACCGTGCATAATGTGAAAACAGAATTCAAGGTAATACGAACTGCTACAGCTTGTAAATGTGTCACTAAATCAACAGGACTGTGTAAAACACCCATTTTAACCAATATTGAAGAGCCGCCTGTAGCTTTTCCATTTTCGTCTAAAACTTAGGAATGATAAGGTGTGTATTGGCGAAATTTAATTTATCTTTATCTGCTTTCTTCATTATCTTGAGTTAATAATTGGAGTTCATTCAAATTTGGGCAAACTCTTCTGCAATTCCACTAAATGATACTTGTTGACTGAGCCATTTTTAGTATGTATCAAGAAATAATATACAAAACTGCCCAAGCCAAGATATATAAGGTTAACTTAGCGTATGTTAACGTTTTATTTTGGCTAATTCTTTTTGAACTTTCTTTTTGTTTTTCAGTTGTTCTCTCTTGTCTTTTTTACTTTCCTTCTTATAAACTTTTTTCTCTCTCTCTCTCTTGTCCCAACAAGTCCTTCGACCTTTGATTCAAGGAAGTCTCGCCTTTTAACGGACGATCATAACACTTTACATACTCCTCATCAGAAAGCATGAGTGGAGGTAGTATCGCCTATTTTAGGCTCTTTGCCGGTTTTGATATCTAGAGTATTCTCTTTTCCCCCTTTTCCTAATTCGAGGTAATTTTATTACAACAAGACTGTTGATTACTTTCTTCCTCTGTGAATTCAATCATTACTTCCTCATTTGGTGTAAAGTTTACATCTACACCCGAGTGAATAGGATTAATGAAGGAATCCACAGACTGCACAGGTGTATCCTGATCCGACACACGGCCAGTATCCGGCAAGTTGTCATCCTTTAATTCAACATCTCCTGGAGTCACTGTGTTGTCAACACTTTCCGTCTGATCAAAATCAGACTTCTGATTACCTGGCTCGGCTTCTTTGGATTATGGACGCTGATATTCTCTAATGGACGACGGCTGAATTATGGAGAGAGAGAGAGAGAATTAAGGTTTAACGTCGCATTCAGCAATATTTCAGCTATATAGCGACGATCAAACAAAATTCTAAGTAATCAATTCAAAAACATTAAAATTTGTACAACAAACCAATCTCTCTCAAATAACCTAAAATACAATCCTCTTTCATTCTGCTAAAAAGATCCTCCAGCGTAGCCGCTCGATAAAAAGTATCTCTTACAGTCTTAAAATCTATGCAGTCTATGAGAATATGTTTCACCGTGAGATCTTCATGGCAAGGTTTTCACCTTGGAATCGGCTCCTGTTTTAGTAAATATTCATGAGTAAATCGTGTGTGACCGATCCTACATCGTCTAATCATGGCCTGGTCGAAACGTTTATGACTGTTCAGGTGAGTATAACCAACCGTTTTTTTTAACTCGTGAAGTTTGTTATTATCCACAGTATCCCATAAAGATTGAAACAGCTTTCTTACATAAGCGCAGATAGATGGTCTGAAATCGCTGTATGGTATTCCAACAGGGTCAACTTCTTCATCTAGAGCTGCCTTAGCCAATGTATCAGCTTCAGTGTTGCCTTTGATGTCCACGTGACTAGGCACCCAACAAAACACAATATCTATCTGTTGATCAAATCTGGTGTCATATAATTATAGAATTTCCAAGATGGTGGGATGAGTGGAATTTCCATTTTTAATTGCTTTAAGGCATGACAGTGAATCTGAGAATATGACATATTTTTTCCTTCTAGTGGATCCAATACCTTCTAAAGCTGATAATAGAGCTTTTGCTTCTGCAGTAAATATGGAACTTTTACCTGGCAGTCGATACGTTTTAGTTTTGGAACTAAAGATAGTAGCACATGCTACTCTCTCACCATCTTTAGAACCATCTGTATAAATAGCCTGATGTGAACTGTATTTCTCTCTCAGTAGACCAAATTCTTGTGTATACACGAGCTGGCTCGTGTCTGCCTTTTTATATTTAGTCAGTGAAATATCTACCTCTGGCGTGGCTAACTGCCATGGTGGAGTTGGCAAGAGCTCGTTAGGTAAAATCTGACTAACTTTAATACCAGCTGCTACAAGGTGTGGTTTCATACGGATTCCAAGAGGTGGAATAATCGAGGGTTTTTCCGAATATAAATCTGCGTACTCAGGGTTGAAAGCACAGTTATATGCAGGATTTGAGTGGTTCGAACGCAGTTTTGTGATATATTGCAGCGATAATTTAATTCTCCGAAGTTCTAAAGGAAATTCATCCGCTTCTACATACAAGCTTTCTTTGGGTGATGTTCTGAACGCACCGAGGCACAGCCTTAGTCCTTGATGGACAATAGGATCTAGCTTTGCCAAGTTTGACTTGCTTGCACCAATGTAAACAATAGAACCATAATCGAGTTTGGAACGAACAAGCGATCGATATAAATGAAGGAGAGTTTGCTGATCTCCCCCCACTTATAGCTGGCAACGACTTTCAACAAAGCTAGAGCTTTCGTGCATTTGGCTTTTAAGCAATTTATATGTGATTTGAATGTTAGTCGCTGATCAAACAATATGCCTAGAAATTTGACCTCTTTTACCACTTTGATTTCATTTTCATCTAAGGTAAGTACTGGATCTTCGTGCTGAAAATATTTTCTGCAAAAGTGTATACAATTTGTCTTAGCTCTGGAGAATTTGAAACCATTTTCTAGACACCATTTCTGAATTCTGTGTAGACAAAGTTGTAATGTTCTCTCAATATTGTGCATACTTTTCCCACTACACGATATATTGAAATCGTCTACAAAAAGTGAGCCATCAATTGATTTATTCAGAACTGCGGCCAAGCTGTTGATCTTGATACTAAACAGAGTAGTAGACAAAATACTGCCCTGTGGGACACCCTGGTCTTGATCAAAATGATCAGACACAGTTGTACCCAAACGAATTTGGAATTGTCTATCATTCAAAAAGATGGAAATAAAAACGGGTAAACGACCTTTTAATCCCATCTTTTGAAGATCTTTAAGAATCCCATATTTCCATGTAGTATCGTAGGCTTTTTCTAAATCAAAAAAGATAGAAACCACATGTTCGTTCTTGGCGAAAGCATTCTTAACATACGAATCTAATCTGACTAAATGATCAATGGTACTTCTATTTTTTCGGAAACCAGCTTGAATATCAGTAAGTTTCTTTTCAGTTTCCAGGTACCAAACAAGGCCATCATTTATCATGCGTTCCATAGTTTTGCAGACACAACTAGTCAGTGAAATCGGACGATAATTACCAGGGTCTGTATGGTCACGACCAGGCTTTGGTACTGGTATAACTATGGCATTGTGCCAGGACGGAGGAAATTCTTCTCTATACCAAAGTCTATTGAATATGCGTAATAGGATTTCTAGAGATGATTCCGTTAGATGTTTCAAAAGCTGATAATGAATATTATCAGGGCCTGCAGCAGAATCATGAGCTTTCGTGAGAGAAGCATGAAGTTCTTCAATTGTAAACGAAGCGTTATAGCCTTCACGGTTACCGGAAGTGAATTTAATTTCATTTTTCTCTTCTCTTTTTTGGAAACTTTGAAATTTAGGTACATAATTTTCTGATGAAGAGTTTTTGGCAATTGTTTCTCCTAATTTATTTGCAAGTTCTACTTTGTCAGTAATCACCTGATTTCCATCGTTGAGATGATGAACGCTGGACTTGGAGCTTTTACCGTTTATTCTTTGGATCATATTCCACACTTTTGTTATTGGAGTATGAGTATTTATCTTAGAAACATAATTTTTTCAAGAATCACGTTTATTCTGTTTCATGGTTCTACGAGCTTTAGCTCTTGTAACTCCGAGATCTTTCAAATTTTGAGGATTAGGATGTCGGCGGAAATATCGTTCAGCCTTCTTCCTACATTTTCTTGCTTCTTTACAGTCATTAAACCAAGGTTTCTTAATATGTGCAACTCCTGAAGATATGGAAATGGTTTGGTTGGCAATTTCTATCAACATATCTGAGAATAGCTGTATAGGATCTGAAGCATCAGCGACGGAGACTGATTGTAGTTTTTGTGAACAAAGCTTTTCAAACTCGGGCCAGTTTGCTTTCTTGAAATTAAACCTTGTGAAATGAGGGTCATCAGCTGAATGAACAGCTTTTAGGACAGTGGGAAAGTGATCACTTCCACAAAGGTCATCATGAACAGACCAAGAAAATTCTTCAAGAATAGGAAGGTCGCAAAGTGAGATATCCAATGCTGAATAGGTTCCATGGGCCGAGGACAAATGTGTATAAGAACCATCATTAAAAATACACAAAGAATTATTTGATATAAAATTTTGAAGAATTTTACCTTTACAATTGTCTTCATTATCCCAGAGGATATTACGACCGTTAAAATCACCCATCATTAAACAAGGTTTCGGGAGCTGATCGTACAGATCTTGAAGTTCATTGAGCCGAAAATTACCAGAAGAAGGTATGTACACCGTGCATAATGTGAAAACAGAATTCAAGGTAATACGAACTGCTACAGCTTGTAAATCTGTCACTAAATCAACAGGACTGTGTAATAGACCCATTTTAACCAATATTGAAGAACCGCCTGTAGCATTTCCATTTTCCTCTAAAGCGTAGGAATGATAAGGTGTGTATTGGCGAAATTCAAATTTATCTTTATCTGCTTTCTTCAGAAAGGTCTCGTTGAGACAAAAAGCTGATGGTCCATAATCCTGAGTTAATAATTGGAGTTCATTTAAATTTGGCCAAACTCCTCTGCAATTCCACTGAACGATAGTTGGTGACTGAGCCATCTTTAGTCTGTATATAGAAATAAAACACAAAACTACCCAAGCCAAGATATATAAGGTTAGCTTAGCCATTATGTACGTTTTATTTTGGGTAATCCTTTTTTACCTTTCTTATTATTTCTCATTTGTTCTCTCTTGCCTTTTTTATTTTCCTTACTTATAAACTTCTTTCTCTCTCTCTTGTCCCAACAAGTCCTTCGACCTTTGGTTCAAGGAAGTCTCGCCTTTTAATGGACGATCACTACACTCCTGATACTCCTCATCACAAAGCATGGGTGTATCGTTGGTAGGAGTGGGAGTATCATAGACCATTTTAGGCTCTTTGCCGGATTCGATATCTATGGTATTCTCTTTATTCTTCTTTTTCTGATTCGAGGTAGCTTTATTACTACAAGACTCTTCACTACTTTTTTTTCCTGTGAACTCCTTCAGTACTTCTTCGTTTGGTGTAAAGTTTACATCTACACCGGAGTGAATAGGATAGTGAAGGAATCTACAGACTGCACAAGTGCATCCTCACCCGAAACACTACCAGTATCCGGTAAGTTGTCACCCTTCAATTCAACTTCCGGAGTTAATACCACGTCAACACTTTCAGTCTGATCAGAAATCGACTTCTGATCACATGCCTTCTGATCACCTGCCTTGACTTCTACATCATCGCAAACCTCACTCTCACTGACATCTTCATCACTCTCACTGACATCTTCATCTTCCGAATAACAACCTTCATCCATCGCGTTATCGAGACACTCGTAGCGGTTTGGGGTTTTCTCATTGCCCTCGGCGGCAACTATCTTCTGATGACGTTTGATAGGTTTGCCATCAGGGCCTACAGTCTTCCACAGCCCTAGGTCTATAGCGTTAAGTTCTCTTCGGACTTCTACGGGCGGAGCAGAGCGAGGACCAGAGGAACCACCCTTTCCGCCGTTAGTTACGGTATCTCCAGAAACCTGTTTGGCTTTTGGACAGGTTTTTTTAAAGTGTCCCTCCTGATGACACATCAGGCATTTATTTTTCAAAGGACACCTCCAGTTCATGTGATCTGCTGATCCACAAGTATAACATGTTTTTACTTGACCGTTATACCATACAGGAAGTCTCATACCTCCAACAAAAATAGAAGAAGGAAGAGGTCGTTTGAATTTCGTCATCCAAATTCTTCGAACCCCTGTCTAAAACTCTCTATCGAAAGAGTGGAACTCTTTTTGTACAGAGAGAACATCACCATAAACCTCAAAAGCACTTCTGATCGCAGAATCTGAGAAATCGCATGGTCCTTTCATCTTTACTAACAATTTTCCTGAGTCTATTTCCTCAAAATGGCGACGTTGATCTCTAACGCGAATACCTTCCAGCACTAGGCGAGTTTTGGTATTTTCGTTTGCCAGTGTGACGTTCCACAAGGTATTTGATACCTGTACTAGACCCTTGAGGATTTTCGGTCCTGATCCAACAGTGTCTTTCAATGCGTGATATATATCTTCCGCATTAGCTTTCTCTAGACCTTTAAGTTGTAGGCTCAGTGACCTATCATACTTTCTAAAGGCCATAGTTAAAAAAAAAAGTCCCACTAGGGACTATCAATACAACTACAAACTACAAATAGTGACACACACAAACCTCAGCAGTGTGCCTCCCCACAGAGTAAACATCGCCTACCCCCCTGAGGGAGCCTCACTCTGAAGGTGAAGGTGAAAACTATACAAGCAATACAACAATACACTCTCTCTAAACCTTGTCTCGGCCGAACAATAGCCCAGTTCTAAACCGGGCCCGTTGCTAGGTGATGCCGAGGAACAAAAGAACAGGGAACAAACGGCTCGATCAAAGTTGTACCCTGAGGGCTAGCCTTCAGTATACAGCTTCAATATGTACATGTATTTAGCTTAGCTGATATACGCAGATATGTGTAGATCGATCTAAGCCAAACTGAACGAAAAACGAACCAACTGTAAACTTTATCAAGCCAACAAGGAAATATATATACAGCAACAAAAATACGAAATGTTTACAGACCGCGAACAAACAGAGAAGAGGGAGACAGAAAAAAACCCACCGACCCTCTCGGTCACAAAGACCGAGACGGTAGTAATGGCAGATCTCTGCCTTCCCAAACCAGGCCAAACTGACTAAGTCAGAAAACCGCCCTGAACAGCAAAAAACTGAGAAATAATTCTAAACTTTCACCACAGGTACTTGCCAAAAGTATTCACAAAATATATTACATAGAAATCAGAGCTAATATCAGCTGAAATACGCAGAAATAGACAAATTTCTCGGAGCGAAGTGAAAACACGTCCGACTTCCAATCTCTCTACATCCGGGCAGCTGAATTATGGATGACGGACTAGACGCTTGTAATCTACACCATCGGAAAACTCACTATCACTGACATCTTCATCTTCCGAACCACAACCTTACTCTATCTCGTCACCGAGAGACTCGTAGTGGTTTGAGGTTTCCTCGTTGCTCTCGGCGGAGACTATCCTCTGATGACGTTTGGTATCCTTGCCAGTCTACAGTCTTCCTGATCCACAGGTGTAACATGTTTTACTTGACCGTTATACCATACAGGAAGTCTCATACCTTCAACTAAAATAGAAGAAGGAAGAGTACGTTTGAATTTCGACATCCAAATTCTTCGAACTCCTGTCCCAACCTCTCTATCAAACGAATAGAACTCTTTCTGTATAGTGAGAACATCACCATAGAATTCAAAAGCAGTTCTGATCGAAGAATCAAGGAAATCGCATGATCCTTTCATCTTTACTAGCAATTTGCCTGGATCTATTTCCTCAAAATGACCAGGTTATCTCCAACACGAATGCCTTCCAGCATTAGGCGAATTTTGGAAATTTCAGTTGCTAGTGTGATGTTCCACAGGGTATTTGATACCTGTACCAGACCTGTCCTGATCCAACAGTTTCTTTTAATGCGCCATATATATCAATCGCGTTAGCCTTCTCTAAGCCCAGGAGTTTTAGGCTCAGTGACGTATCAAACTTTCTAAACGCCATAATAATAATAAAAAAAATCAAAGTCTCACTAGGGAGTCTCAATACAACTACAAATTACAAATAATGACAAGCACACACCACAACAGCGTGCCTCCCCACAGAGTAAACATTGAATACCCTCCGAAGGAGCCTCACCCCAAAGGTGTATACTATATATAAACAGTACAGCAATACACCAGAACCTCAGGTCCAGACAGAACAATAGCCCAGTTCTAATCTCGGCCAGTTACCTGGTAACACTGAGGAACAAAAGAACACAGAACAAAGACTAGCGCACAGCTGTACACAGAGCTAAGCCTAGAACGGACAGGCATATATCTTCACTATGGTACATGTATTCAACCCAACTCGATATACACAAATATTATGTGCAAATCGACCTAAGTTAAACCGAACGAAAAACGAACCAACTACAAACTAAACCAAGCCAACAAGGAAATATATACACCCGAAGAATACGAAATATTTACAGACAGCGAACAAACAGAGAAAGGGAGAAGAGAGACAGACAAAAAAAACGCCGACCCTCTCAGTCACAAAGATCGAGACGGTAGTAATGGCAGATCTCTGCCCTCCCAAACCGGGCCAAACTGACAGTCAAAAAAACGCCCTGAACATTAAAAAACTGAGAAATAATTCCAAACTTTCACCACAGATATTTGCCAAAAGTATTCCCAACATATATTACACAAAAATCAGATCTAAGATCAGCTGAAATCCGCAGAATTAGACAAATTTCTCGGAGCGAAGTGAAGACACGTCCGACTCCCAATCTCTCTACATCCGTGCTCCTAGCCTAGTTCAACGCCTGGCTAGTTGCCGGGTTACGGTGAGGAACAAAAGAACAGAGAACAAAGGCTCGCTCAAACCTGAATTTCGAGGGCTAGCCTACAGCATACAGATTCACTATGTACATGTATTTAACCTAGTTCGATAACACATGTATGTGCAAATCGACCTAAGTCAAACTGAACGAAAAACGAACCAACTACAAACTATACCAAACCAACAAGTAAATATATACACCGCAGAATACGAAATATTTACAGGCAGCGAACAAACAGACAAAAGAAGAGGGAGACAAAAAAACGCCGACCCTCTCAGTCACAAAGACCGAGACGGTAGTGTAATGGCAGACCCCTGCCTTCCCAAACCGGACCACATTGACAAAGTCAATAAAGCGCCGTGAACAGCAAAAACATGATAAATATTTCCAATTTTTCACCACAGGTACTTGACAAAAGTATTCTCAAAATAGATTACACAAAAATCAGAGCTAAGATCAGCTGAAATCCCCAAAATTGGACAAATTTCTCGGAGTGAAGTGAAAACACGTCCGGCTCCCAATCTCTCTACATCCGGGCCTCTGGTGTGCAAGGAACGAGGTAGTATTTCAAAAGAAGAAAAGAGATGCTAAGTCTATAATCAAAAATGTTGAACTTTGTATGAAGGATAGAATATTAGTCGATTTTGTCCGTTTTGATAGTCCAGAGTTCAAGAAGATATAGTGTACAAATAACGCCATTTGTACTATACAAAATTCAAAACTATGTTTCTTCTTGTAAATGCATGACTTCATTTATCTAGACCTATAACTCAGTATATATATTGCCACATGTGAATACCTCAGTGAAGTCCATCCCGATCTGTGATATTTTTATATTTTAATCTTGGATGTTTCGTGTCATCATGTATATTATTTACTGTGAGTTATTTTTCTATTTCAAAAGAAAAAAAGAATATTAGTGGATTTTGTCCGTTTAGATAGACTAGAGTTCAAGGAGATATGGTGTAGATATAACGCCATTTGTAATATACAAAATTCAAAAGTATTTTTCTTCTTGTAAATACAGGACTTCATTTATCTAGACCTATAACTCAGTATATGTATTGTCACATGTGAATTACAAGCGTCTAGTCCGTCATTCATAATCCAGCCGTCGTCCATTAGAGAATATCCGCGTCCATAATCCAAAGACCTATTCCATTTTCCACATAACAGTATTAGCACCAAATTCAAAAAGACAATCATAGTATACATAAACATAGGCTTGTTTCCTGCAAGAGAGAAGCGGGCAACAGTTTTCAATGATGCCGGCAAGACATCATGATGTTCCAAAAATATCAAATCCGTATCGCTGATCAGTATTCTTAATCCATAATATTCGTTGTAAAGTCGTCATCTAAAGAATGATGTATCTCAGTCACGCGGTACCTCATTGAAGTCCATGTGATATTTTTTTATATTTTAAGCTCGGATGTTTCTTGTAATCATGTATATTATTTACTTAAATAAATTATTTTACTATTTCAAAAGAAAAAAAATAATATATAAAAAGCATCAGATGTGATCGCATGAATATTCAAGTTAATATTCCTGAATGCAAAGGTTACAAGTCAGTTAACAGTACATGTAGTTCCATCCAATCTCATATAGTGACGGGGGAAAAATCGAACAATTATAAGATCGAGAACGAATACAATGGCAAGCTGATCATTATGTACAGCGCCGTACTAGAACGTCTTGAAGTATTGTTAAATTCCCCAACTTCCCCATTAGGAGCTGCTAATTATAAGCCAGGTTGAACTCTTATACCCCAGGTCTCGTCCACACGGAAGGCCAATTTCGACACTCAATCGTGCGCCTGGGGAAGCGGGAGTGCCAGGTATGCGAAAGGTGTGCTAGCAGTGACATCCACTCTGGACAGATCAGCGGCTTCTCCAGCGATCGATGTTTAGGTGTGCCACCGGGGCACAAGCTCCGAATATAACAACTCACTATTGCAGTGATATAATTCACAGGAACAGGCCCTTGCTGACCGACGGAGTGTCATTACAAGTCTAAATGTGTCTCCTAAAGGTGCGTTTTCTGAAACTGTGTATTTACAGACGAATGAGGTACAATGTCTCATGTGGTCTAGTGGTTAGGATTCCGCGCGTGTTTTCAATGTGGAATTCAGGGCCCTTTCGTTCAGTCGTGTACCTCCCCTCCTTGCCCAAACTGTGGGTATAAGGGTTTGAAGAGCCGATGTGAAAATTGCCCCAGATTATCACTCTCGGCATATGCAGAGAGTGGAAGTGTGTGTGTAAACAGAATACTGAAGACGACGCGGAATCATTAGAGGTAGAATCGATGAAACAGTGCAAACAAGGGGGACGGAAAGACTATAATCAGAAATGGACACAGAAACAACAAAAGAACAAGTGAAGGACCGGGTGAGCGATGTTCAGGAAAACAGAGGGGTCAGTAATTGAAGCTGATAGTGAGCGTTAAATGAAGCTCATGTAGAAATACAGAGTGGTGAAGAACAACGTGTTCACGGTGCAATCAACTAGGCTTCGTTGACTGATTCAAATAACTCACTCGACAATGACCAATTGGATTTAGAGTTAGATTTGAACATCAACGTGTCAATGACGAGGGAAACCAGTGGGAGGTCGTGCAGCAACGGTCGCAATCACGGAAGAATGCCACCGCAGGTGCTTATTCCGATAAGGCCGATTCGTTAACGATTCGACAGCGGCGTAAACGATTGTCCGTGCAGCCGAACTTATCAAAGGCCAAGGTGAAAAACAGACAAGGACAGTTAAAGTTACTTTTATTACAATGAACTCACTTCTCAAGTTTGTTTTATGTACGTTGAACTGTAATGGACTTGGGAACGTTACGAACATGAAGAACGTGGCGCTTGGACTGAAGTTTGACATTCGTTGTTTTCAAGAAACTTTCTGGACTGACACTGTTATTGAAGCCAATGAACACATATTTGAAGGCAAAGTGTTTTATAATAATTCGAATTGTGGTTCTAGAGGTGTTGCCATAGTGGTGGCCAATCATTTGAAGCACTCATTAAAAACGTGCAAAATGATGATGCTGGGAGATTTATTATGATTATTATTAATATTGATGGACAAGACAGATATTTTGAATTGTTATGCCCCGAACTCTTGCCTTGAAAGAGTTCTATTTTTTAATGCAGTACGAACGTTTTTGCGAGATGTAACTACCTTTGTCACTGGAGATTTTAATAATGTATTTTCAGCTTCTGATCGCTCGTCGCAAAGACTAGAATATAATAAATCTCGAGATGTATTGAATAAGTTTCTTCGCAGCTTTGCCCTGAGAGATATTTGGAGATATCTTAATCCAGAGAGAATTGCGTTTAGTTGGAGGCGATTAGCAGACGGTAATCTAAGGCAAAGTAGAATTGACTATTTTTTATCACGTAGCCTAACACCAATGGTAAAATCTACGTATTTTATGCAGACTTCGGTCAGTGATCACAGTGCTTTGTTTCATTGTGTAGATTTTACCAGAGCTGAGCGAGGCCCTGGTCTGTTCGTATTCAATAGCAATCGAAGTCTTTTGTGACAAAGTGAGAGATCTAATCACTGATCAGTTACAATGTCCTTTGTTTGTTAGCAACAAGCTGGTCTGGTGGGATAATAATTAGCCAGGTTATATGGGGCCAAAAAGAAGAAAGAAAAGGACCAGGAGTGGTTTTCTTTGCAAAATAAATTACAGCACGAATATAGGCGAGTTGCAAGTGTCCCACATTATAATTTGTGTAATATTATTGAACTACAAGATAGGATTAACTTACTGAAACAGGACAAGTTTAAAGGTGCTGTTTTGAGATCAAAAGCTCAATGGATTCATGAAAGTGATAAATGTACAAAATATTTTTTGAATCTTGAGAAATATAGACGAGAAGAAATCAATAACAGAACTGTTATCATCTTATGGACAACATTTATTAGATGAAATGTTTATATTTTACTCAGAATTGTTTAAGAAGGAAGAGATTGATCTTTATGCTGTTGATGTTGTTTTGTCGTCTATCGATACTTTACTATGTGAATCTGATAGGAATGATTGTGAAGTAGATTTAAGTCTCCCCGATTTGAAAATAGCACTCGATGGAATGAGCAGGAACAAGACCCCTGGGAATGATTCTTTAACTCTGGAGTTCTATATTCATTTTCGGTCCTAGTTGGGCCCAATTTTGTTAAAGGTTTTTAATGATGTATTTGACAGGGGAACTTATCTCGTTCAATGAAAAGTGGGTAATATCCCTTGTCTTTAAAGAAAAAGGAGATAAAGCCTTACTTAAAAATTGGCGGCCTATAATTTTATTAAATGTAGACTATAAAATTCTGTCTAGGTGTATGGCCGGTAGATTGAAAAATGTTATTTCGTCTCTGAATAACACCTGTCAAACAGGCTGTGTACCGAGACATGATATTGGTGATACAATAGCGAGTCTGAGAGATGTTATGCAATATGTACAAGATGATAATGTTGAAGCTTTCTTTCTAAAACTTGATCAAGAAAAGGCATTTGATGGGGCTTCACATGAGTACCTTAATTTATTACTATCACGCCTTGGTTTTGAAGAGAATTTTAAATGAAAAACTTTGTTTTCTGACTTATTTATGAATGCTAAAATGTTTTGTCTTCTTAATTTTTTGTATAAAGTAATACCAGGTTTCTTTTCGGAAACGGCAATTGCGGAAATAGAGGATCTTACACGAGTGGCTATTTAATATGAAAGTTATGACACGAGTTGAGTAAGTTTTATATGATGCGAGCTTTAGCGAGCAACATATAAAACTTACTCAACGAGTGTCATAACTTTCATATTAAATAGCCACGAGTGTAAGATTCTGTTTATCACATAACTGATTTTAAGCAAATTATAAACGCAACAATTCGAAATATTTTATGATCGAATCTATAAAATTTTCTTTCTTTGTTTCTTCTCGACGAAAAAAACGTCCGTGGCTCAGGCGCATCACAGCCTTACAAGTTACTGTATACGCTAAGCCGATATAGTTCCAAAACGCAACAGAGTTTGAGCATCTCCCTTTTAAGGCTGTTCAGTTTTCACAGCATTTCAAAATATCGTAGACCATTTCACAACAGAATGCAGTAAGTGTAACTTGTTAATTAGCTGTTCTTCATACATTATTTATTTTGGATCATGTCATGCCACAAGTTACACTCTTGTTCGGTGCATGTCATCTTGCGCGACATGTTGACGAGTTCCCAGCGACGTGACGACAAGCTAGGCTGACAAGATCAGTTTGAATACGGTACGTAATCCATTCGAAGTCTGTAATCATCCAGATCTATTGCAAGAAATAAGCAAACATCGAGAAGATTCCATGTAGATATATTAAAGAAGAATGAACAAACGTTTACTTTCGAGATCTGACGGGATACGGTACCCAAAATGGCGGCCTGGCTCGATTCGCCAAACAACAATGATAGACTACGGTACGTGAGTACTTTATACAAAATCTGAAGCTCAAAACTGTCGAAATAATGTATCGCCGATCATTGCTGCTTGTATGGCTATTGACAATTATAGTATGCAGGTCGATGCATGTATCTGGATAAAATGATCGTCTTGCAGATATCTATGTTGTTGTTGCACTTGTAAACATAGTATTTCGTAGTGAAATTTTATCAATGGGAAAAATAGTTCAACGACGTCACCACCAAGCGTAGTAATTTATTTTCTCACGCTAGATGTACTATCCAATCAGCTTGTTTGAAAGTGTTATGTCACTAGTTACATACGATATTTACGTCATGGCTTTATGTCACTGAATAACAACACAGTTATGTGATAAATTATGTTATCCATGTGTCCTGATGCAGATCCAAGAAGGGTATAATTATTATTTTCTGTCATCAAATCAGCCATAGATATTGTAAATAGTACAATAGGGGTACATGGTCTGTCAATGGGGCCATTTCTTCAACACAAAGGCGAATTTATTCCTGTAACGAAGTTGGTTACACGGGACTTCTATTTTTTAACAAGGAGTTCGATCACCAGAAAGTTTGAGAGAGAGAGAGAGAATTAAGGTTTAATGTTGCATTCAGCAATATTTCAGCTATATAGCAACGACCAAACAAAATTCTAAGTAATCAATTCAAAAACTCGGTAAACTAATGCGTTAAAAGAGGTACAAACATTAAAATTTGTACAACAAACCCATCTCTCTCAAATAATCTAAAATACAATCTTCTTTTGCTCTGCTAAAAAGATCTTCGAGCGTAGCTGCTCTATGCAGTCTATCTATGCAGTCTATGAGAATATGTTTCACCGTGAAATCTTCATGGCAAGGTATACACCTTGGAATCGGCTCCTGTTTTAGTAAATATTCATGAGTAAATCGTGTGTGACCGATCCTACATCGTCTAATCATGGCCTGGTCGAAACGCTTATGACTGTTCAGATGAGTATAACCAACCGTTTTTTTGAACTCGTGAAGTTTTTTATTATCCATAGTATCCCATAAAGATTGAAACAGCTTTCTAACATAAGCGCAGATAGATGGTCTGATATCGTTGTATGGGCTTCCAACAGGATCAACTTCTTCATCTAGAGCTGCCTTAGTCAATCTATCAGCTTCAGTGTTACCTTTGATGTCAACGTGACTAGGCACTCAACAAAACACAATATCTATCTGTTGATCAAATCTGGTGACATATAATTGTAGATTTTCAAGATGGTGGGATGAGTTGAATTTCCACTTTTAATTGCTTTACGGCATGATAGTGAATCTGGGAATATGACGTATTTTTCCTTCTAGTGGATCCAATACCTTCTAAAGCTGATAATAGAGCTTTTGCTTCTGCAGTAAATATGGAACTTTTACCTGGCAGACGATACGTTTTAGTTTTGGAACTAAAGATAGTAGCACATGCAACTCTCTCACCATCTTTAGAACCATCTGTATAAATAGCCTGATGGGATCTGTATTTCTCTCTCAGTAGATCAAATTCTTGTGTATACACGAGCTGGCAAGTGTCTGCCTTTTTATATTTAGTCAGTGAAATATCTACTTCTGGCGTGGCTAACTGCCATGGTGGAGTTGGCAAGAGCTCGTTAGGTAAAATTTGACTAACTTTAATACCAGCTGCTACAAGGTGTGGTTTCACACGGATTCCAAGAGGTGGAATAATCGAGGGTTTCTTTGAATAGAAATCTGCGTACTGAGGGTTGAAAACACAGTTATATGCAGGATTTGAGTGGTTTGAACGCAATTTTGTGATATATTGCAGCGATAATTTAATTCTCCGAGGTTCTAAAGGAAATTCATCCGCTTCAACATACAAGCTTTCTTTAGGTGATGTTCTGAACGCACGGAGACAAAGTCTTAGTCCTAGATGGAGAATAGGATCTAGCTTTGCCAAGTTTGATTTGCTTGCACCATTGTAAACAATAGAACCATAATCAAGTTTGGAACGAACAAGTGATCGATATAAATGGAGAAGAGTTTGCTGATCTCCCCCCACTTATAGCTGGCAACTACTTTCAACAAATCTAGAGCTTTCGTGCATTTGGCTTTTAAGCAATTTATATGTGATTTGAATGTTAGACGTTGATCAAACAATATGCCTAGAAATTTGACCTCTTTTACCAGTTTGATTTTAGTTCCGTCTAATTCAAGTTCTGGGTCTTTGTGCTGGAAATATTTTCTGCAAAAGTGTACACAATTTGTCTTAGCTCTGGAGAATTTGAAGACATTTTCTAGACACCATTTCTGAATTCTGTTTAGACAAAGTTGTAATGTTCTCTCAATATTGTGTATACTTTCCCACTACACGATATATTGAAATCGTCTACAAAAAGTGAACCATCAATTGATTTATTCAGAACTGCAGCCAAGCTGTTGATCTTGATACTAAACAGAGTAGTAGACAAAATACTGCCCTGTGGGACACCCTGGTCTTGATCAAAATGATAGTTGTACCCAAACGAATCTGGAATTGTCTATCATTCAAAAAGTTGGAAATAAAAACGGGTAAACGGCCTTTTAATCCCATATTTTGAAGAACTTTAAGCATCCCATATTTCCAGGTAGTATCGTAGGCTTTTTCTAAATTACAAAAGCTAGAAACCACATGTTCGTTCTTGGCGAAAGCATTCTTAACATACGAATCTAATCTGACTAAATGATCAATGGTACTTCTATTTTTCTTTTCAGTTTCCAGGTACCAAACAAGGCGATCATTTATCATGCGTTCCATTGTTTTGCAGACACAGCTAGTCAGTGAAATAGGACGATAGTTACCAGGGTCTGTATGGTCACGACCAGGCTTTGGTACTGGTATAACTATGGCATTGTCCCATGACAGAGGAAAGTGTTCTCTATTCTAAAGTCTATTGAATATGCGTAATAGGATTTCTAGAGATAATTTCGGTAGATGTTTCAAAGGCTGATAATGAATATTATCAGGGCCTGCAGCAGAATCATTAGCTTTCGTGAGAGAAGCATGAAGTTCTTCAATTGCAAATGAAGCGTTATAGCCTTCATGGTTACCGGAGGGGAATTTAATTTCGTTTTTCTCTTCTCTTCTTTGGAAACTTTTAATTTAGGTACATAATTTTCTGATGAAGTGTTTTTGGCAATTGTTTTTCCTAATATATTTGCAATTTCTACTCTGGCAGTTTTCACCTGATTTCCGTCGTTGAGATGATGAACGCTGGACTTGGAGCTTTTACCTTTTATTCTTTGGATCATATTCCAAACTGTTGTTATAGGAGTATGAGTTTTTATCTTAGAAACATAATTTCTCCAAGAATCACGTTTATTCTGTTTCATGGTTCTACGAGTTTTAACTCTTGTAACTCTGAGACCTTTCAAATTTTCAGGATTAGGATGTCGGCGGAAATATCGTTCAGCCTTCTTCCTACTTTTCCTTGCTTCTTTGCAGTCATCATTAAACCAAGGTTTCTTAATATGTGCAATTCTTGAAGATGTGGGAATGGTTTGGTTGGCAATTTCTATCAGCATATCTGAGAATAACTGTATAGGATCTGGAGCATGAGAGGAGGAGACTGCTTGTAGTTTTTTGTGAACAAAGCTTTTCAAGGGAGAGAGAATTAAGGTTTAACGTCGCATTCAGCAATATTTCAGCTATATAGCGACGATCAAACAAAGTTCTAAATAATCAATTCAAAAACATTAAAATTTGTTCAACAAACCAATCTCTCTCAAATAACCTAAAATACAATCCTCTTTCACTCTGCTAAAAAGATCCTCCAGCGTAGCCGCTCGATAAAAAGTATCTCTTACAGTCTTAAAATCTATGCAGTCTATGAGAATATGTTTCACCGTGAGATCTTCATGGCAAGGTATACACCTTGGAATCGGTTCCTGTTTTAGTAAATATTCATGAGTAAATCGTGTGTGACCGATCCTACATCGTCTAATCATGGCCTGGTCGAAACGTTTATGACTGTTCAGGTGAGTATAACCAACCGTTTTTTTTAACTCGTGAAGTTTGTTATTATCCATAGTATCCCATAAAGATTGAAACAGCTTTCTTACATAAGCGCAGATAGATGGTCTGAAATCGCTGTATAGTATTCCAACAGGGTCAACTTCTTCATCTAGAACTGCCTTAGCCAATGTATCAGCTTCAGTGTTGCCTTTGATGTCAACGTGACTAGGCACCCAGCAAAGCACAATATCTATCTGTTGATCAAATCTGGTGTCATATAATTGTAGAATTTCCAAGATGGTGGGATGAGTGGAATTTCCATTTTTAATTGCTTTAAGGCATGACAGTGAATCTGAGAATATGACATATTTTTCCTTCTAGTGGATCCAATACCTTCTAAAGCAGATAATAGAGCTTTTGCTTCTGCAGTAAATATGGAACTTTTACCTGGCAGTCGATACGTTTTAGTTTTGGAAATAAAGATAGTAGCACATGCTACTCTCTCACCATCTTTAGAACCATCTGTATAAATAGCCTGATGTGAACTGTATTTCTCTCTCAGTAGACAAAATTCTTGTGTATACACGAGCTGGCTCGTGTCTGCCTTTTTATATTTAGTCAGTGAAATATCTACCTCTGCCGTGGCTAACTGCCATGGTGGAGTTGGCAAGAGCTCGTTAGGTAAAATCTGACTAACTTTAATACCAGCTGTTACAAGATGTGGTTTCATACGGATTCCAAGAGGTGGAATAATCGAGGGTTTTTGCGAATATAAATCTGCGTACTCAGGGTTGAAAACACAGTTATATGCAGCATTTGAGTGGTTCGAACGCAGTTTTGTGATATATTGCAGCGATAATTTAATTCTCCGAAGTTCTAAAGGAAATTCATCCGCTTCCACATACAAGCTTTTTGGGTGATGTTCTGAACGCACCGAGGCAAAGCCTTAGTCCTTGATGGAGAATAGGATCTAGCTTTGCCAAGTTTGACTTGCTTGCACCATTGTAAACAATAGAACCATAATCGAGTTTCGAACGAACAAGCGATCGATATTAATGAAGGAGAGTTTGCTGATCTCCCCCCACTTATAGCTGGCAACGACTTTCAACAAATCTAGAGCTTTCGTGCATTTGGCTTTTAAGCAATGTATATGTGATTTGAATGTTAGTCGTTGATCAAACATTATGCCTGAAAATTTGACCTCTTTTACTACTTTGATTTCAGTTCCGTCTAATTTTAGTTCTGGATCTTTGTGCTGGAAATATTTTCTGCAAAAGTGTATACAATTTGTCTTAGCTCTGGAGAATTTGAAGCCATTCCAGACACCATTTCTGAATTCTGTATAGAGAAAGTTGTAATGTTCTCTCAATATTGTGTATACTTTTCCCACTACACGATATACTGAAGTCGTCTACAAAAAGTGAGCCATCAGTTGATTTGTTCAGAACTACAGCCAAGCTGTTGATCTTGATACTAAACAGAGTAGTAAACAAAATACTGCCCTGTGGGACACCCTGGTCTTGATCAAAATGGTCAGACATAGTTGTACCTAAACGAATTTGGAATTGTCTATCATTCAAAAAGTTGGAAATAAAAACGGGTAAACGACCTTTTAATCCCATCTTTTGAAGATCTTTAAGAATCCCGTATTTCCATGTAGTATCGTAGGCTTTTTCTAAATCAAAAAAGATAGAAACTACATGTTCGTTCTTGGCGAAAGCATTCTTAACATACGAATCTAATCTGACTAAATGATCAATGGTACTTCTACTTTTATGGAAACCAGCTTGAATATCAGTAAGTTTCTTTCCAGTTTCCAGGTACCAAACAAGGCGATCATTTATCATGCGTTCCATTGTTTTGCAGGCACAGCTAGTCAATGAAATCGGACGATAATTACCAGGGTCTGTATGGTCACGACCAGGTTTTGGTACTGGTATAACTATGGCATTGTGCCATGACGGAGGGAATTCCTCTCTATACCAAAGTCTATTGAATATGCTTAATAGGATTTCTAGAGATGATTCCGGTAGATTTTTCAAAAGCTGATAAAGAATATTATCAGGGCCTGCAGCAGAATCATGAGCTTTCGTGAGAGAAGCATGAAGTTCTTCAATTGTAAACGAAGCGTTATAGCCTTCATGGTTACCGGAAGTGAATTTAATTTCATTTTTCTCTTCTCTTTTTTGGAAACTTTGAATTTAGGTACATAATTTTCTGATGAAGAGTTTTTGGCAATTGTTCCTCCTAATTTATTTGCAATTTCTACTTTGTCAGTAATCACCTGATTTCCATCGTTGAGATGATGAACGCTGGACTTGGAGCTTTTACCTTTTATTCTTTGGATCATATTCCACACTTTTGTTATTGGAGTAGGAGTATTTATCTTAGAAACATAATTTCTCCAAGAATCACGTTTATTCTGTTTCATGGTTCTACGAGCTTTAGCTCTTGTAACTCTGAGATCTTTCAAATTTTCAGGATTAGGATGTCGGCGGAAATATCGTTCAGCCTTCTTCCTCCATTTTCTTGCTTCTTTAAAGTCATCATTAAACCTAGGTTTCTTAATATGTGCAACTCCTGAAGATGTGGGAATGGTTTGGTTGGCAATTTCTATCAACATATCTGAGAATAGCTGTATAGGATCTGAAGCATCAGCGAAGGAGACTGATTGTAGTTTTTGTGAACAAAGCTTTTCAAACTCGGGCCAGTTTGCTTTCTTGAAATTAAACCTTGTGGAATGAGAGTCATCAGCTGAATGAGCAGCTTTTAGGATAGTGGGAAAGTGATCACTTCCACAAAGGTCATCATGAACAGACCAGGAAAATTCTTCAAGAATAGGTAGGTCGCAAAGTGAGATATCTAATGCCGAATAGGTTCCATGAGCTGAGGACAAATGTGTATAAGAACCATCATTAAAAATATACAAAGAATTACCCGGTAGTTGATATAAGAATTTTACCTTTACAATTGTCTTCATTATCCCAGAGGATATTACGACCTTTAAAATCACCCATGATTAAACAAGGTTTCGGAAGCTGATCGTAAAGATCTTGAAGTTCACTAAGCCGGAGACTACCAGAAGAAGGTATGTACACTGTGCATAATGTGAAAACAGAATTCAAGGTAATACGAACTGCTACAGCTTGTATGTCACTAAATCAACAGGACTGTGTAAAACACTCATTTTAACCAATATTGAAGAGCCGCCTGTAGCTTTTCCATTTTCGTCTAAAGTGTAGGAATGATACGGTGTGTATTGGCGAAATTTAAATTTATCTTTATCTGCTTTCTTCAGAAAGGTCTCGTTGAGACAAAAAGCTGATGGTTCATAATCTTGAGTTAATAATTGGAATTCATCCAAATTTGGCCAAACTCCTCTGCAATTCCACTGAATGATAGTTGGTGACGGAGCCATTTTTATTCTGTATAGAAAAATAATATACAAAACTGCCCAAGCCAAGATATATAAGGTTAACTTAGCGTATGTTAACGTTTTATTTTGGGTAATTCTTTTTGACCTTTTCATTTGTTCTCTCTTGTCTTTTTGACTTTCCTTCTATATTAACTTCTTTCTCTCTCTCTTGCCCCAACATGTCCTTTGACCTTTGGTTCAAGGAAGTCTCGCCTTTTAACGGACGATCATATCAATCAAGATACTCTTCATCGGAAAGCATGGGTGACTCGTTGGTAGGAGTGGGAGTAACATCAACTATTTTAGGCTCTTTGCTGGATTCTATGTCTATGGTATTCTCTTTTTCCTTCTTTTTATGATTCCATGTAGTTTTATTACTACAAGACTGTTGACTACTTTCTTTCTCTGTGAACTCCTTCATTACTTCTTCGTTTGGTGTAAAGTTGACATCTACACCGGAGTGAATAGGATTAATGAAGGAATCCGCAGACTACACAGGTGCATCCTGACCCGAAACACTATCAGTATCCGGTAAGTTGTCACCTTTCAATTCAACTCCCGGAGTTAATACTATGTCAACACCTTCAGCCTGATCAGAAACAGACTTCTAGTCACCTGTGTTCTGATCACCTGACGACTTCTACATCATCGCAAACCTCACTATCACTGACAACTTCATCTTCCGAATTACAACCTTCATCCATCTCGTCAACAAGACACTCGTAGCGGCTTGGAGTTTTCTCATTGCTCCCGGCGGAGTCTATCCTCTGATGACGTTCGGTGGCCTTACCATCACGGCCTGCAGTCTTCCATAAATACATATAGTGTTGTTGTTTTTGCTGGAGAGCCTCGGCGGAAAGTCCTTTTCGAACTTCTGCGGGCTGAACAGGGCGAGGATCTGAGGAATCATCTTTTCTATCTTTAGCTACGTTATCTTCAGGAACTTGTTTGGCCTTTGGACAGGTGTTTTTAAGGGGTCCTTCCCGATGACAAATCAGGCATTTATTTTTCAAAGGACATCCCCAGTTCATGTGATCTTCTGAACCACAAGTATAACATGTTTTTACTTGACCGTTATACCATACAGGAAGTCTCATACCTCCACATAAAATAGAAACAGGCAGAGTACGTTTGAATTTCGTCATCCAAGTTCTTCGAACTCCTGTCTCAAACTCTCTATCAAAGGAATGGAACTCCTTTTGTACAGAGAGAACATCCCCATAAAACTCAAAAGCACTTCTGATCGCAGAATCTGGAAAATCGCATGGTCCTTTCATCTTTACTAGCAATTTCCCTGGATCTATTTCCTCAAAATGGCCACGTTGATCTCCAACGCGAATACCTTCCAGCACTAGGCGAGTGTTGGCAATTTCATTTCCTAGTGTGACGTTCCACAGGGTATTTGATACCTGTATTAGATCTTTAAGGACTGACCGTCCTGATCCAACAGTGTCTTTTAATGCGTGATATATATATCAAACGCATTAGCTTTCTCTAGACCTTGAAGTTTTAGGCTCAGTTACCTATCAAACTTTCTAAAGGCCATAGTGAAAAAAAAAATCATAGTCCCACTAGGGAATCTCAATACAACTACAAATAGTAGCACGCACAACCCCCAACAGTGAGCCTTCCCACAGAGTAAACATTTACTACCCCCGAGGGAGCCTCACTCCAAAGGTGAATACTATATATATCAGCAGTACGACAATACACTCTCTCTTCCAGTGAACCGCAGGTGCAGGCTAAACAATAGTCCAGTTCTTGCCTGACCGGTTGCTGGGTAACGACAAGGAACAAAAGAACAAAGAACAAAGACTCGCGAAACCTGTATTCTGAAGGTCAGCCTACAGCCTACACTTTTAATATGTACATGTATTTAGCCCAGCTCAATATACACGAACATGTGCAAATCGACCCAAGCTAAACTGAACGAAAAATGAACCAACTTCAAACCAAACCAAACAACAAGGAAATATATTACACCAGTAGAATACGAAATATCTACAAACAGCGAGCAAACAGTGAGAAGAAGAAAGAGACAGAAAACAATCCGCACACCGTCTCAGTCACAAAGGCCGAGACGGTAGTAATGGCAGCTCTCTGCCTTCCCAAATCAGGCCAAACTGACTAAGTCAGAAAAACGCCCTGAACAGCAGAAAACTGAGAAATAATTCCAAACTTTCACCACAGGTATTTGCCAAAAGTATTCACAAAATATATTACACAAAAATCAGAGCTAAGATCAGCTGAAATCCGCAGAATTAGACAAATTTCTCGGAGCGAAGTGAAAACACGTCCGACTCTCAATCTCTCTACATCCGGCCCAGTAAGCTTGATATTCTGGGCTGACGTATATCCGGGTTTTAATGTAAATATCTATTGGAGGCTGATTAACATGGTTGGTAAAGATCCGGATTATGTACAACTGGATTTTAAAGTTTTACACAACGCGGTATTCACACAGGAGAAGTTATATAAAATTGGATTGGTGGACTCTGGTTTATGCCTAGCTTGTAAATCTCATGTAGAAACTTTGACTCACATTTTTGTAACTTGACCAGGCGTAAGTGGGTTTCTATTGCATTTAGGTGGTATGATTGGGGATCTCTTTCGGTACGCCCATGTATCGGTCCTGAATGGGATACCTTTTGAATATCTTTTGTTATTTGGATACCCGGAAAGGTATAAGAACGTAAACTGCTACTTTGTCAACATTGTGTGTAGCTTGGCTCTTTTAGCCATATTCAGGTCTAGAAATATGCTCATTTTGAACAATAAACATCAGTCCCTGTTCAAAATTTTGCTGCTTGGGAATATACAAGCTTCCTTTTTGTATCTTAAAGGAAATAAGAACATGTTCAAAAGGAGATACCTCTGTAATAATCATTTTGTTAAGATTGCTGATGCTGGTGAGGTTACTATACAATTACCTTAGTTAGTAATTTACTTGACCGTTGTTTGTATCGTGGCTTGTAATTTTACCAAGCGAAATATTATATTATCTAATGTTTCTGTAATGTTGAATTGGTGGCGCTATCTGTGATATCTCCCCATTATATCTAGCGCCGCCATAATGTTGCATGATTTGAAACATTGTGTGTAAGATAAACTTGTATATATGTTGTATATACTGACTATGGTGAATAAATTTCATTTCAAGAAAGAAAAAAGAGGATTCCAAACTCTCACCGTGGCGACCGGGGTTCGATTCCCCACATGGGAAATACATTTTATTTTGTTTCGCCAAATGTAGCTTTCTTTTGTCATTCATGATCATGCAGGAGTAGCAACAGACTGTAAAATATAAAAAGCATCGGATGTGATAGCATGAATATAGAGAGTTGAGTTGTAGACGCGAGAGAGAGCAGACATATGTTTAAAATCAGAGTAACGTGATCGTCGGAGTGAACGGACGTGTTTTTGAGAGCTCCTTGTATATGCGCGGTTGTTGTTGGTATCAATACAGCGGACTGATTTTGTATATCTTTGGTGGTATACTTCAGTGGTTTACAGAGAAGGAGTCTATTATACCATGACATCCCCCGGGGGTCGTGACCGGCGTGATACGCCCATCCGTGGTCGTGGTGGACCCGTCTGAGACGCCATTGCGTCTCAATTGTGGTAACAAAGGCAAGTACTGCAGGTGCGAAATTCGTGATACTTGTGGGGATTTTTCTTGTGTGTGTGCTGAACGGGATGACGACGCGGTCACCGTTGATCGGTTTTGTGATTTCTGCCCAGAAAAGGACTGTAAATGCAGCCCAGAAATCACAGAAAGCAAGGAATCGACCACAATTGTTGCCGATATTCAGAAATCACAGAAAGCAAGGAATCGACCACAATTGTTGCCGATATTCACAACACAGAGTCGTGTACAGATGAAAGCAAAAACAACCAAGAAGCCAGCAATTTATTTATTATGCAAAATGAGCAGCCTAATCCTGAGACGGAAGGCAACGAGGATATGGAGGCTTTGATTACACCAGCTGTTGTTTTCAATAAATGTGTTATTGAAAATGCGAGGTCTCAAGCAGAGGGCCAAGGAGGTGAAATGGTTTACAATGACGAAACAGATGAAAGTGATTGCGCCGAATAGCACCCGGTGAACCGGGGTCGTGGATCACGATCCCTTGGTAGTGGTGACAACAATATTCCGAATATAACGCGTTCGAAGATCAGAGCAAAGGAGAAACATTCGAAGTGAATTATATAACAACATTCTTTATATTTTCTGCAATGGTAGTTATATTATCTCTGAACTGCAATGGCCTAAGAAAGGCAAACAAAATAAAGGACGTCGTGAATAGTATGAATGCGGATATTGTTTGCTTACAGAAAACGTTTTGGACTGATGATTTGATCAAACAGTATGAACATTTGTTTCAAGGAAAAGTTTACTATGATAACTCGACTGATGGTCACAAAAGTGTGGCAATTGTTGTTTCCAACCATTTAAAATTATGTGTGAACTCTGTGCTGGTTGATGGTACAGGGAGACTGCTGAGATTAACTTTTGTTTCTGACAATATGGAAATTGATGTTTTTAGTATTTATGCGCCAAATATAGTAAAAGACAGAGTTACATCCTTTCAGAATTTTGGTTCACATATACGGGATGTTGGGAAAATATTCAGTGGTGATTTTAATACTGTATTCAGTGCACTTGATAGATCCAGCAAAAATTTGGAGCATGATCGATCGAGATCAATATCAGAAAATTGTGTTGTCAACACTGAATTGCGGGATATTTGGCGATATAATAATCCTGATAAGATTTCATTTACGGCGAAATATTGATGATGTTCTTCGGCAGAGCCGAATTGATTATTTTTATTACCTCCGTCGATCAGACGGAGGTCTGACAAATAATTGTCATATGGGGAACCCACGACTCATGTGATTTCCAATAGGGTTTGCCATGGTTCCCGACGAAATTTTGAGGCAATGTTTTTGGACACTATTGAAATAAAGGGGAACCCTCATTTCAATGCATTTCAATGGGCCTTGCTTCTGTAGTCGGGTTCCACCTCCGATCATGCTTCACGAGTTACGGGAGTCGGGTTGGCGGCTTCCAGCGGAAGATTCAACATGGCAGCTCCCCCGGTAGAGATGGATGATGCGATTTTTGCCGTTTTTCTGGTAAGTTTATTGTGGCCATTTTATGTCATTACAACACAATGATTCCTAGTATACCACCCGTCATTTCCATCTATCGGAAAGTATTTGTCGGGCTGATGAGTTATGCCGAAGCCAACCAAATAGTCCAAGTTGTTGTTGTTGCATATCAAATGCACGGGAGGTCATGGGGGTGGGGGTCTATTTATTTTGGCATTAATTTCTTGTGCATTTATCAAATATAATTTATCAGCATTATTGTAATGAAGCATCAAATCACAGTTTATTATTTGTTAAACGAAACCACATGTGTCTCTGTCCCAATTCCCATTTCAAAGGTTCATCCCCCAGCAGCATATATGTCAATTAACATTTGAATACACTGAATTGATAGGTTCAAGAATAATTTTTAAATTACCTTGCCTCAGGATACCATTCTCAGCTTTACAGTCCATTTAAAATGAACGAGTGAAAACAGGAGACAGAGAGAATTAAGGTTTAATGTCGCATTCAGCAATATTTCAGCTATATAGCGACGACCAAACAAAATTCTAAGTAATCAATTCAAAAACTCGGTAAACTAATGTGTTAACAAACCAAACTCAATCCTCTTTCACTCTGCTAAAAAGATCTTCCAGCGTAGCTGCTCGATAAAAAGTATCTCTTACAATCTTAAAATCTATGCAGTCTATGAGAATATGTTTCACCGTGAGACCTTCATGGCAAGGTATACACCTTGTATGTATGTATACACATATTCATGAGTTAATCGTGTGTGACCGATCCTACATCGTCTAATCATGGCCTGGTCGAAACGCGTATGACTGTTCAGATGAGTATAACCAACAGTTGTTTTGAACTCGTGAAGTTTGTTATTTTCCATAGTATCCCATAAAGATTGAAACAGCTTTCTGACATAAGCGCAGATAGATGGTCTGAAATCGCTGTATGCGATTCCGACGGGATCAACTTCTTCATCTAGAGCTGCCTTAGCCAATCTGTCAGCTTCAGTGTTGCCTTTGATGTCAACGTGACTAGGCACCCAACAAAACACAATATCTATCTGTTGATCAAATCTGGTGTCATATAATTGCAGAATTTTCAAGATGGTGGGATGAGTTGAATTTCCACTTTTAATTGCTTTAAGGCATGATAGTGAATCTGAGAATATCACATTTTTTCCTTCTAGTGGATCCAATACCTTCTAAAGCTGATAATAGAGCTTTTGCTTCTGCAGTACAAATGGAACTTTTACCTGGCAGACGATATGTTTTAATTTTGGAACTAAAGATAGTAGCACATGCTACTCTCTCACCATCTTTAGAACCATCTGTATAAATAGCCTGATGTGATCTGTATTTCTCTCTCAGTAGACCAAATTCTTGTGCATACACGAGCTGGCTCGTGTCTGCCTTTTTATATTTAGTCAGTAAAATATCTACTTCTGGCGTGGCTAACTGCCATGATGGAGTTGGCAAGAGCTCGTTAGGTAAAATTTGACTAACTTTAATACCAGCTGCTACAAGGTGTGGTTTCATACGGATTCCAAGAGGTGGAATAATCGAGGGTTTTTGTGAATATAAATCTGCGTACTGAGGGTTGAAAACACAGTTATATGCAGGATTTGAGTGGTTCGAATGCAGTTTTGTGATATATTGCAGCGAAAATTTAATTCTCCGAAGTTCTAAAGGAAATTCATCCGCTTCGACATACAAGCTTTCTTTGGGTGATGTTCGGAACGCACCGAGGCAAAGCCTTAGTCCTTGATGGAGAATAGGATCTAGCTTTGCCAAGTTTGACTTGCTTGCACCATTGTAAACAATGGAACCATAATCGAGTTTGGAACGAACAAGTGATCGATATAAATGAAGGAGAGTTTGCTGATCTCCTCCCCACTTATAGCTGGCAACTACTTTCAACAAATCTTGACCTTTCGTGCATTTGGCTTTTAAGCAATTTATATGTGATTTGAATGTTAGTCGTTGATCAAACAATATGCCTAGAAATTTGACCTCTTTTACTACTTTGATTTCAGTTCCGTCTAATTTTAGTTCTAGATCTTTGTGTTCGAAATATTTTCTGCAAAAGTGTATACAATTTGTCTTAGCTCTGGAGAATTTGAAGCCATTTTCTAAACACCACTTCTGAATTCTGTTTAGACAAAGTTGTAATGTTCTCTCAATATTGTGTATACTTTTCCCACTACACGATATATTGAAATCGTCTACAAAAAGTGAGCTATCAATTGATTTATTCAGAACTGTAGCCAAGCTGTTGATCTTGATACTAAACAGAGTAGTAGACAAAATACTGCCCTGTGGGACATCCTGGTCTTGATCAAAATGATCAGACACAGACAATTATCATTCAAAAAGTTGGAAATAAAAACGGGTAAACGGCCTTTTAATCCCATCTTTTGAAGATCTTTAAGAATCCCGTATTTCCATGTAGTATCGTAGACTCTTTCTAAATCAAAAAAGATAGAATCCACATGTTCGTTCTTGGCGAAGGCATTCTTAACATACGGATCTAATCTGACTAAATGATCAATGGTACTTCTATTTTTCCGGAAACCAGCTTGAATATCAGTAAGTTTCTTTTCAGTTCCCAGGCACCAAACAAGGCGATCATTTATCATGCGTTCCATTGTTTTGCAGACACAGCTAGTCAGTGAAATCGGACGATAATTACCAGGGTCTGTATGGTCACGACCAGGTTTTGGTACTGGTATAACTATGGCATTGTGCCATGACAGAGGAATTCCTCTCTATACCAAAGTCTATTGAATATGCGTAATAGGATTTCTAGAGATGATTCCGGTAGATGTTTCAAAAGCTGATAATGAATATTATCAGGGCCTGCAACAGAATCATGAGCTTTCGTAAGAGAAGCATGAAGTTCTTCAATTGTAAACGAAGCGTTATAACCTTCATGGTTACCGGAAGTGAATTTAATTTCATTTTTCTCTTCTCTTTTTTGGAAACTTTGAAATTTAGGTACATAATTTTCTGATGAAGAGTTTTTGGCAATTGTTTCTCCTAATTTATTTGCAATTTCTACTTTGTCAGTATCCACCTGATTTCCATCGTTGAGATGATGAACGCTGGACTTGGAGCTTTTACCTTTTATTCTTTGGATCATATTCCAAACTTTTCTTATAGGAGTATGAGTATTTATCTTAGAAACATAATTTCTCCAAGAGAGAGAGAGAGAGAGAATTAGGGTTTAACGTCGCATTCAGCAATATTTCAGCTATATAGCGACGATCAAACAAAATTCTAAGCAATCAATTCAAAAACTCGGTAAACTAATGCGTTAAAACAGGTACAAACATTAAAATTTGTACAACAAACCAATCTCTCTCAAATAACCTAAAATACAATCTTCTTTCACTCTGCTAAAAAGATCTTCCAGCGTATCTGCTCGATAAAAAGTATCTCTTACAGTTTTAAAATCTATGCAGTCCAGGAGAATATGTCTCACCGTCAGATCTTCATGGCAAGGTATACACCTTGGAATCGGCTCCTGTTTTAGTAAATATTCATGAGTTAATCGTGTGTGACCGATCCTACATCGTCTAATCATGGCCTGGTCGAAGCGTTTATGACTGTTCAGGTGAGTATAACCAACCGTTTTTTTGAACTCGTGAAGTTTGTTATTATTCATAGTATCCCATAGCGATTGAAACAGCCTTCTTACATATGCGCAGATAGATGGTCTGAAATCGCTGTATGGGAGACCAACAGGGTCAACTTCTCCATCTAAAGCTGCCTTAGCTAGTCTATCAGCTTCAGTGTTGCCTTTGATGTCAACGTGACTAGGCACCCAACAAAACACAATATCTATCTGTTGATCAAATCTGGTGTCATATAATTGTAGAATTTCCAAGATGGTGGGATGAGTGGAATTTCCATTTTTAATTGCTTTAAGGCATGACAGTGAATCTGAGAATATGACATATTTTTTCCTTCTAGTGGATCCAATACCTTCCAAAGCAGATAATAGAGCTTTTGCTTCTGCAGTAAATATGGAACTTTTACCTGGCAGTCGATACGTTTTAGTTTTGGAACTAAAGATAGTAGCACATGCTACTCTCTCACCATCTTTAGAACCATCTGTATAAATAGCCTGATGTGAACTGTATTTCTCTCTCAATAGACCGAATTCCTGAGTATACACGAGCTGGCTCGTGTCTGCCTTTTTATATTTAGTCAGTGAAATATCTACTTCTGGTGTGGCTAACTGCCATGGTGGAGTTGGCAAGAGCTCGTTAGGTAAAATCTGACTAACTTTAATACCAGCTGCTACAAGATGTGGTTTCATACGGATTCCAAGAGGTGGAATAATCGAGGGTTTTAGCGAATATAAATCTGCGTACTCAGGGTTGAAAACACAGTTATATGCAGGATTTGAGTGGTTCGAACGCAGTTTTGTGATATATTGCAGCGATAATTTAATTCTCCGAAGTTCTAAAGGAATTTCATCCGCTTCTACGTACAAGCTTTCTTTGGGTGATGTTCTGAACGCACCGAGGCAAAGCCTTAGTCCTTGATGGAGAATAGGATCTAGCTTTGCCAAGTTTGACTTGCTTGCACCATTGTAAACAATAGAACCATAATCGAGTTTGGAACGAACAAGCGATCGATATAAATGAAGGAGAGTTTGCTGATCTCCCCCCCACTTATAGCTGGCAACGACTTTCAACAAATCCAGAGCTTTCGTGCATTTGGCTTTTAAGCAATTTATATGTGATTTGAATGTTAGTCGTTGATCAAACCACATGCCTAGAAATTTGACCTCTTTTACTACTTTGATTTCAGTTCCGTCTAATTTTAGTTTTGGATCTTCGTGCTGGAAGTATTTTCTGCAAAAGTGTATACAATTTGTCTTAGCTCTGGAGAACTTGAAACCATTTTCTAGACACCATTTCTGAATTCTGTGTAGACAAAGTTGTAATGTTCTCTCAATACTGTGTATACTTTTCCCACTACACGATATATTGAAATCGTCTACAAAAAGTGAGCCATCAATTGATTTATTCAGAACTGCAGCCAGGCTGTTGATCTTAATACTAAACAGAGTAGTAGACAAAATACTGCCCTGTGGGACACCCTGGTCTTGATCAAAATGATCAGACATAGTTGTACCCAAACGAATTTGGAATTGTCTATCATTCAAAAAGTTGGAAATAAAAACTGGTAAACGACCTTTTAATCCCATCTTTTGAAGATCTTTAAGAATCCCGTATTTCCATGTAGTATCATAGGCTTTTTCTAAATCAAAAAAGATAGAAACCACATGTTCGTTCTTGGCGAAAGCATTCTTAACAAACGAATCTAATCTGACTAAATGATCAATGGTACTTCTATTTTTCGGAAACCAGCTTGAATATCAGTAAGTTTCTTTTCAGTTTCCAGGTACCAAACAAGGCGATCATTTATCATGCGTTCCATTGTTTTGCAGACACAACTAGTCAGTGAAATAGGACGATAATTACCAGGGTCTGTATGGTCACGACCAGGCTTTGGTACTGGTATAACTATGGCATTGTGCCAAGACGGAGGAAATTCTTCTCTATACCAAAGTCTATTGAATATGCGTAATAGGATTTCTAGAGATGATTCCGGTAGATGTTTCAAAAGCTGATAATGAATATTATCAGGGCCTGCAGCAGAATCATGAGCTTTCGTGAGAGAAGCATGGAGTTCTTCAATTGTAAACGAAGCGTTATAGCCTTCGTGATTACCGGAAGTGAATTTAATTTCATTTTTCTCTTCTCTTTTTTGGAAACTTTGAAATTTAGGTACATAATTTTCTGATGAAGAGTTTTTGGCAATTGTTTCTCCTAATTTATTTGCAATTTCTACTTTGTCAGTAATCACCTGATTTCCATCGTTGAGATGATGAACGCTGGACTTGGAGCTTTTACCTTTTATTCTTTGGATCATATTCCAAACTTTTGTTATTGGTGTATGAGTATTTATCTTAGAAACATAATTTCTCCAAGAATCACGTTTATTCTGTTTCATGGTTCTACGAGCTTTAGCTCTTGTAACTCTGAGATCTTTCAAATTTTCAGGATTAGGATGTCGGCGGAAATATCGTTCAGCCTTCTTCCTACATTTTCTTGCTTCTTTACAGTCATCATTAAACCAAGGTTTCTTAATATGTGCAACTCCTGAAGATGTGGGAATGGTTTGGTTGGCAATTTCTATCAACATATCTGAGAATAGCTGTATAGGATCTGAAGCATCAGCGAAGGAGACTGATTGTAGTTTTGTGAACAAAGCTTTTCAAACTCGGGCCAGTTTGCTTTCTTGAAATTAAACCTTGTGGAATGAGGGTCATCAGCTGAATGAACAGCTTTTAGAACAGTGGGAAAGTGATCACTTCCACAAAGGTCATCATGAATAGACCAAGAAAATTCTTCAAGAACAGGCAGGTCGCAAAGTGAGATATCCAATGCTGAATAGGTTCCATGAGCCGAGGACAAATGTGTATAAGAACCATCATTAAAAATACACAACGAATTATTTGATATAAAATTTTCGAGAATTTTACCTTTACAATTCTCTTCGTTATCCCAGAGGATGTTACGTCCGTTAAAATCACCCATCAATAAACAAGGTTTCGGGAGCTGATCGTAAAGATCTTGAAGTTCATTTAGTCGGAGACTACCAGAAGAAGGTATGTACACCGTGCATAATGTGAAAACAGAATTCAAGGTAATACGAACCGCTACAGCTTGTAAATCTGTCACTAAATCAACAGGACTGTGTAAAACACCCATTTTAACCAATATTGAGGAACCGCCTGTAGCTTTTCCATTTTCGTCTAAAGCGTAGGAATGATAAGGTGTATATTGGCGAAATTTAAATTTATCTTTATCTGCTTTCTTCAGAAAGGTGATGGTTCATAATCTTGAGTTAATAATTGGAGTTCATTTAAATTTGGCCAAACTCCTCTGCAATTCCACTGAACGATAGTTGGTGGCTGAGCCATCTTTAGTCTGTATATAGAAATAAAACACAAAACTGCCCAAGCCAAGTTATATAAGGTTAGCTTAGCCATTATGTACGTTTTATTTTGGGTAATTCTTTTTGACCTTTCTTTTTATTTCTCATTTGTTCTCTCTTGTCTTTTTTAGTTTCTTTCTTATAAACTTCTTTCTCTCTCTCTTGTCCCAACAAGTCCTTCGACTTTTGGTTCAAGGAAGTCTCGCCTTTTAACGGACGATCATTACACTCATGATACTCCTCATCAGAAAGCATGGGTGAATCTTTGGTAGGAGTGGGAGTAGCATCGACTATTTTAGGCTCTTTGCCCGATTTGATATCTATGGTATTCTCATTAATCTTCTTTTTCTGATTCGAGGTAGATTTATTACTACAAGACTGTTGACTACTTTCTTTTTCTGTGAACTCCTTCATTACCGCCTCGTTTGGTGTAAAGTTTACATCTACACCGGAGTGAATAGGATTAATGGAGGAATCCACAGACTGTATAGGTGCATCCTGACCCAAAACACTACGAGTATCCGGTAAGTTGTCACCCTTCAATTCAACTTCCGGAGTTATTACTATGTCAACACTTTCAGTCTGATCAGAAACCGACTTCTGATCACCTGTCTTGCCTTCTACACCATCGCAAACCACACTTTCGCTGTCATCTTCATCTTACGAACCACCACCTACCTCCATCTCGTCACCGAGAGGTTCGTAGTGGTTTGAGGTTTTCTCATTGCTCCCAGCGGCAACTATCTCCTGATGACGTTTGATAGGTTTGCCATCAGGTCCTACAGTCTTCCATAGTTCCATAGCTTGTTGTTGTTGTTTCCGCTGAGGAGTCTCGGGGCTAAGTCCTCCTCGAACTTCTGCTGGCGGAACAGAGCGAGGACCAGAGGAGCCACCCTTTCCGCCATTAGCTACGGTATCTCCGGAAACCTGTTTTGGCTTTTGGACAGGTTTTTTTAAAGTGTCCTTCCTGATGACAGATCAGGCATTTATTTTTCAAAGGACACCTCGAGTTCATGTGATCTTCTGATCCACAAGTATAACATGTTTTCACTTGACCGTTATACCATACAGGAAGTCTCATACCTCCAATTAAAATAGAAGAAGGAAGAGTACGTTTCAATTTCGTCATCCAAATTCTTCGAACTCCTGTTTCAAACTCTCTATCAAAGGAATAGAACTCCTTTTGTAGAGAGAGAAGATCTCCGTAAAGCTCAAAAGCACTTCTGATCGCAGAATCTGGGAAATCGCATGGCCCTTTCATCTTTACTAGCAATTTTCCTGGATCTATTTCCTCAAAATGGCCACGTTGATCTCTAACGCGAATACCTTCCAGCACTAGGCGAGTTTTGATAATTTCATTTGCTAGTGTGACGTTCCACAGGGTATTTGATACCTGTACTAGACCTTTAAGGACTTTCCGTCCTGATCCAACAGTGTCTTTTAATGCGCGATATATATCAATCGCATTAGCTTTCTCTAGACCTTGAAGTTGTAGGCTCAGTGACCTATCAAACTTTCTAAAGGCCATAGTGAAAAAAAAAAAAAAAAATCAGTCCCACTAGGGAATCTCAATACAACTACAAACTACAAATAGTAACACGCACAAACCCCAACAGTGTGCCTCCCCACAGAGTAAACATTGCCTACCCTCTCGAGGGAGCCTCACTCTAAAGGTGAAGGTGAAAACTATATAAGCAGTACAACAATACACTCTCTCTGAACCTCGGGTCTCGGTCGAACAATTGCCCAGTTCTAAACCTGGCCGTTGCTTGGTGATGCCGAGGAACAAAAGAACAGAGAACAAAAGACTCGCTCGAACTTCTACTCTGAGGGCTAGCCTTCAGTATACACTTTCAATATGTACATGTATTTAGCCTAGCTCAATATAGGCAGACATGTGCAAATCGACCTAAGCCAAACTGAACGAAAAAAGAACCAGCCACAAACTTGATCAAGCCAACAAGGAAATATATATACACCAACAAAATACAAAATATTTACAGACAGCGAACAAACAGAGAAGAGGGAGACAGAGAAATACCACCGACCCTCTCGGTCACAAAGACCGAGACGGTAGTAATGGCAGATCTCTGCCTTCTCAAACCAGGCCAAACTGACTAAGTCAGAAAAATGCACTGAACAGCAAAAAAATGAGAAATAATTCTAAACTTTCACCACAGGTATTTGCCAAAAGTATTCACAAAATATATTACACAAAAATCAGAGCTAAGATCAGCTGAAATCCGCAGAATTAGACAAATTTCTCGGAGCGAAGTGAAGACACGTCCGACTCCCAATCTCTCTACATCCGGGCCCCCCGAGTGAAAACAGTTGAATAATGGTTTGATTTTGCAGAGGCACCAAATTGATCTACCTGCTTGAGTCTGTAAACTTATTTAATAAAGCTGATAAAAAATATACATATACGTTTTCTTCGACAACATCAGCGATACGGATTTGATATTTTGGAACATCATGATGTCTTGCCGGCATCATTGAAAATTGTTGACCGCTTCTCTCTTGCAGGAAACAAGCCTATGTTTATGTATACTTTTGTCTTTTTGAATTTGGTGCTAATACCGTTATATGGAAATGGAATAGGTCTTTGGATTATGGACGCGGATATTCTCTAATGGACGACGGCTGGATTATGAATGACGGACTAGACGCTTGTAATTGTAAACCTTTTCTTTTCATTTATCCTAACAGTTTAGTGACAACCACATTGTGTGCTGTGACACTTGTATGCCACACCTGCAGAGTGATATATGTATCACTCGGTCAGACATTTCCAAGGATGCCCAGTCCTATCTTAAAACAACCTGCCGGCCTTCATTCCTTCACTTAGAATAATTGGATCTAACTTTTACAAAACCTGCAGCTTCCAATAGCTCCTGGATCTAGAACACATAATTGAACGGACCTAGTTTATCTGTACTATGGCAAAAATAGCATGTAGAATGGGATTGTGTGAATAATATCAGATCCATGGAAGTTGAAGTCCTGCAGCATGCTCCACAAATATCATCAACGGTCATAAATCCAGTTTGGATCAATACTTTTTTTTACAAAATTATCTCCCTTGACCAGGTGAGGACTTGATTGTGTCTAAAATGAATTAGCTTCTAGAAAAAAACACATCATTTCCTGAGTAGAGATAAAAACCGAACATATTTTGATTATTTTATTCAAGTTTTAATTCCGCTTCTGGTGTATGTACATGTATAAAATACATACAGGATGAACTGCATACAGAATAACACAAAGAACAGGTATATGTTTCTCATTACATTCTTAACCAAAGATCAATATTACAACAATACCATGGTGTTATATATTGTTATGATTGGCTTAACTTTAGCTGCTGAAGATATTTCTAATTTGAGGGCAATCATACTAAATTTATTTTCATAACTTCATTTATTTTCACAATAAGCAACATAATCGAGATTAGCAAGTTTTACAACATAATATAATAAGCATCATGGGTCTCCTTCAGTTTAGTGTAGACATATATACCCTTGAATATCTGTTACCATGATTCAGTCATAATATTGTCTGTAATATATTGATGTTGACAAGGAATAAACATAATTATTTCATAATACTATTAACTGTATGTTGTTTATGATTAACATGCACTTTTTATTTGCTGGAATCCAGCCATTCGTTCCATATGGGCAATATTCTCATCAGCCATCACCATTCAATATGAATGTGATACATGTACAAGTCCATGGGCATTGATACAGTATGGTGAAGGTGACCTGTAACACCAGTATACAAAATTATACCGAGCGCATTGAATCCTCATCATATGATGCTGAGGCAGATCAGAACGGAGTGTCGGTAAAATCAGGTGTGTTTTGTAGAGGATTCTCTCAATGATGATGCTATACTGTACACATACAAAATGTGAAGTGTTGATGTGTCGGGCCTATAGCACAAAATCACAAGCAAGTTGGTACAACTAGGCAAACAGGGTCTCATTTCTGCCACTAACGTGTTGATTTGGGTGGGGGTGTCCTCCCAGGGGGAGGCGAGGTTGGGAAGGGGCCTAATGTCTCAAGCAGTATTCAAGGTTTTCGATCTATATACTCTATTCCATACCCAATATTTCAAGCGCGTGAAATCAGACCAAAATTATGTGCGGGAAATGTGACTTCCACATCCCTGGCTGGACATGTTAGTGGGGAATTCTCAATTCCAGGTTAATTACCATTGGTGGAGTTAACGTCCAATAAATGCAAAATTGAGCTTGCCATCCTGCCCTATGTTATTTAGTGATGTATTCCCCTACGGACCCTGTTGCCAAGACGGAGGTCTTTGCGCTCATCCAGCGCTTGTTTAATTACTCACTCACTGTCAACATTGATGAAGTCGGTTTATTTTCGGCACACCACTATTAGTGACCATAGCGCAGTTGTACTGCGAATAGAATTCGTAACAATAGAAAGGGGTTCGGTCCTTTATGTTTTTAACAATCAGCTTTTGTTTGACGAGGTGTTTTGTCAGAGAGTGAGGGACCTCTTTAGCAATCAGCTGAATTGTCCTTTTTTTAATCCGAGAAGGCAGTTTGGTGGGATAATCTCAAATACAAGATTAAGCAAATTATGGGGCCCGAAAGAAGAGAGAAAGAGAACAAGAAATGTTAAAATTATAGAATAGTCTAGATAATTAATATCGCCGTACAGCGGTTGTTGCAAATTATGATACGATTCGTGTTGTAGAAATTCAAACACAGCTCAAAGAATTTGAAGTGGAAACTGCAATTGAGCTATATTGCGATCCAAGGCTCAATGGATCCATGAGAGTGACCGTAACACGAAGTACGTTTCAAATCTTGAAAAATATAGACAAGGAAATAAATAAATTTCTGAACTGAGAACAAATGATGGTCAGATTGTGAATGATACAGAGAGAGAGAGAATTAAGGTTCAATGTCGCGTTCAGCAATATTTCAGCTATATAGCAACGATCAAACAAAATTCTAAGTATTCAATTCAACAACTCTAACTAATGCGTTAGAACAGGTACAAACATTAAAATTTGTACAACAAACCAATCTCTCTCAAATAATCTAAAGTACAATCCTCTTTTACTCGGCTAAAAAGATCTTCCTGCGTAGTTGCTCAATAAAAAGTATCGCTTACAATCTTAAAATCTACGCAGTCTATGAGAATATGTTTCACGGTGAGATCTTCATGACATGGAATACACCTTGGGAACGGCTCCTGTTTTAGTAAATATTCGTGGGTTAATCGTGTATGACCGATTCTACAGCGTCTAATCATGGCCTGATCGAAACGTTTCTGACTGTTCAGATGCGTATAACCAAAGTTTTTTTCAACTCGTGAAGTTTGTTATTATCCATAGTATCCCATAAAGATTGAAACAGCTTTCTGACATAAGCGCAGATAGATGGTCTGAAATCGCTGCATGGGATTCCGACGGGATCAACTTCTTCATCTAGAGCTGCCTTAGCCAATCTATCAGCTTCAGTATTCCCTTTGATGTCAACGTGACTAGGCAGCCAACAAAACACAATATCTATCTGTGGATAAAATCTGGTGTCATATAATTGTAGAATTTCCAAGATGGTGGGATGAGTGGAATTTCCATTTTTAATTGCTTTAAGGCATGATAGTGAATCTGAGAATATGACATATGTTTTCCTTCTAGTGGATCCAATACCTTCTAAAGCTGATAATAGAGCTTTTGCTTCTGCAGTAAATATGGAACTTTTACCTGGCAGTCGATACGTTTTAGTTTTGGAACTAAAGATAGTAGCACATGCTACTCTCACCATCTTTAGAACCATCTGTATAAATAGCCTGATGTGAACTGTATTTCTCTCTCAGTAGACCAAATTCTTGTGTATACACGAGCTGGCTCGTGTCTGCCTTTTTATATTTAGTCAGTGAAATATCTACTTCTGGCGTGGCTAACTGCCATGGTGGAGTTGGCAAGAGCTCGTTAGGTAAAATTTGACTAACTTTAATACCAGCTGCTACAAGATGTGGTTTCATACGGATTCCAAGAGGTGGAATAATCGGGGGTTTCTTTAAAAAGAGATCTGCGTACTGAGGGTTGAAAACACAGTTATATGCAGGATTTGAGTGGTTCGAACGCAGTTTTGTGATATATTGCAGTGATAATTTAATTCTTCGAAGTTCTAAAGGAAATTCATCCGCTTCGACATACAAGCTTTCTTTAGGTGATGTTCTGAACGCACCGAGGCAAAGTCTTAGTCCTTGATGGAGAATAGAATCTAGCTTTGCCAAGTTTGACTTGCTTGCACCATTGTAAACAATAGAACCATAATCGAGTTTGGAACGAACAAATGATCGATATAAATGAAGGAGAGTTTGCTGATCTCCACCCCACTTATAGCTGGCAACTACTTTCAACAAGTCCAGAGCTTTCGTGCATTTGGCTTTTAAGCAATTTATATGAGTTTTGAAAGTTAGTCGTTGATCAAACATATTGTTTGATCAACGACTAACTTTCAAGCCTAGAAATTTGACCTCTTTTACCACTTTGATTTCGGTTCCATCTAAGGTAAGTACTGGATCTTCGTGCTGGAAATATTTTCTGCAAAAGTGTATACAATTTGTCTTAGCTCTGGAGAATTTGAAACCATTTTCTAGACACCATTTCTGAATTCTGTTTAGACAAAGTTGTAATGTTCTCTCAATATTGTGTATACTTTTCCCACTACACGATATATTGAAATCGTCTACAAAAAGTGAGCCATCAATTGATTTATTCAGAACTGCAGCCAAGCTGTTGATCTTGATACTAAACAGAGTAATAGACAAAATACTGCCCTGTGTGACCCCCTGGTCCTGATCAAAATGATTAGACATAGTTGTACCCAAACGAATTTGGAATTGTCTATCATTCAAAAAGTTGGAAATAAAAACGGGTAAACGACCTTTTGGTCCCATCTTTTGAAGATCTTTAAGAATTCCGTATTTCCATGTAGTATCGTAGGCATTTTCTAAATAAAAAAAAAAATAGAAACCACATGTTCGTTCTTGGCGAAAGCATTCTTAACATACGAATCTAATCTGACTAAATGATCAATGGTACTTCTATTTTTTCGGAAACCAGCTTGAATATCAGTAAGTTTCTTTTCAGTTTCCAGGTACCAAACAAGGCGATGATTTATCATGCGTTCCATTGTTTTGCAGACACAACTAGTCAGTGAAATCGGACGATAATTACCAGGGTCTGTATGGAGAGAGAGAGAGGGAATTAAGGTTTAGCGTCGCATTCAGCAATATTTCAGCTATATAGCGACGATCAAACAAAATTCTAAGTAATCAATTCAAAAACTCGGTAAACTAATGCGTTAAAACAGGTACAAACATTAAAATTTGTACAACAAACCAGTCTCTCTCAAATAACCTAAAATTCTATCCTCTTTCACTCTGGTAAAAAGATCTTCCAGCGTAGCTGCTCGATAAAAAGTATCTCTTACAGTCTTAAAATCTATACAGACTATGAGAATATGTTTCACCGTGAGATTTTCATGGCAAGGTATGCACCTTGGAATCGGCTCCTGTTTTAGTAAATATTCATGAGTTAATCGTGTGTGACCGATCCTACATCGTCTAATCATGGCCTGGTCGAAACGTTTATGACTGTTCAGGTGAGTATAACCAACCGTGTTTTTGAACTCGTGAAGTTTCTTATTATCCATAGTATCCCATAAAGATTGAAACAGCTTTCTTACATAAGCGCAGATAGATGGTCTGAAATCTCTGTATGGTATTCCAACAGGGTCAACTTCTTCATCTAGAGCTGCCTTAGCCAATCTATCAGCTTCAGTGTTGCCTTTGATGTCAACGTGACTAGGCACCCAACAAAACACAATATCTATCTGTTGATCAAATCTGGTGTCATATAATTGTAGAATTTCGAAGATGGTGGGATGAGTGGAATTTCCATTTTTAATTGCTTTAAGGCATGATAGTGAATCTGAGAATATGACATATTTTTTCCTTCTAGTGGATCCAATACCTTCTAAAGCTGATAATAGAGCTTTTGCTTCTGCAGTAAATATGGAACTTTTACCTGGCAGTCGATACGTTTTAGTTTTGTAATTAAAGATAGTAGCACATGCTACTCTCTCACCATCTTTAGAACCAACTGTATAAATAGCCTGATGTGAACTGTATTTCTCTCTCAGTAGACCAAATCCTTGTGTATACACGAGCTGGCTCGTGTCTGCCTTTTTATATTTAGTCAGTGAAATATCTACTTGTGGCGTGGCTTACTGCCATGGTGGAGTTGGCAAGAGCTCGTTAGGTAAAATCTGACTAACTTTAATACCAGCTGCTACAAGGTGTGGTTTCATACGGATTCCAAGAGATGGAATAATCGAGGGTTTCTTTAAAAAGAGATCTGCGCACTGAGGGTTGAAAACACAGTTATATGCAGGATTTGAGAGGTTCGAACGCAGTTTTGTGATATATTGCAATGATAATTTAATTCTCCGAAGTTCTAAAGGAAATTCATCCGCTTCGACATACAAGCTTTCTTTACGTGATGTTCTGAACGCACCGAGGCAAAGTCTTAGTCCTTGATGGAGAATAGGATCTAGCTTTGCCAAGTTTGACTTGCTTGCACCATTGTAAACAATAGAACAATAATCGAGTTTGGAACGAACAAGTGATCGATATAAATGAAGGAGAGTTTGCTGATCTTCCCCCCCACTTATAGCTGGCAACTACTTTCAACAAATCTAGAGCTTTCGTGCATTTGGCTTTTAAGCAATTTATATGTGATTTGAATGTTAGTCGTTGATCAAACAATATGCCTAGAAATTTGACCTCTTTTACTACTTTGATTTCAGTTCCGTCTAATTTTAGTTCTGGATCTTTGTGCTGGAAATATTTTCTACAAAAGTGTATACAATTTGTCTTAGCTCTGGAGAATTTGAAGCCATTTTCCAAACACCATTTCTGAATTCTGTTTAGACAAGGAGAGAGAGAGAGAGAATTGAGGTTTAACTTCGCATTCAGCAATATTTCAGCTATATACTTCTCCTGGCGAAACAGAGCGAGGACCAGAGGAACCACCCTTTCCGCCGTTAGCTATGATATCTCGAGAAACCTGTTTGGCTTTTGGACAGGTTTTTTTTAAAGTGTCCTTCCTGATGACAGATCAGGCATTTATTTTTCAAAGGACACCTCGAGTTCATGTGATCTTCTGATCCACAAGTATAACATGTTTCTACTTGACCGTTATACCATACAGGAAGTCTCACACTTCCAATTAAAATAGAAGAAGGCAGAGCACGTTTGAATTTCGACATCCAAATTCTTCGAACTCCCGTCTCAAACTCTCTATCAAACGAATAGAACTCCTTTTGTACAGAGAGAACATCCCCATAAAACTCAAAAGCACTTCTGATAGCAGAATCTGGGAAATCGCATGGTCCTTTCATCTTTGCTAGCAATTTCCCTGATCTATTTCCTCAAAATGGCCACGTTGATCTCCAACGCGAATACCTTCCAGCACTGGGCGAGTTTTGGCAATTTCGTTTGCTAGTGTGACGTTCCACAGGGTATTTGATACCTGTACTAGACCTTTAAGGACTTTCCGTCCTGATCCAACAGTGTCTTTTAATGCGCGATATATATCAATCGCATTAGCTTTCTCTAGACCTTGAAGTTGTAGGCTCAGTGACCTATCAAACTTTCTAAAGGCCATAGTGAAAAAAAAAAAAAATCAAAGTCCCACTAGGGAATCTCAATACAACTACAAACTACAAATAGTAACACGCACAAACCTCAACAGTGTGCCTCCCTACAGAGTAAACATTGCCTACCCCCTCGAGGGAGCCTCACTCTAAAGGTGAAGGTGAAAACTATATAAGCAGTACAACAATACACTCTCTCCGAACCTCGGGTCTCGGTCGAACAATTGCCCAGTTCTAAACCTGGCCGTTGCTGGGTGATGCCGAGGAACAAAAGAACAGAGAACAAAAGACTCGCTCGAACTTGTATTCTGAGGGCTAGCCGTCAGTATACACTTTCAATATGTACATGTATTTAGCCTAGCTCAATATAGGCAGATATGTGCAAATCGACCTAAGCCAAACTGAACGAAAAAAGAACCAGCCACAAACTTGACCAAGCCAACAAGGAAATATATATACACACCAACAAAACACGAAATATTTACAGACAGCGAACAAACAGAGAAGAGGGAGACAGAAAAAAAACCACCGACCCTCTCGGTCACAAAAGACCGAGACGGTAGTAATGGCAGATCTCTGCCTTCTCAAACCAGGCCAAACTGACTAAGTCAGAAAAACGCCCTGAACAGCAAAAAACTGAGAAATATTTCTGAACTTTCACCACAGGTATTTGCCAACAGTGTTCACCAAATATATTACACAAACATCAGAGCTAAGATTTGCTGAAATCCGCAGAAATAGACAAATTTCTCGGAGCGAAGTCCTAACATAATCCATTGTCTTTGCGAACGAGATTTATGTAATCGTAGGTGTCAATTTCATTATAGCCCATCTATAACTTATTGTTTTGTCGAACATATTCTCAATCTAACAAAAGACAAAACATGAATTCGCCCAACTTGTCTGACCGTAACATGTTTGATGAAAGAATATAGGCTGACGTGCCGATCTAAACCAATTCGCGTATGGTACGCGGAGGGTCCGTGGATGACGGTCGAATGATCCGTGGATGATACGCGGATGATCCGCGTATGGTCCGTGGATGATGGCTGGTTGGTCCGCGTATGATTTTTGAAATCATCCAGCCATCATCCACAGACCCTACAGCTATCCTACCGGTAGGATTCAGTTACCTCTGAACTGGAAACTTTACACCAAATGAGGAAATCATGGATGAATTCACAGAGGGAGAAAATAATCAACAGTCTTGTAGTAATAAAGCTACCCTGAATCAGGAAAAGGAGGAAAAAGAGAATACCTTAGATATCGAAACCGGCAAAGAGCCTAAAACAGTCGATGCTACCTCCACTCCGGCCATCGATTCAACTATGCTCTCTGATGAAGAGTATGTTGATTGTAATGAACGTCCATTGAAAGGCGAGACTTCCTTGAACTGAAGGTCGAAGGACTTGTTGGGACAAGAGAGAGAGAAAGAAGTTGATAAGAAGGAAAGTAAAAAGGAAGAGAGAGAATAAATGAAAAATGAAAAGAAAGGTCAAAAAGAATTATCCAAAATAAAACGTTAAAGTACGCTAAGTTAACCTTATATATCTTGGCTTGGGCAGTTTTGTATTTTATTTCTTTATACAGACTTAACATGGCTCGGTCACCAACTATCATTCAGTGGAATTGCAGAAGAGTTTGGCCAAATTTGAATGAACTCCAATTATTAACTCAAGATTATGAACCATCAGCTTTTTGTCTCAACGAGACCTTTCTGAAGAAAACCGATAAAGATAAATTTAAATTTCGCCAATACACACCTTATCATTCCTACGCTTTAAACGAAAATGGAAAAGCTACAGGCGGCTCTTCAATATTGGTTAAAATGGGTGTTTTACACAGTCCTGTTGATTTAGTGACAGATTTACAAGCTGTAGTAGTTCGTATTACCTTGAATTGTGTTTTCACATTATGCACAGTGTACATACTTTCTTCTGGTAGTCTCCGGCTTAGTGAACTTCAAGATCTTTACGATCAGCTCCAGAAACCTTGTTTAATGATGGGTGATTTTAAAGGTCGTAATATCCTCTGGGATAATGAAGACAATTGTAAAGATAAAATTCCTTGAAACTTTTATATGAAATAATTCTTTGTGTATTTTTAATGATGGTTCTTATACACATTTGTCCTCAGCTCATGGAACCTATTCAGCATTAGATATCTCAATTTATGACCTTCCTATTCTTGAAGAATTTTCTTGGCCTGTTCATGATGACTTTCGAGGAGGTGATCACTTTTCCACTGTCCTAAAATTGTTCATTCAGCTGATGACACTCATTTCACAAGGTATCATTTCAAGAAAGCAAACTGGCCCGAGTTTGAAAAGCTTTGTTCACAAAAACTACAAGCAGTCTCTTTCGCTGATGTTCCAGATTCTATACAGCTATTCTCATATATTGCCAACCAAACCATTCCCACATCTTCAGGAGTTGCACATATTAAGAAACCTTGGTTTAATGATGAATGCAAGGAAGCAAGAAAATGTAGAAAAAAGGCTGAACGATATTTCCGCCGACATCCTATTCCTGAAAATTTGAAAGATCTCAGAGTTACAAGAGGTAAAGCTCGTAGAACCATGAAACAGAATAAACGTGATTCTTGGAAAAATTATGTTACTAAGATAAATACTCATATAACAAAAGTTTGGAATATGATCCAAAGAATAAAAGGTAAAAGCTCCAAGTCCAGCGTTCATCATCTCATCGATGGAAACCAGGTGATTACTGACAGAGTAGAAATTGCAAATAAATTAGGCGAAACAATTGCCAGAAAGTCTTCGTCAGAAAACTATGTACCTAAATTTCAAAATTTCCAAGAAAGAGAAGAGAAAAATGAAATTAAATTCCCCTCCGGTACCTATGAATCTATAACGCTATGTTTACAATTGAAGAACTTCATGCTTCTCTCACAAAAGCTAACGATTCTGCTGCAGGCCCTGCTAATATTCATTATCAGCTTTTGAAATATCTACCGGAATCTTCTCTAGAAAGCCTATTACGCATATTCAATAGACTTTGGACAAGAGAAGACTTTCCTCCGTCATGGCATAATGCCATAGTTATACCAATACCAAAGCCTGGCCGTGACCATACAGGCCCTGGTAATTATGGTCCGATTTCACAGACTAGCTGTTTCTGCAACACAATGGAACGCATGATAAATGATCGCCTTGTTTGGTACCTGGAAACTGAAAAGAAACTTACTGATAGTCAAGCTGTTTCCGTAAAAGTAGAATAGTCAGATTGGATTCGTATGTCAAGCATGCTTTGGTAAAGAATGAACATGTGGTTTCTATCTGTTTTGATTTAGAAAAAGCCTATGATACTACATGGAAATACGGGCTTCTGAAAGATCTTCAAAATATGGGATTGAAAGGCCGTTTACCCGTTTTTATTTCCAATTTTTTGAATGATAGACATTTCCAAATTCGTTTGGGTACAACTCTGTCTGATCATTTTGATCAAGACCAGGGTGTCCCACAGGGCAGTATTTTGTCTACTACTCTGTTTAGTATCAAGAACAACAGCTTGGCTGCAGTTCTGAATACATCAATTGATGGTTCACTTTTTGTAGACGATTTCAGCTTATCGTGTAGTGGGAAAAGTATACACAATATTGAGAGAACATTACAACTTTGTCTAAACAGAATTCAGAAATGGTGTCTAGAAAATGGCTTCAAATTCTCCAAAGCTAAGACAAATTGTATACACTTTTGCAGAAAATATTTCCAGCACAAAGATCCAGTACTTACATTAGATGGAACTGAAATCAAAGTAGTAAAAGAGGTCAAATTCCTAGGCATATTGTTTGACCAACGACTAACATTCAAATGACATACAAATTGCTTAAAAGCCAAATGCACGAAAGCTCTAGATTTGTTGAAAGTAGTTGCCAGCTATAAGTGGGGAGATCAGCAAACTCTTCTCCATTTATATTGATCACTTGTTCGTCCCAAACTCGATTATGGTTCTATTGTTCACAATGGTGCAAGCAAGTAAAACTTGGCAAAGCTAGATCCTATTCTCCATTAAGGACTAAGACTTTGCCTCGGTGCGTTTCAAAACATCACCCAAAGAAAGCTTATATGTCGAAGCGGATGAATCCTGCATATAACAGAGTGAATGAGATTAATGCAAAATCAACAGACTGCACAGATATATCGTGAACCGACACACGACCAGTATCCGGCAAGTTGTCACTCTTCCATTCAGATGAGGTAACACCTCCCGGAGTCAATGTAATGTCAACACTTTCAGTCTGATCAAAAGCAGACTTCTGATCCCTGACTTCTGATCACCTGGCTCGGCTTCCACAGCACCGCAAACCTCACTATCACGGACATCTTCATCCTCCGAACCACAAATCTTCCACCATCTCGTCAAGAGAGACTCGTAGTGGTTTGAGGATTTCTCGTTCTCTGTTATGGTTTTCTCGTTTCCCCCCGGGTGAGACTATCCTCTGATGACCATTGATGGTCTTGCCATCAGGACCTACAGTCTTCCATAAATCTAGTGCTTTACTTTGAAACTCCCCAACTGACAGATGTTTCTTCTGCTTGGGAGCCTCTGCATAAAGTCCTTTTCCAACTTCTGCGAGCGGAACAGGACGAGGACCCAAGGAATAATCTCTTTCATTGTTAGCTACGGTATCTCTAGGAACCTTTTTGGCCTTTGAACAGGTTTACTTAAAGCGTCCTTCCTGATGACAAATTAAACATTTATATTTCAAACAACACTTCGAGTTCATGTGATCTTCTGATCCACAAGTATAACATGTTTTTACTTGACCTTTATACCAGACAGGAAGCCTTATACCTCCAACTAAAATAGAAGGAAGAGTACGTTTGAATCTCGACATTCAAATTCTTCGAATTCCTGTCTCAAACTCTATCAAACGAATAGAACTTTTTGTATAGAGGGAACATGGCCATAGAACTCAAATGCAGTTCTAGTCGCAGAATCTGGGAAATCAGTCCTTTCATCCTTACTAGCAATTTCCCTGGATCTATTTCCTCAAAATGACCACGTTGATCTCCAACGAGAATGGAATAGGTCTTTGGATTATGGACGCGGATATTCTCTAATGGACGACGGCTGGATTATGAATGACGGACTAGACGCTTGTAATTCTAGCATTAGGCGAATGTTAGGAATTTCATTTGCTAGTGTGACGTTCCACAGGGTATTTGATACCTGTACCAGACTATAAGGACTGACCGTCCTGGTCCAACAGTGTCTTTTAATGCGCGGTATATATCAATCGCATTGGCGTTCTCCCATGCCTAAGAGCTTTAGGTTCAGTGACCTATCAAAATTTCTAAATGCCATAGTCAAAAAAACTATGGAGTGTCACTACAACTACAAATAGTGACACGCACACACCTCAACAGCGTGCTCTCCCACAGAGTAATATTTATTTATTATTTATTTAATATTTAATTATATGTATACTATAACCAGTACAACAATACACTCTCTCTTCCAAAGATCCACAGGTCCAGACGGAAAAATAGCCCAGTTCTAAGCCCGGCGAGTTGCCGGATGACGCCGAGGAACAAAAGAAAATAGAGCAAAGGATCGCGCAAACCTGTATTTTGAGGGTTAGCCTACAACATACAGCTATATACCTTCACTATCTACCTGTATTTTGCCCAGCTCGATATACACAAATATGTGCAAATCGTCCTAAGCCAAACCAAACGAAAAACTTACCAACTGCAAACTAAACCAAACCAACAGGGAAATATATACACCAGCAGAATATGAAATATTTACAGTCAGCGAACAAACAGAGAAAAGAAGAGAGAAAAAATCCTCCGACCCTCTCAGTAACAAGACCGAGAAGGTAATAATGGCAGACCTCTTCCCTCTCAAACCGGGCCGAACAGACAAAGAAAAAAAACCCGCCCTGAACAGCAAAAAACTGAGAAATAATTCCAAAATTCACCACAGGTACTTGTCAAAACTATTCACAAAATATATTACACAAACATCAGAGCTAAGATCAGCTGACATCCGCAGAATTAGACAAATTTCTAGGAGAGAAGCGTAAACACGTCCGACTCCTAATCTCTCTAAATCCGGACTCCCTCGTGACTGAACATTCTAACTAGGCGCCTCCACGGGCTAAATAAACTTTGTCACTTTTGAATCAAGTTTAGTTGAAAATGTCGTAGCCTGTTGTTTACAAGCAGGCTGCTAAGCCGGGACGTACATTATCTTGCAATTGCGACAGATGATGGAGCAGCGTTTTCGCAAGCGGGACAGAGACTCTACGGAGTTTTGGAAAGAGTTATTGATGTGAGAAAGGACATGTTGTGCTTTCAGAAGAATTACTACAAGAAATGTTTCTGTTTGTTCGGAGGGGCGCATAACGCTCTTCTACTCAGGTCGGAATTTACGATTTACAGTGTGGTATATCACCCCGGCAAGTTCTGTTTATATGAGCGTGACCGCTCACTGGGCCCCGGACGAAATGGATGACAGTGTCATCAGACACGCCTTGCTGCCGTATGGTGAGTGTTTGGAGATCCAGAAAACGTTTTTATCTGGGTCGGACTTTGTGAATTGTAGAACTGGCATTCTTATCTATCGTTTTCGGTGTAAGCAAAAGCGTTACGTGCCAAACTTCATCACTTTTAGTGGGGAAGTAGTAATGTTTACCTACCCAGGCCAGACGCAGGAGTGTGGAACCTGCGAACAGGCCCGACATAAAGCCCATGATTGTAAATCTAAATGGTACAGTAACTGCGACGGATTTTCACCCCATTAGAACCCCATACTGGCCAAAATTACCCCCAAAAATGCCAAATGTGTGGCTCTGAGAATCATAACATGACCGAATGCTGTTCACGAACGATGTCTTATGCTGCCCAGGTTCCTCGTGAAAATGCGGGGGAAGCGAAGTCAGAGATTGGCGTCGACGCGGAAGAGATTGGCAGTGAAGTTTGTATGGAATTACGTAAGTACGATTCTGATGGGAATGAAATTGATGGTGATGTGGATAACGCGGAGGAGAATGATGACGAGGGAAGCAATACGGAAAAAGGGAGAGAGATTGAGAAAGTTTATCCCAACGTTCGGGAAGAAGGTAGCGCTAATCCTACAGCGGATAACGAAAATGCTGTCGAAGCGGAAATTCATATTATATCGGCTAGTGGTACCACTATTGGCACTGCGGCAATCTCACCGGTTCAAAAAAGTCAGAAAAAAAACATGCAATGTTAAATCTTCGCCTGTGATGAATAATGATTCGCCGAGAAGTGGGGTCATGCATGTGGTTATTTAAAACTTCACAATGAATCTATTCCCCAGCTTTCTTTTCATTATAATGGCTTGTGACATGTTTAGAGTCGGGACGCTAAACATGAATGGTTTATTGGATATTGACAAGCAAGGTCAATTACGTGATTTTGTTTTCCCAAATAACATTGACATTCTGTTTGTTCAGGAAACGCATTTTGTGAAGAATAAAGACGCTTCTCATTTAAATATACCAGGTGATTGTAAATGGGCCTTTGGTGCAAATAAATCATGTGGTGTCGGCATAATCATTAGATATCCGGTACCTTGTAGTATTAATTATTTAAAGAAATGCCCTTATGGTAGATATCTATTGATATCAGTAAAGATACACGATATTGATGTAAACCTGATCTGTATATATTGTTCGAATAACATTTCTGAACGTAAAACGTTTATTAAAGATCTTGATTATATTTTAGCCAGCAGTGATCCAATTATACGGCAGGAGCGATTTTAGTTTTGTGGAAAACCTTAATCTCGACAAAACTGGTGGTAATTGTAATAGAGGCTCTGAGGGAAAAAGAAGAAATGCAAACCTTCAAAATCATCCATGATGTAAAAGATATTTTTCGAACCAAACACCCAATAAGAAGGTATATACATGGTCACGTGAGGGGATAACCACGATGCTTGGTCGTTTTTATGTTAGTAATGTTATGGAAGAAAGTGTCATCGTGTCTGATGTAAATCGTGTTTCTTCTTCTGACCATTCGTGTGTATTATATCGATGTCAAGTTTGACGATGTTATATGTATGGGCCCTGGGTTTTGGAAATCTAATGTTTCACACCTGTCTGACCATGAAGTTAAGAAAAGATAGAAGTTACAAAAACGTTAGAAGTTACACGACCTGCAGTTAGAATTGCAGTCACTTCAAGCTAATCCAGTTGTGAATAAAAACAGTATTTCTATTGTGAAATCATCGATTAATGCATTACAGAAGGAAAGTATGAGAGGGGCTGTGATACGGTCAAAAGCTGTACATTTGGAACAGGCTGAAAAGCCAACTAGTTATTTTTTTAGAAGAGAGAAAGTCCGTGAAAAAAAGAAAGTAATTAGAAAGATACTGCGCCACGAGCGAGATAATAATGTTATACATAATGATCAAAGTTCAATATCTGAATGTGTTAAAAATTATTATCAAGAATTGTATACGGCTTAGGAAACTGACAAGTCAGTTCAGAGAGGGAGAGAGAGAGAGGGGGAGGAATTAAGGTTTAACGTCGTATTCAGCAATATTTCGGCTTTTTAGCGACGATCAAACAAAACTCTAAGTTTTGAAGTCAATAACTCAGCAAACTAATGTGTTAAAACAGGTACAAACATTAAAACTTGCACACACAAAAAACAATCTCTCTCAAATAATCTAAAATAAAATCTTCTTTTACTTGGCTAAAAAGATCTTCCAGCGTAGCAGCTCGCTAAAAAATATCTCTTACAATCTTAAAATCTATGCAGTCTATGAGAATGTGTTTCACGGTTAGACATTCATGGCATGGAATACACCTTGGGGCCGGCTCTTTTTTTTTTAGTAAATATTCGTGAGTTAATCGTGTATGGCCGTTCCTACATCGTCTAATCATGGCCTGATAGAAACGTTTCTGGCTGTTCAGATGAGTATAACCAAGAGATTTATTGAGATTTGTTTGTTATTATCCATAGTATCCCATAAAGATTGAAACAGCTTTATTGCATAAGCACAGATGGTCTGAAATCGCTGTATACAGGATCAACCTCTTTATCCAGAGCTGCCTTAGCCATTTTATCAGCCTTTAATATCCACGTGACTAGGCACCAAACAAAACACAATATCTATCTGTTGATCAAATCTAATGTCATACAATTGTACAATTTTCAAGATGATAGATGAGTTGAATTTCCACTTTTAGTCGCTTGAAGACATGATAACGAGTCCAAAAATATGACCTATTTATTCCTTCTAGTGGATCCAATAGCTTCTAAAGATGACAATGGAGCTTTTGCCTCTGCAGTGAATATGGAACTTTAACCTGGTAGACGATAAGTTTTGGTTTGCGAACTAAAGATAGTAGCACATGTTACTCTCTCAACATCTTTAGAACCATCTGTATAAATAGCCTGATGTGCTCTGTAGTTCTCTCTCAGTAGACCAAATTCTAGTGTATACACGAGCTGGTCCGTGTCTGTCTTTTTATATTTCGTCAGTGACATATCTACTTCCGGTTTGGCTAACTGCCATGGTGGAGTTGGCAATAGGTTGTTAGGTAAAATTTGACTAACTTTAATACCAGCTGCCACAATGTGTGGTTTTGTACGGATTCCAAGAGGTGAATTAATCGAGGGTTTCTTTAAATAGAGATCTGCGTACTGAGGTTTGAAAACACAGTCATATGCAGGATTTGAGTGGTTCGAACGCAGTTTGTGATATATTGCAGCGATAGTTTAATCCTTCGACGTTCAAAAGGAAATTCATCCGTTTCGAAATACAAGCTCTCTTTAGGTGATGTTCTGAAAGCACCGTGGCAAAGTCTTAGTCCGTGATGGAGAATAGGATCTAGCTTTGCCAAGTTTGACTTGCTTGCACCATTGTAAACAATAGAACCATAATCGAGTTTGGAACGAATAAGTGATCGATATAAATGAAGAAGAGTTGGCTGATCTCCTCCCCACTTGTAGCTGGCAACTACTCTCAACAAATCTAGAGCTTTCGTGCATTTGGCTTTTAAGCAATTTATATGTGCTTTGAATGTTAGTCGTTGGTCAAACAATATGCCTAGGAATTTGGCCTCTTTTACCACTTTGATTTCAGTTTCATCTAATTTAAGTTCTGGATCTTTGTGTTGAAAATATTTTTTTCGCAAAAGTGTATACAGCTTGTCTTAGCTTTGGAGAATTTGAAACCATTTTCTAGACACCATATCTGAATTCTGTTTAGACAAAGTTGTAAAGTTCTCTCCATATTGTGTATACTTTTCTCACTACACGATATGTTGAAATCGCCTACAAAAAGTGAACCTTCAATTGGTTTATTCAGAACTGCAGCCAAGCTGTTGATTTTGATACTAAATAGAGTAGTAGACAAAATACTGCCCTGTGGCACACCCTGGTTTTGATCAAAATGATCAGACATAGTTGTACCTAAACTAATTTGAAATTGTCCATCATTCAAAAAGTTGCAAATCAAAACGGGCAAACGGCCTTTTAATCCCATATTTCTCTCAGAATTCCGTATTTCCATGTAGTATCATAGGCTTTTTCTAAATCAAAAAAGATAGAAACCACATGTTCATTCTTGGCGAAAGCATTCTTAACATACGAATCTAATCTGACTAAATGATCAATGGTACTTCTATTTTTACGGAAACCAGCTTGAATATCAGCAAGCTTCTCTTCAGTTTCCAGGTACCAAACAAGGCGATCATTTATCATGCGTTCCATTGTTTTGCAGACACAGCCAATCAGTGAAATCGGACGATAATTACCAGGGTCCGTATGGTCACGGCCAGGCTTTGGTACTGTACAATTATGGCATTATGCCATGAAGGTGGAAAGTCTTCTCTAGCCCAAAGTCTATTGAATATGCGTAATACAATTTCTAGATAATATTCCGGTAGATGTTTCAAAAAGCTGATAATGAATATTATCAGGGCCTGCAGCAGAATCGGTAGCTTTCGCGAGAGAAGCATGGAGTTCTTCAATTGTAAACATAGCGTTATAGCCTTCATGGTTACCGGAGGGAAATTTAATTTCATTTTTCTCTTTGAAATTTAGTACATAATTTTCTGAGAAGATTTCCGGCAATTGTTTCGCCTAATTTATTTGCAATTTCTACTCAGCAATCACCTGGTTTCCATCGTTGAGATGATGAACGCTGGACTTGGAGCTTTTACCATTATTCTTTGGATCATATTTCAAACTTTCGTTATAGGACTATGCGTATTGATCTTAGAAACATAATTTTTCCAAGAATCACGTTTATTCTGTTTCATGGTTCTACGAGCTTTAGCTCTAGTAACTCGGAGATCTTTCAAATTTTCAGGATTAGGATGTCTTCGGAAATATCGTTCACCTTTCTTCCTACATTTTCTTGGTTCTTTGCAGTCATCTTTAAACCAAGGTTTCTTAATATGTGCAACTCCTGAAGATGTGGGAATGGTTTGGTTGGTAATTTCTATCAGCATATCTGAGAATAACTGTATAGGATCTGGAACATCAGCGAAAGAGACTGCTTGTAGTTTTTGTAAACAAAGCTTTTCAAGCTCGGGCCAGTTTGCTTTCTTGAAATTATACCTTGTGAAATGAGGGTCATCAGATGAATAAACAGCTTTTAGGACATTGGGGGAAGTGATCACTTCCACAAAGGTCATCATGAACAGACCAAGAAAATTCTTCAAGAACGGAAAGGTCGCAAAGTGAGATATCTAATGCTAAATTGGTTCCATGAGCTGAGATTAAATGTGTATAAGAACCATCATTAAAAATACACAAAGAATTTATTGATATAACATTTTCAAGAATTTTACCTGTACAATTGTCTTAATTATCTCAGAGGATATTTCGACCATTAAATCACCCATCAATAAACAAGGTTTCGGGAGCTGATCGTAAGGATCCTCAAGTTCACTAAGCCGGAGACTACCAAAAGAAGGTATATACACTGTGCAAAATGTGAAAACAGAATTCAAGATAATACGAACTGTTACAGCTTGTATATCTGTCACTAAATCAACAGGACTGTGTAAAACACCCATTTTAATAAATATTGAAGAGCCGCCTGTAGCTTTTCCATGTTCATCTAAAGCGTAGAAATGATAAGGTGTGCATTGGCGAAATTCAAATTTATCTTTATATGCTTTCTTCAGAAAGGTCTCGTTGAGACAAAAAGCTGATGGTTCGTAGTCTTGAGTTAATAATTGGAGTTCATTCAAATTTGGCCAAACTCCTCTGCAATTCCACTGAATGATAGTTGGTGACGGAGCCATTTTTAGTCTGTATAAAGAAACAAAATACAAAGCAGCCCAGTTAACTTAGCCATTATGAACGTTTTATTTTGGGTAATTCTTTTTTGCCTTTCCTTTTATTTTTCATTTGTTCTCTCTCTTTTTTACTGTTCCTCTTATAAACATCTTTCGCTCTCTCTTGACCCAACAAGTTCTTCGACCTTTGGTTCAAGGAAGTCTCGCCTTTCAATGGACGTTCTTTACAATCAACATAATCTTCATCACAGAGCATAGTTGAATCGAGGGCCGGAGTGGAGGCAGCATCTACTATTTTAGACACTTTGCCGGTTTCGATATCTAGGGTGTTCTCTTTTTTCTTCCTATTTCTGACTCGGGGTAGCTTTATTACTACAAGAGTGTTGATTGCCTTCCTCGTCTGTGAAGTCATTTTTTGTTTCCGCATCTGGTGTAAAGTTTACATCTACATCAGAGTGAATAGGATTAATGAAAGAATCAACAAACTGCACAGGTATATCCTGACCCGACTCACGGTCATTTTCCGACAAGTTGTCACTCCTCCATTCAGATGAGTTAACGGAGTCAATGTGATGTTAGGCATTTATATTTCAAAGGACACTTCGAGTTCATGTGATCCTCTGATCCACAAGTATAACATGTTTTTACTTGAACTTTATACCAGACAGGAAGCCTCATACCTCCAACTAAAATAGAAGGAAGAGTACGTTTGAATATCGACATCCAAATTCTTCGAACTCTTGTCTCAAACTCTCTATAAAACGAATAGAACTCTTTTTGTATAGAGATAACATCACCATAGAACTCAAATGCAGTTCTAATCGCAGAATCTGAGAAATCGCATGGTTCTTTCATCTTTACTAGTAATTTCCCTCGATCTATTTCCTCAAAATGACCACGTTGATCTCCAACGCGAATGCCTTCCAGCATTAGGCGAATTTTAAAAATGTCATTTGCTAGTGTGACGTTCCACAGGGTATTTGATACCTGTAACAGACATGTAAGGACTGACCGTCCTGATCCAACATTGTCTTTTACAACTACAAATACTGACAAGCACACACTTCAACAGCGTGCTCTCCCACAGAGAAAACATTGAATACCTTCGATGGAGCCTCTCTCCATAGGGTGTATTGTTGTACTGGTTATAGTATACAGCTATCATCCAGAGAACCTCGGGTCCAGGCAGAACAATAGCCCAGTTTTAAGCCAGGCGGGTTGCCGGGTGACGCCGAGGAACAAAAGAACAGAGAATAAAGACAAGCTCAAACCTTTATTCTGAGGGTCAGCCTAATATGTACATGTATTTAGCCCAGCACGATATACAGGAACATGTACAAATCGACCTAAGCCAAATTGAACGAAAAATTAAATCAAACCAACAAGAAATATGTACACGAGCAGAATACGAAATATTTACAGACAGCGAAAAAACAGAAGAAAGAAGAGAGAGACAGAAAATAAATCCACCGAACCTCTCAGTCATAAAGACCGAGATGGTAGTAATGGCAGACCTCTGCTCTCCCAAACCGGGCCGAACTGACAAAGGCTAAAAACGCCCCCAGCAGCAAAAAGCTGAGAAATAATTCCAAACTTTCACCACAGGTACTTTCGTACAGTATTCACAAAATATATTGCACAAAAATCAGAGCTAAAATCAGCTGAAATCCGCAGCATCAGACAAATTTCTCGGAGCGAAGTGAAAACACGTCCGACTCCCAATCTCTCTACATCCCGACTTCCCCGAAAAGATGACTTACATAGTTTGATGGAGGCTAAATTCAAGCCGACGATTGACAAAAGATATGGTCAATTTGTCTGAAGAGAATAAACATTTGTTGGAAGACAATAGACAACTTCATGAATCTCTGTAAATTGTAACGACAGAACGTGACAGGACTATGAAGACATACTTGGACACATGCCATCAGTTGGAGTATCTTCACATCCGAGTACAGGATTTGCTGGAGAGGCTAAGACAAGGCAGTGAGGATCTTGAAAATGCACGTGCGGAGTGTAATACACTGTCGCGTGACATTGAACGCCACCGAGAAACCTCGCGCAAGTGGAGTTAAAAAAAAGCATGCTAGAAAAGAAAAGCTAGACGAGACGAGACAATTAAACGTCAAAGAGAAACATTACAAAGTGTGGAGGAGCAGTTGCATTCTACGCAGGAAACGTTGACATCAGAAAAGAGAAAGCGAAAACGACTGACCAACAAAATAAATTATTATGAAAATCGGTGCGGAGAACAGAAGGATATGATCAAGAAACAGAAGGTAGTTATGGTTGAACGGCAGTGCAATAGTTGTCGTATACCACTCGAGAGAAGAAAAAATAATTTAAAAAAAACAATTCATCACACTACATTCATCACAAACTCCACACAACATAAAATTATTTTATAAACGCAAGCTAATTTATTGCAAGAGAGAAGTAGTCCACAGTTTTCAATTTCAAGACTATATTATGTTTATAATAATATCTAATCCATTTCACTGATGTGTTTTTCTATTTTCAAAAGTTTAGTTGTTCCGAAACATTTTCTTCAGCATTGTATCTCAGTCACGGTTTGATTGCGTTTGTTCATGCTAACACCATGAAGATGTCACATAAGGCGTTCGTGCGACCCTAGTTCCGGGTTGAGCAGAACTAGACATAATTACGAAACTTAGCGACACAGATCTTGTACCGGTAGTTTGACACTACTTGGATAAATTTCACGAATTTAGGGACTTTCATCTTTAAGTAGATGGTCTGAACAACTCCGAGAGAGATAGCTAGCTAAAAGCCTGCTTATCACGTAATTTGAGAAACCTTGAACGCAGTCGTTATCCAACCAATCAGTTTTACATTCAGCGTACAATGAACGTTCGATTGCGCGGTACCCATAGCCAAACCAATATTGCTAGGCTTTTAAACGTCCACGTTTTAAATTATCTCATATATTTCTTTCATATTATACAGACAGATGTTGGTCTCGCCAACGCCTTAGTTAAGGAAAAGGATGTCGAGATCCAAAATCTTTTAGAAAGGTTGGAGGAAGTTTTACAAGACAAACTGGATGTGAATGTTATAACCGATGGACGTTATTCTAATGCCATGAGACAAACTGACATGTCCCTTAGTGCGGTGGATGTTAGCACAATAAACGTTTGTACGGTCATAGAGATTGTTGCTGCGCAGCTATTTCATGCGGCCATTCCTAACCTACCAAGTGAAGCAACAGTTCGGCATATGATGCTGGAAGCAAATACTATTAACCTCGTCCTCAGTGAAAATTGTCCGAAACACATCCTTGATCTGAATCCATACTTACAAAAGATGCGCAACACGTTGGAGACCCTCAGTTCAGATCCGGCTTGTGTGTTGGATGCAGTCTTTTGAATGTGGCAGGATCGACCTCCAATAAAAACGGAAGTTTTCAGTTCCGCCATGCGGGATTTGAATGCAGATCCTAAAATTGACTTGGTCCTAGAGGTACTTGGTCTGGGCGCATCTCACTGCCTGGTAACATTTGCGAGGCAGGTTGGTCATCAGTTGCCAGACGGAGAGCACTGAGAAGGTGATGCGGAGAAAATATACACTTCTACATCTATCCCTAAATTCAACAGTATTGGTGAGAGCCAGTTTGCATTCTTGAAGGAAAACAGTGTTAATACACAATAGAGAGAAAAAATGAGTAAAGGTCACTTCGCCCGAGATAGTCTTCTGCAAATACCAGCACACAATACAAGCGTTTAGTCTTTCGTTCAGTATTTAGCCGTCGTCCATTAAAGAATTTCTGTGTTCATAAACCAAAGACCTAATTCATATGACAGCTTTAGCACCAAATTCAATAAAACAATCGTAGTACACATAAACATTGATTAGTTTCCTGCAAGAGAGAAGCGGTCAACAGTTTTCAATGATGCCGGCAAGACATTACGATGTTCCAAATATATCAAAGCCGTGTCGCTGATCAGCGTAAAGTCGTTATCTAGAGACTTATTTTTGCAAGTCACGCTTTGATTGTTCCAGTTCATAGGAACACCATTAGGATCTTGAAGTACATGGGTTCAACGCCTATCCCCGGGTTAAGCGGAATTAGACACAAGTTATGAAACGTAACGGCATAGATCTTGCAAGCTACGTTTGTTTTGCTTCTAACATGCGATATGTATCGCGAAATTTGAGAGAGAGAGAGAGAGAGAGGGAGAGAAAATTCAGATTTAACGTCGCATTCAGCAATATTTCAGCTATACAGCGACGATCAAACAAAATTCTAAGGATTCAATTCAACAACTTCGTAAACTATAGCGTAAAAACTGGTACAAATATTAAAATTTGTACAACCAATCTCTCTCAAATAATGTAAAATACAATCTACTTTTACTAGGCTAAAACGATCCTCCAGCGTAGCTGCTTGATATAAAGTATCTCTTACAATCTTAAAATCTATGCAGTCTATGAGAATATGTTTCAACATGAGATCTTCATGGCACGGAAAACACCTTGGGCCCGGCTCTTGTTTTAGCAAGTATTCGTGAGTTAATCGTGTATGGCCGATCCGGCACCGTCTAATCATGGCCTGATCGAAACGTTTCTGAATGTTCAGATGAGTGTAACCAACAGTTTTTTTTAACTCGTGAAGTTTGTTATTATCCATAGTATCCCATAAAGATTGAAACAGCTTTCTTACATAAGCGCAGATAGATGGTCTGAAATCGCTGTATAGGATTCCAACAGGATCAACTTCTTCATCTAGAGCTGCCTTAGCCAATCTATCAGCATCAGTATTGCCTTTGATGGCAACGTGACTAGGCACCCAACAAAACACAATATCTATCAGTACTGTCATATAATTGTAGAATTTTCAAGATACTGGGAGGAGTTGAATTTCCACTTTTAATCATTTTAAGGCATGATAGTGAATCCGAAAATATATTTTTTCCTTCTAGTGGACCCAATACCTTCTAAAGCTGATAATAGAGCTTTTGCTTCTGCAGTAAATATGGAACTTTTACCTGGTAGACGGGAGGTTTTAGTTTTCGAACTAAAGATCGTAGCACATGCTACTCTCTCACCATCTTTAGACCATCTGTATAAATAGCTTGGTGTGATCTGTATTTTTCTCTCAGCAGACCAAATTCTTGTGTATACACGAGCTGGCTCGTGTCTGCCTTTTTATATTTCGTTAGTGAAATATCTACTTCTGGTTTGGCTAACTGCCATGGTGGAGTTGGCAAGAGCTCGTCAGGTAAAATTTGACTAACATTAATACCAGCTGCTACAATGTGTTGTTTCATACGGATTCCAAGAGGTGGAATAATCAAAGATTTCTTTAAATAGAAATCTGCGTACTAAGGGTGGGAAACACAGTTACCTGCAGGAATTGAGTGGTTTGATCGCAATTTTGTGATATATTGCAGTGACAGTTTAATTCTTCGAAGGTTCTAAAGGAAATTCATCTGCTTCGACATACAAGCTTTCTTAAGGTTATGTTCTGAACGCACCGAGGCAAAGTCTTAGTCCTTGATGGAGAATAGGATCTAGCTTTGCTAAGTTTGACTTCCTTGCACCATTGTAAACAATAGAACCATAATCGAGATTTGAACGAACAAGTGATCGATAGAAATGGAGAAGAATTTGCTGATCTCGTCTCCACTTATAGCTGGCAACTACTTTCAACAGATCTAGAGCTTTCGTGCATTTGGCTTTCAAGCAATTTATATGTGATTTGAATGTTAGTCGTTGGTCAAACAATATGCCTAGGAATATGATCTCTTTTACCAATTTGATTTCAGTTCCATCTAATGTAAGTACTGGATCTTTGTGCTGGAATATTTTCTGCAAAAGTGTATACATTTTGTCTTAGCTCTGGAGAATTTGAAGCCATTTTCTAGACACCATTTCTGAATTCTATTTAGACAAAGTTGTAATGTTCTCTCAATATAGTGTATACTTTTCCCACTACACGATATGTTGAAATCGTCTACAAAAAATGAACCATCAATTGAATTATTCAGAACGGCAGCCAAGCTGTTGATCTTGATACTAAACAGAGTAGTAGACAAAATACTTCCCTGTGGGACACCTTGGACTTGATCAAAATGATCAGACATAGTTGTACCCAAATGAATTTGGAATTGTCTATCATTCAAAAGGTTGGAAATAAAAACGGGTAAACGTCCTTTTAGTCCCATATTTTGAAGATCTTTCAGAATCCCGTATTTCCATGTAGTATCATAGGCTTTTTCTAAATCAAAAAAGATAGGAACCACATGTTCATTCTTAGCGAAAGCATTCTTGACATACGAATCTAATCTGACTAAATGATCAATGGTACTTCTATTTTTACGGAAACCAGCTTGAATATCGGTAAGTTTCTTTTCAGTTTCCAGGTACCAAACAAGGCGATCATTTATCATGCGTTCCAATGTTTTGCAGGCACAGCTAGTCAGCCAAATCGGACTATAATTACCAGGGTCTGTATGGTCACGAACAGGCCTTGGTACTGGTATAACTATGGCATTATGCCATGACGGAGGAAAGTCTTCTCTTGTCCAAAGTCCATTGAATATGCGTAATAGAATTTCTAGAGAAGATTTGGGAAGATGTTTCAAAAGCTGATAATGAATATTATCAGGGCCTGCAGCAGAATCGTTAGCTTTTGTGAGAGAAGCATGACGTTCGTCAATTGTGAACATAGCGTTATAGCCTTCATGGTTGCCGGAGGGGAATTTAATTTCGTTTTTCTCTTCTCTTTTTTGGAAACCTTGAAATTTAGGTACATAATTTTCTGACGAAGAGTTTTTGGCAATTGTTTCGCCTAATTTATTTGCAATTTCTACTCTGTCAGTAATCACCTGGTTTCCATCGTTGAGATGATGAACGCTGAACTTGGAGCTTTTACCTTTTATTCTTTGGATCATATTCCAAACTTTTGTTATTGAAGTATGTGTATTTATCTTAGAAACATAAATTCTCCAAGAATCACGTTTATACTGTTTCATGGTTCATGGTGAGATATCTAATGCTGAATGTGTATAAGAACCATCATTAAAAATACCCAAAGAATTATTTGATATAAAAATTTCAAGAATTTTACCTTTACAGTAGTCTTCATTATCCCAGAGGACATTACGGCCGTAAAATCACCCATCATTAAACAAGGTTTCTGAAGCTGATCATAAAGATCTTGAGGTTCACTAAGCTGGAGACTACCAGAAGAAGGTATGTACACTGTGCATGATGTGAAAACAGAATTCAAGGTAATACGAACAGCTACAGCTTGTAAATCTTTCACTGAATCAACAGGACTGTGTGAAACACCCATTTTATCCAATATTGAAGAGCCGCCTGTAGCTTTTCCATTTTCGTCTAAAGCGTAGGCATGATAAGGGGGTGTATTGGCGAAATTTAAATTTATCTCTATCTGCTTTCTTCAGAAAGGTCTCGTTGAGACAAAAAGCTGATGGTTCATAATCTTGAGTTAATAATTGGAGTTCATTCAACTTTGGCCAAACTCCTCTGCAATTCCACTGAATGATAGTTAATGACTGAGCCATTTTTAGTCTGTATAAAGAAATAAAATACAAAACTGCCAAAGCCAAGATATATAAGGTTAACTTAGCGTATGTTAACGTTTTATTTTGGGTAATTCTTCTTTACCTTTCTTTTTATTTTTCATTTGTTCTCTCATCTTTTTTTACTTTTCTTCTCATCAACTTCTTTCTCTCTCTCTTGTCCCAACAAGTCCTTGGACCTTTGGTTCAAGGAAGTCTCGCCTTTTAACGGACGATCATTACACTCAACATACTCCTCATCAGAAAGCATGTATGACTCGTTGGTAGGAGTGGAGGTAGTATCGACTATTTTAGGTTGTTTGCCGGTTGTGATATCTGGAGTATTCTCTTTTTCATCCTTTTTCTGATTTGAGGTAGTTTTATTACTACAAGACTGTTGATTACTTTCTTCCTCTGTGAATTCCTTCATTATTTCCTCATTCGGTGTAAAGTTTACGTCTACACCAGAGTGAATAGGATTAATGAAGCAATCCACAGACTGCACAGGTGCATCCTGACCCGACACACGACCAGCATCCGGTAAGTTGTCACCCTTCAATTCACCATCTCCCGGAGACAAAACGATGTCAAGAGTTTGTCTGATCAGTCCGACTTCCGATCACCTGACTTGCGATCATCTGTCTCGGCATCCACACCACCGCAGACTTCACTATCACTGACATCTTCGTGCTCCGAACCATAATCTTGCTCCATCTCATCAAAGAGAGACTCGTAATGGTTTGAGGTTTTCTCCATCTCTTTTATGGTTTTCTCCATCTCTTTTATGGTTTTCTCGGCGGAGACTATCTCCTGATGACGTTTGGTGGCCTTGCCACCAGGCCCTACAGTCTTTCATAAGTCTAGAGCTTGCTGTTTTTTTCTGCTGGAGAGCCTCGCCGTAAAATCATTTTCGAACTTCTGCGGGCGGAACAGCGCGAGGACCCGAGGAATCATCTTTTTCATTGTTAGCTAGGGTACCTCCAGGAACCTTTTTGGCCTTTGGACAGGCTTTTTTAAAGTGTCCTTCCTCATGACAACTCGGGCATTTATTTTTCAAAGGACATCTCGAGTTCATGTGATCTCCTGATCCACAAGTATAACATGTTCTTTTACTTGACCGATATACCATACAGGAAGTCTCATACCTCCAACTAAAATAGAAAAATGAATAGTACGTTTGAATTTCGTCATCCAAATTCTTCGAACTCCTGTCTCAAACTCTCTATTAAACGAATAGAACTCTTTCTGTATAGAGAGAACGTCACCATAGAATTCAAATGCAGTTCTGATCGCAGAATCTGGGAAATCGCACGGTCCTTTCATCTTTACTAGCAATTTCGCTGGATCTATTTCTTCAAAATGACCACGTTGATCTCCACCGCGAATGAGATACATCATTCTTTAGATGACGAATTTTCAACGAATATTATGGATTAAGAATACTGATCAGCGATACGGATTTAATATTTTTGGAACATCATGATGTCTTGCCGGCATCATTGAAAACTGTTGACCGCTTCTCTCTTGCAGGAAACAAGCCTATGTTTATGTATGCAATGATTGTCTTTTTGAATTTGGTGCTAATACTGTTATATGGAATATGGAATAGATCTTTGGATTATGGACGCGGATATTCTCTAATGGACGACGGCTGGATTATGAATGACGGACTAGACGCTTGTAATTCCAGCATTAGGCGATTTTTTGGAATTTCATTTGCTAGTGTGACTTACCGCAGGGTATTTGATACCTGTATCAGACCTGTAAGGACTGACCGTCCTGATCCAACAGTGTCTTTTAATGCGCGATATATATCAATCGCATTAGCGTTCTCTAAACCTTGACGTTTTAGGCTCAGCGACCTATCAAACTTTCTAAACGCCATAGCGAAAAAAATATCAAAAATTTAAAGTCCCTCTAGGGAGTCTCTATACAACTACAAACTACAAATAGTAACACGCACAAACCCCAACAGTGTTCCTGTAAATTTAAAAGAGTTAACATTGTCTACCCCCCGAGCGAGCCTCACTTCAAAGGTGAATACCATATATAACCAGTACAACAATACGCTCTCTCTGAACCTCAGGTCCAGGCCGAACAATAGCCCAGTTCTAAACCTGGCCCGTTGCCGGGTAACGCTGACGAACAAAAGAAGAGAGAACAAAAGACTCGGTCAAACCTGTATTCTGAGGGCTAGGCTTCAGCATATACCTTCACTGTGTACATGTATTTAGCCTAGCTCGATATACGCAGATATATGCAAATCGACCTAAGCCAAACTGAACGAAAAGGGAACCAACGATGAAATATATACACCAGCAGAATACGAAATATTTACAGACAGCGAACAAACAGAGAAAAGGGAGAAACAGGAAAAAACCCACCGACCCTCTCAGTCACAAAGACCGAGACGTTAGTAATGGCAGCTCTCTGACCTCCCAAACCAGGCCAAACTGACAAAGTCAGAAAAAACGCCCTGAACAGCAAAAAACTGAGCAATAATTCCAAACTTTCACTACAGATATTTGCCAAAAGTATTCACAAAATATATTACACAAAAATCAGAGCTAAGATCATCTGAAATCCGCAGAATTAGACAAATTTCTCGGAGCGAAGTGAAGACACGTCCCGGTCCAGTCAGAACAATAGCCCAGTTCTAAGCCCTGTGAGTTGCCAGGTGACGCCGAGGAACAAAAGAACAGAGAACAAAGACTCGCGCAAACCTGTATTCTTAGGATTAGCCTACAGCATACAGGTATATACCTTCACTATGTACATGTATTTAGCCCAGTTCGATAAACACGAATATGTGCAAATCGACCTAAGACAAACTGAAAGAAAAACGAAACAATTACAAACTAAACCAAACCAACAAGGAAATATATAGACCAGCGGAATATGAAATATTTAGTCAGCGAACAGAGGAAAGAAGTAAGAGACAGAAACAAAATCCGCCGACCCTCTCAGTCACAAAAACCGAGACGGTAGTAACGGCAGACCTGCCCTCCCAAACCAGACCGAACTGACAAAGACAAAAAACGTCCTGAACAGCAAACAAAACCGAGAAATATTTCCAAAATTTCACAACAGGTACTTGCCAAAAGTATTCACAAAATAAATTACACAAAAATCAGAGCTAAGATCAGCTGAAATCCGCAGAATTAGACAAATTTCTCGGAGCCAAGTGTAAACACGCCCGACTCCTAATATTTCTACCTATTCGTATTCTCCATCATGAACGACCACATGTGTTAATTGATATAATACTAAAATACATATCACCTCAATCTATTTACTTCCATAAGATATTCCTTCCCATTTCATTTCTCAAGCACCTTCGTCAGGTGAAACCAAACGCCAGCGTCGTAAAAATCGAAGGCACACTGGTGTGGGCGTACAACAAAACCTGTGACTGGCTGGACACCCTAACTCTAGAGAAAAAAAATCACATCATGGATTCATCTAGAGTAAAATCGACCGAATTCAAGGAGAGTTGGTCCGAAAGGAAAAGAAATATTCGCAAGCTGCGTCTCAAGCAAATGCAAGAGAAACACGAGATCGCACAGGCAAAGGAGCGACGAGCCACGACAAGTCGGCAAAGAATTGTGGACGGCGTAGAAATTGATGGCCAGTGTAGGTCTGCCGCGGATGTTGATCGCCTGTTACAGACCTACGACAAACCGAAAGAACAAACGGAGGTGCTGAATGCCCAACTACGATTCTGCAGAACTGTAATAAAAACTCCAGGACTGGACAAAATGCTATACCAATTCAGCTATAAAGGCGAGATATTCACCAATAAGGAGCTCGCTGGCAACCTAAAGAAAATCAGACTCACATTTGCAATTTCTACAGGAACCATCAACATCTCAACCATGTCGCGAGCTACCCGAGTCTTCCATTCGTCAGAGGAAAATCATCAAAGCTAAAAAAGTAGTATTGTGCAACTACACAAACATGGAAGAGAAAAGAAATATCACAAATGCTTGTAGGAAGGGGATCAACCGGTCGGCGAATTTCCCAGAAAATCCAGCTGGGATGCGTTTTCGTCACAGATGGCTGCAAGGGAGAGGCTACAAGTGGTTTTCTGGGCGGATTTTTTGGGCGATGTGAGCTTGGCGAACAACCAACTTACCCCGATGACGAAGACAACAACGCAGCTACATCTTTCATGTATGAGCTTTTTGCTGTGCCATACGATGGAGAGGATGGAATCCAGAATCTTAGGTTGGAGAGAGATTACCGGAGAGAGGGAGCCATTTTCTCCGAAACCGACATATCGGATGCTGAACAGTGGTAATTATATTAGCGCTTAAACAAAAATTACTGACCTTTACTCTCGACTAACCCCTGCGAAGATTGTATCGGTTACGGGTATATTTCATGTTAGTGCACGCTAAAACGGCTTATTTTATCTGACAGCAACTTTAATCAACTAACCCTTTAAAGCCAACTGACGGATGCTTTCCAGATATCCGCAATCTTTGAATTGTGGGGTTGACAATCGATGGAAAGACAAACCTATCGATGAATATCTTACAAGTATCTTCTGGGTTCTTTCTTAATATCACACAGCACCAAAGGTTCCGAAACTTGCGCACTTCCCCCAAAATGCACTACTTTCGTCCTTTCCACAGGTATTCCATTCACGCACTCAATTAACGGGAGTATAACTGGATTCCCTCCCCATTCATCGAGCTCATCACTTTAGATATGATCATATGTGAAATCCCGCATTAACGCATGATCCTTATATAATTATTTCGCCACAATCTTGTACACTTGAATACTGTTAATACTTTTTTCTGTCATGTAATCTGTCTCATCATCAAACATGTTAACCATGGATATTTCGCCATGCACTCAATGTATTGCATTTCGGTTGGCATCTGATATGTATTATACTCCTCTTCGAAATCTGAGATTGGAGATTTCGAATTATGCTGTCACTTTGCAATGATAATCCTGCACATTTTGTTAAATGTACAATGCGATTATTCCTTCCCCTGTCGCAACGATGAACACATGATACTTAAAGGTGTAACTATAGCAATTGTGTAAGTGTATGTTATATTCAAAAAAACGATATGAATAAAAAACGTAAAGTTTTCCCGCAACATTTCACGTATTCCCACTCAAAGGTTTCAAAGGCAGCTTTCTACAGTGAGAGAGAAATCTGCACTGCCTCTTTTGACGTTAACGACGTCATAATTCGACAGTCCTGCGCTATCTGCGGGACGTCACGGCAATGCAGAGAATGGAACAGTTTTGTAACAATGTTGCGCTGTGAGAGAGAGAGAGATAGAGAGAATTAAGGTTTAACGTCGCATTCACCAATATTTCAGCTGTACAGCTACGATCAAACAAAATTCTAAGGATTCAATTCAACAACTCAGTAAACTATTGCGTAAAAACTGGTAACCAATCTCTCTCAAATAATCTTAAATACAATCTCCTTTTACTCGACTAAAAGGATCTTCCAGCATAGCTCCTCGATAAAAAGTATCTCTTACAATCTTAAAATCTATGCAGTCTATGAGAATATGTTTCACCGTGAGATCTTCATGTAGCCAAAGACCATCTGTCAACTTAAACATACCCCCTAAAGTAACATACCCCCTAAAGTAACTGAAGACATGTTTTTAGGTAACCCCAAAATAAGCACTAAATTTCTTTATAAACATATTCTGAGCTTTCAAATTGCCCACATTGCCAATCAAGATGACACCACACATAGCCTGTTTCCTATTTTCGATTCTCCCATTGAAAATAAGCACAAACAACTACAATTTAAAATTGCTCACAATATTGTGCCCACAAGAAAGTATTTAGATAAAATCAAAATGGCTTCCTCTCCAGATTGTCCCGAGTGTCAAAAAGAGGATGATATGTCACATTATTTCCTGGAGTGTTCCCAATCTGGAAACTTCATAGTTAAATATTTTAATTAGATTAAAACCTTACTAGATGTTACTGTTGATAGGCAAACTTATTTGTATGGTATTGCAGATACTGAGAAGAAAGATTGTCTTAATTACCTCAACATGCAAGCTAAATACTTCACTTATAAGTGCAAAGTGGGAGAGAATGAGCAGAATTTCACCCATTTTCTGAACGATATCAAATTTACCCTGCGTGTTCCGAAGAAATCTGGTAAACAAGTTCATGGATACAATAATTGATCAGATGTTGGCATATTCTTGAAATGACTATCAAATCCATCACTCCTCCTACTTGTTCAACATGCCACATTGGCAACAAATGTTAAATGCCATGTGATATGTGTAATTAGGGGGCCAAGCCAGTATGGCTGGTCACCTTTTGTTATTGGTATTATTATTATTATTATTCTTCTTCCACCAGATTTTATGTCACTCGTACTGTCAACACCGATATGCCGATATCGCTGAAACTTCACATGGTGATTGGCCCATATTGGAACTAATGCATATCCCCCAATTAAGCTGATTGGCCAAAAGCTTCGGCGGCCATCTTGGATTTACCTTCCAAAAAAGTATGATTTCAAAGATCCTCTTCTCTGGAACCACTGGGTCGATTGACTCGAAACTTGGTACACATGCTCAATGGATCTGGAGCTCTCAGATTTGCTTTTGAAAATTTGTTCCGTAAAACAAGATGGCCGCCATTGACCAATCAAAATTGTCGGATTTTCAAATGACGGATTTGGATGGGGAAAGTAACTACACATATGCATTACCATTTGGCGATGACGAATATGTAAAAATTTTCCTTCTAGGTCACGTGGTTTGGCCGCCATTTTGAATTTTGTCAGAAACGGAACACATCTTGTACAGGCTATAACTCTGGAACTGTGGGGGGTACAGCCTTGCAGTTTGTTGCATTATATTCTCCAGGAGTAGCCCTTTCGGAAGTATGCCAGTCATTTTCACGTAGTTTCAATAGTTTTGCCGCTATAGGAGAATCAAAATTGTCAAATTTTCAAATAATGCCGAAAATCGCCTAATTTGAGAAGTACTTTTGTGTAATATTACACGAACGACGAGTCGGATTCTTCTGATATTTGGCATGCATACTCGTTGCAAAACGGCTATGATGACAGCAAAATTTCAGCATGATCGCAGTATTAGTTTCAGAGGTATGGTAGAACGTGACATTTGAGTAGGTCTGAGCTTATGGCTGAAACTAAACTTAACAAAAACAGACTGTGAGAAGCGCTATCTCCGGGCGACTAATTTCCAAGCTCAACTTTCTCCCATCAAGTCATTGTCTGGACTCCAGGGACCGTTTTCTCTACCTATTTTATTCTACTAACATTTCGATTTCGATGAAGGAGCCATCTGGGGCGCAAACAAAGGCCAGAATCGTGTTTCCCACGTGCTGCTGACCAAGAAAAAGTGTTTTTTGAAGGAGGCCAAGACTGGACTGTATCTTGGCCCCCTGCATTGCCGCTCGCGGCTATATTTTATTTTATTATCATTTCTTTTTTGTTTAATAATTGAATACATTCCGCCCGGTTACTCCCAGGTCACGTCGGAAATGTAAGGGCAACACTGTAAAATCGTGGCCAGTGGGTACATTTTTTCCTTTCAGATTGCACTGTGAATAGAACTGGCTGGCAGAATACACATGTAAATATTGCACATTCGAGTTCCGTTTCTGAGAAGTTGTGGATGACTAGAACGAAAACAATGGCAAGCTGATCACTACGTACAGCGCCGTACTAGAACGTCTTGAAGTATCTTTGAATCGTCCAACTTCCCCATTAGGAACTGCTAATTACAAGCCAGGTTGAACTCTTATGCTCCAGGTCTGGTCCACACGGAAGGCCAATTTCGACAAACACTCAACCGTGCAAATTGTACAAATTATTAGAAAACATTGTTTTTACTTTTCTACTATGTGATAGTTTTCTATAAAATGATGTAAAACAGTGTGTTTTTGTATATATATATCATATGGTGAATAAATCAAATGAGAGAAAAAAAGGATTCCGTGCTCTCACCGCGGCGGCCGGGGTTCGATTCCCTGCATGGGAAATACATTTTATTTTGTTTCCCCAAATGTGGTTTTCTTTTGTCATTCATGATCATGTTGGAGTAGCGACAGACTGCAAAATATAAAAAGCATCAGATGTGAACGCATGAATATTCAAGTTAATATTCCAGAATGCAAAGGTTACAAGTCAGTTTAAAGTACATGTAGTTCCATCCAATCTCGAAGTATCAAATATAGTGACGGGGGGAATATCGAACAATTATAAGATAACTACGTACAGCGCCGTACTAGAACGTGTTGAAGCATGGTTGAATCCCCCAATTTCCCCATTAGGAACTGCTAACTAGAAGCCAAGTCTTGTACCCTAGGTCTCGTCCACACGGAAGGCCAATTTCGGCAAACACTCAACCGTGCGACTGTGACAGCGGGAGTGCCAGATATACGGAAGGTGTGCTAGCAGGAGCATACACTCTGGACAGATCAGTCGCTTCCCCATTGATCGATGCTCAGATGTGTCACCGGGACACACGCTCCGAATATAACATATCACTATTGTAGTGATGTAGTTCACAGGAACAGGCCCTTGCTGACCGACAGTGTCTCATTAAAAGTCTAAATTTGTCTCCTGAATGAGCGTTTACTGAAACTGTATTTACAGCCGAATGAGGTTGAATGTCCGATGAGGCCTAGTGGATAAGATTCCGCGCTCTGAATTGTGAGTGTGAGTGAGCGAGTGCAGACGTGTCTGCCTCGCGCTCCTGCCAAACATTGGTTGTTGTTGTTGTTTTGCTGTTTAAATTCGGATTTCCAGACTGTTTTACTGAGTGTGTGCACTGGCGATACCTCCATCCATGGCTTCCCTAAGGGGCCGTGGTTGTGCAGACCCACACCCGGAGCGAAGGAAATAACAGAAGGATTTATCATTGATCGTTGATGTTGGTGATGTTAAGAAGATTTCAGTTGGAAAAGTGATTACGGCGGTTGAAGAGAACTTCAAATGAAATTACTGTATCTGATAGCCCTGTGAGTGATTTACCGTTTGGTGGTATCGAGACAGACGGGGAAGATTTTATGTCACAGAAGTAACCAGAAGAACACTAGTCGTTTCTTTTCTTCACTTGCCGTCATACATTGAAGATTGGGAGATCGCGGAAAAGATGACGGGAAATGACCTAGAAGTGTTGTCTAATGTTAGGAGGAGGTTCCACAAGGATACCAATGGTTGCGGATGGCACACGTTACCTGAAAGTCAGACTACCACAGAACGTGAAATCGTTGCCCTATGCCATGAAATTTCAAACTTCCAAAGTTTTTAAAACATTTTATGGTTATTCATGACAACCAGGTCAAGGTGTGTTCAATTTGCCACTCGGACACACATTTATTCAAGGATTGCCCGGAGTTCAAGTATTTTGTGTGTGGTGGGATCGGGCATCGGAAATCGGCGTGTGACACTCCCAAGTGTGAGAATTGTTCTGAAAGGGGAATTTACTGCACTTGCTGGTGTACATTGTGTGGGAATGTGACGTGTATATGCGAGAACGCAGAAGAAAGTGACATGGAGGAGCAGGAAAAAGTGATATGTTCTGTTTGTGGGTATTTTGATTGCCGCTGATCTGCAAATGGAGAAACAAGGAATGGCGAGTCCGATCCAGATAACCATGGGTTCCTTTCTGAAGAAGACTTCGACAAATCCACGCAAATGAAAGGCACTGAAACAATTCCTAATGTTTCCCGGACGCCAGCGACTTCATGGGGCCCATCTCCCTGAAACAACGCCTGTTGTGATTGTAAAGAAAAAGAAAAGTGACAACAATGCTGCTTCGGCTAATCCGATCGACTGGACCGCTGCTTTAGAGGACAAACAAATGGATATTGACGACCTCACGCACTGGAATGAGTCTGCGGACAAAGCAGAGGACAAAGCAGATGACAAAGGGTGGCCCAATGTTCACCGTGGGCGCCATCGCTCCAATTTGAGTACAAAAGACAGGGAAGACAAACTCTCGTCCAATCGATCACAGCTTATGCGGCGACGAAAGATCAAGGCAAAACCGTATCTGTCGAAGGCGAAGTTGCGAATTACCTCAACAGACTGAACAATGGGGAACAATACTTTTCATTCATTCAGTCATGGTTGCTTTAATTTCGTTGAACTGCAATGGGCTTAGGAATGCTGAAAAGCTGAAGAATCTGGCTCAAGGACTCACAGGTGACATTGTTTGCCTTCAGGAAACTTTTTGGGGACGATACTTTCGTTGAAATGAATAAACATCTATTCGATGGGATTGTGTACTATAGTAATTCGCATGAGGGTCACAAGGGGGTGGCAGTTATTGTTTCAAATACTTTGAAAAACTGTAAGTGCGATGGACAAAGATGTTCATGGTCGACTAATTAAGATTACTTTTAATTTTGATGGGAATGATTTGGATTGCTAAATATTTATGCTCCAAACAATGCTCAAGTATTTATTTTTTGAATATCTGAATCGCTATATGTACTATTATCGCTGGTGATTTTAATTGTATGTTTTTTTACTGTTGTTTTACTGTGTTTTAGAATCCGACAAGTCAAGCTAATGGATGGAAATGAATTACGGGGTATATGGAGGTATCTATATCCAGATAAAATTGCATTTACATGGCGGAGAATAGTTGAAAGGGTACTGAGGCAGAACAGGATCGACCATTTCATTTTAGCTCGTATGATTACCACATGTGTTAAATCGGTGTATTTTCGACACACAACCTTCAGCGATCACTCCACGGTGTCTGAATTTAGATTTGTCAACAGTAGACACCAGGTGTATATGTTTTCAATAATCGATTACTGGACGATGAACTTTTTGGTACGAGAGTACGGGCCATAATTCAGTAGCAGTTAGGGGTCACGTCCAATCAATCGAGACGGTTTCTCGACAAACGAGTAAAACCGATAAATATCTCGTCTCGAAGGGTCCCGGTTTATCGGTTTTTGCCCCGGTTTGCTCCCGGTTTTCTCCCGAGGCACAAGACCATCTCGATCCCCCTCGAAATAATGCGAGTTGTTTCGAGAATGGAATCGAACCCCCATTAAATGAAAGTTTGAACCATTCGAAAGGCGTATGCCCGTACGCACGTACTTCGCTATGACAGCGAGATTAATCTCGGCAAGTATACATGCATTAAAAACACGGATTTTGAATTAGATTGAACACGAATCATTTAATATTACTTTGTTATTCCTTGAGATATGTAGTCGCATACTTGATCTGACAGCAGAATTTTCTCCACGCGTTATGTATGGAAAGAATTAAACATCAACAATTGAAATTGTAATTATTATTCAGTTTAATTTATTTCTAATCTTTTTTTAGTATTTGAATCACTTCATTAGAGACGTTCGGTAACTGCGCATTGAATCGCTTATCAAGAATAAATAGAATTGGAGCTGCGAGCAGCATCGAGCCGGGGACCAGGTCTATTACAAGCGTCTAGTCCGTCATTCATAATCCAGCCGTCGTCCATTAGAGAATATCCGCGTCCATAATCCAAAGACCTATTCCATTTCCATATAACAGTATTAGCACCAAATTCAAAAAGACAAAAAGTATACATAAACATAGGCTTGTTTCCTGCAAGAGAGAAGCGGTCAACAATTTTCAATGATGCCGGCAAGACATCATGATGTTCCAAAATATCAAATCCGTATCGCTGATCAGTATTCTTAATCCATAATATTCGTTATAGAGTCGTCATCTAAAAATGACGCCAAACCGTTCAGCTAATCGACAGTATTTTTCATTCAGTGCAACAGACCATTGCCTCCACAATATATCTCAGCAGCCTTGTAATCTGTTCAAGAGAACAAATGCTTGCAATGTGGATAAGGTTTATCACAAAATCCGTGTGTTCATATTCCAGCAATTTTGATTGGCCGATGGCGGCCATCTTTTTCAACGAATGAACTTTTTCAATCTAAGAATAAGAGAATTCGATCCATTGATCATGTGTACCAAGTTTCACAACGATCGGAGAAACGGTTTCAGAAGAGAAGATCGCTGAATGTTTGGAGTTAAATCCAATATGGCCGCCAAACCGTTCAGCCAATCGAAAATATTTGCTTTCAGTGCAACAGACCATGGCCTTCCCGATATATCGCAGTGACCTAGAAATCCGTATCTATCAGGGTTCAAGAGAATAAGCCGTTGCAAAATTGGCAAAGTTTTTCACAAAATTCAAGATGGTGGCCAAACCACCTGACATAGGAGCAAAATTTTTGCATATTCGTGATCAAAATCTGTAACATGAAAATCCGACAATTTTGATTGGTCGATAGCGGCCATCTTTTTTAACGGATGAACTTTTTAAGTCATACAATGGGAGAACTCTGTCAATTTATCATGTGTACCAAGTTTCATAACGATCGGTGCAGCGGTTGCAGAGGAGAAGATCGCTGAAGGTTTTGAGCTAAATCTAAGATGGCCGCCAAGGCATTTGTCCAATCAGAATCAACTTGGTATATGCAATAGACCTGGTACCCTAGAACATATCCCGTAAGTTTGGGTGTAATCCACTTCATCGTTCTTGAGATATCTGTGATACAAGATCATGTGGAATAATAATAATAAGAAGAATCCGAACGATTTCAATTATTCAGAAACGCACTGGCTTTGAAGACCACAACAGCAGCTAGTAATTTACTGGAAATTATAAACATAAGCGCTCGATCGAAGTGTTTGAGCATTCCATATCAGCGCCCTTTCGCACGGACAGCATGTGGTATCGCTGATAGTAATACGTGACACTCTGAATTGGGCGATAATTACTCTCACTGTTTGGATAATTTGAAAGACGTACAAAATCAGCAATAAATAACAGAATGGTATTTACATGTGGTATATTGTTAAGCTCCGCTAACAGTGTTCTTTCATTTTTTTTATTAAAAGAAACTGACTGTCCTCTATTCGCTGCTGTTCCACGCCGGCGGTTTTTCTAGGGCGGCTGTGGTGTGAATTATCAACACCTCTAGTTCTGATTTCCGCTGACATATACAAGAAATAAACTGTTGATATAATCACCTTATTTGAACTATATCACACGACAGCAATTCTCAGAAAAATGGTATCTGCATTGAATATTAATATTAATACACCGGTTAAACAGTTAGCATAACTTTTATTTTTCGGTTGAATCGGTCCAGGTTTGGTTCAAACTAATTTCATAGAACACTAATTGCCGCATGTTTCCATACCATTATTATTCACATGAATTCCAGAGAGAGAGGGAGAGAGAGAATTACGGTTTAACGTCGCATTCAGAAATATTTCAGCTATACAGCGACGATCAAACAAAATTCTAAGGATTCAATTCAACAACTCGGTAAACTATAGCGCAAAAACTGGTCCAAATATTAAAATTTGTACAACAAACCAATCTCTCTCAAATAATTTAAAATGCAATCTTCTTTTACTCGGCTAAAAAGATCTTCCAGCGTAGCTGCTTGATAAAAAGTATCCCTTACAATCTTAAAATCTATGCAGTCTATGAGAATATGTTTCACCGTAAGATCTTCATGGCATGGAATAGACCTTGGGACCGGCTCCTGTTTTAGAGAGAGAGAGAGAGAGAATTAGGGTTTAACGTCGCATTCAGCAATATTTCAGCTATATAGCGACGATCAAACAAAATTCTAAGTAATCAATTAAAAAACTCGGTAAAGTAATGCGTTAGAACAGGTACAAACATTAAAATTTGTACAACAAACCAATCTCTCTCAAATAGCCTAAAATACAATCCTCTTTCACTTTGCTAAAAAGATATTCCAGCGTAGCTGCTCGATAAAAAGTATCTCTTACAGTCTTAAAATCTATGCAGTCTATGAGAATATGTTTCACCGTGAGATCTTCATGGCAAGGTATACACCTTGGAATCGGCTCTTGTTTTAGTAAATATTCATGAGTTAATCGTGTGTGACCGATCCTACATCGTCTAATCATGGCCTGGTCGAAACGTTTATGACTGTTCAGGTGAGTATAACCAACCGTTTTTTTGAACTCGTGAAGTTTGTTATTACCCATAGTATCCCATAAAGATTGAAACAGCTTTCTCATATAACATGACCGTTTCCTATGAGAGAAAGCCATTGTAGAAAAATCGTCTAACGTGAGCTGACGTCATGCCGTTACGTCACGCACTATTTTCATCATCTGCTTGTTACAATGTTACTGTTTAGTGTCAGTCGACTAGCACTGAGTGAACTTTCACGCTACAGTATACGCCGAATATTTCAACAATTTCGGTGTCATTAAAGTAGTGTATTACTTATAAACATCTTTTATTCAGCGCTTGTAGTTTGCGTGTGATTCGGCCCATTCATTGGCCAAAGTGCCCAATAGTAGTATTGCGCGCTTGACCTGGTTTTGCCCTTACAACATCGTCGGTCGAAAATGGAACGTCAGCCTTTATTTTAGCTTCTCTGATATCTTATATGAGAAAAAAGCTCTCATACTCGTTCATTTCTAGACGACTTTTCCCACACTCGTTTGAGAAAAATGTGCCCTGCACTCGCTAAAGCCCGTGCAGAGCACATTTTTCTCAAACTCGTGTGGGAAAAGCCGTCTAGAAATGAACTCGTGTGAGAAGCTATTATTCTTACATAAGCGCAGATAGATGGTCTGAAATCGCTGTATGGGATTCCAACAGGATCAACATCTTCACCTAGAGCTACATCAGCCAATCTATCAGCTTCAGTATTGCCTTTGATGCCAACGTGACTAGGCACCCAACAAAACACAATATCTATCTGTTGACCAAACCTAGTGTCATATAATTGTAGAATTTTCAAGACATTGGGATGAGTTGAATTTCCACTTTTAATCGCTTTAAGGCATGATAGTGAATCCGAGAATATGACATAGTTTTCCTTCTAGTGGACCCAATATCTTCTAAAGCTGATAATAGAGCTTTTGCATTTCTGTATTTCTCTCTCAGCTAACTGCCATGGTGGAGTTGTCAAGAGCTCGTTAGGTAAAATTTGACTAACTTTAATACCAGCTGCTACAATGTGTGGTTTCATACGGATTCCAAGGGGTGGAATAATCGAGGGTTTTAAACAGAAATCTGCTTGCTGGGGGCTGCAAACACAGTTATATGCAGGATTTCAGTGGTTCGAACGCAATTTTGTGATATATTGCAGCGAAAGTTTAATCCTCCTAAGTTCTAAAAGAAATTCATCCGCTTCGACATACAAGCTTTCTTTAGGTAATGTTCTGAACGTACCGAGGCAAAATCTTAGTCCTTGATGGAGAATAGGATCTAGCTTTGCTAAGTTTGACTTACTTGCACCATTATAAAGAATAGAACCATCATCGAGTTTGGAACGAACAAGTGATCGATATAAATGAAGGAGAGTTTGCTAATCTCCTCCCCACTTATAGCTGGCAACTACTTTCAACAAATCTAGAGCTTTCGGGTATTCTCTAATGGACGACGGCTGGATTATGAATGACGGACTAGACGCTTGTAATGTAATTTGACTTTTAAGCAATTTATATGTGATTTGAAAGTTAGTCGTTGGTCAAACAACATTTCTAAGAATTGAACCTCTTTTACCACTTTGATCTCAGTTCCATCTAATGTTAGTACTGGGTCTTTGTGCTTAAAATATTTACTGTGCCCCCAAACCTTCTACAAAGGCCATCATGAACAGATCAGGTAAATTCTTCGGGTATAGGAAGGTCGCAAAGTGAGATATCTAATGCTGAATAGGTGCCATGAGCTGTGGGAAAATGTGTACACGAACCATCATTAAAAATACACAAAGAATTATTTGATATAAAATCTTCAAGAACTTTTCCTTTACAATTCTCTTCTTTATCCCAAAAGTTACTACGGCCGTTAAAATCACCCATCAATAAACAAGGTTTAGGGGGCTGATCGTAAAGATTCTGAAGTTCAATAAGACAGATACCTCCAGGTGAAGGCAAGTACAACGTGCATAATGTGAATACAGAATTCAAAGTAAGGCGGACTGCTACAGCTTGTAAATCTGTCTTCAAATCAATAGGACTGTGCAAAACACCCATTTTAAGAAGTATTGAAGAGCCGCCTGTAGCCTTTACATGCTCTTGCAAAGTATAGGAATGATAAGGTGTATATTGCTGAAATTCAAATTTATTTTTATCTGCTTCTTTGAGAATAATTTCATTCAAACAGAGAGGTAAGGGTTCATAATCCTGGGTTAGCAACTGAAGCTCATGTAAATTTGGCCAAACAACTCTGCAGTTCCATTGAAGGAGACTTGGAGACTGAGCGATTTTTAGTCTATATGAAGAAATAACACACAGGAGTACACACACTGGGAAATAGAGTGACAACTTTTTCTGTTCTTCTCGCAACTGCTGCATATCTCCGTCTTTATTCCCATAAATTTATTGTTCTCTCTTCCGTTCACATTTCTTCTGCGACCTCTGGTTTAAGGAAGTCTTGCCGGGACGCTTATTATCACAAGATTGATCCATGTGCACAACGACCGCGTTTTTGTCTGAGAAGAGGTATATTAGTTTTGAGAATGAAGTTAACTTCCCCATCACCTTGTTTTTCATCTCCCATGAGTATCTCATTGCTAGTTTCATTACTAGTGAACTCTTCGAACGCATCATCATCGGGAGCGAAGTTCACAAGAATGTACAGGTGTAGAACTAATGTCTTCATCACTAGTGAACTCCTCGAACACATCATCATCGGGAGCGAAGTTCACTAGAATGTACAGATGTAGAACTAATGTCTTCATCATCAGCTCCTTTCCCATCCACCAAGGGTAGATCTTGAAAATAGAAGAGAATATCTCTGGCCTGTTCATTTTTTAGTGTCACAATCCAGAGATCCTTTGTCACCTGCGCTAATCCATCAAGGAATTTCGGCCGTGATCCGACAGACTCTTTTAAAGCACGCCAAATATCAATCGGCTTAGCGGCATTCAACCAACAACAACGTCTAAGGCTCAGTGGCCTCGTTATCGGCTTGTTTGCCATAGCACTAACAAATAAGTATATACTCCCACACAGGGAGCTCCAGAAAAGATTTATTCGACAAACAAACAAGAGAATAATAACAGTTGTCAACAGTTTACAAATAGCCCGCGCTATATATCAACAGCGCCTTCAAAGACCCAAAAGTCATGACCGTGTTACATTCAATAGAGCGCAATCTATCAACCCAAATAGGCTGACCAAGACAAACAAAAACCGCTGCGAACAGCTTAAAACCCCAGAAATACCCAAAATAACAGACGAAATTGCACGTGCAAATCAGTCAGTTTGACTACATCCGGGAACCTTCAAAGAAGATAATCGTGAATTAGTTTTTAACTGAATGTTTCTCATTGTCACGTGGGGTTAGGCAAGGTTGTGCTACATCGCCATTATTGCATGTAATGACATTAGAACGGTGTGTATCTGCTATACGTGCTAGTAATGATATAAAGGTCATCAAATTACCCGGATGTAGCAAAGAATTAAAGGTTTCTGCTTTTGCGTACGATACGACAGCCTTTGTGTCACATAAAAAGAGTGTGAATGGGATTTCCCGGCTATCTAAAAAATGAGAAAGCTTCGGGAGCGAAGTTAAACTTTGGAAAGAGCACAATTTTACCTATGAGTGAAAACTGTAAAAATATATCATGTGATTTTAATGTTGTGAACTCTGCCAAGATATGTGGTGTGTATTTTGGCGAGAGTCAGCTAAGACTCTCTAGACTGGGAAAAGTTTATACCCAGATTTGACCCTCCGTGGGCGGGCCGTGTTTGCTAATTGTGTTGCCCTCGCAGGCATCTGGTTCATGATTCAGCCCATCTCTGTACTCAATGCATTTGTAAATATGTGCAATCTGTTAGTTTTCAAACTCATCTGGAACGGAAACTCCGACGGAGTACGTATAAATGTTCTTTTTTAATCATTTTCTTGATGGGGGTATTAATGTTCAGTGTTTGGTGGCAATAATGAAAACGTTTGTAGTTATGCATGTATTGAAATTGTTATATGGATCGAAGGCTGACTGCACAAAGTTCGTTATTTATTGGATGGGTCTAGCATCAAAGGGAAAAGCCTGAATTTGCATCCGATAGATTTCGTCATTCAGAGAAAATTCCCCAGTTTTTTAAGTTTGTTCTCGGTACCTGGAAGGAATATGTTTCCCTGATGCAATCCAGTCCGCTTGTTCGATCCAGCAAGTTTGTCTATCATATGTTTCTGCTGGTGGACGTTTCGTCCCCGAGACCCGCCCCCTGTACAGACCTTTTGGTCTTTGATATATGTTGGCATTTGTGGGAAGTTGATGCTGGGTCGACATCGGGCCTTACAGACTAGTCTTTTGTGTTAAATGCCGTCATTTTCATCTGACGACGATACAGCTCACCAATTCCCAGTGTACGAGTTGTCACAGCGAAACAGCTCACCAATTACCAATATACGAGTTGTCAGAACATTTCCATCATAGCTCTCTAGATTTGTATCTAATACCGCTTATGCCGATGCTAGGGGCCTAGTGGTCATATCATCCAAGTTGCCACATGAACAGGTACAATAAAAGCGTACCGGAGATACAACACATATCACGAATCGTTAGATTCTTGATATGTGCTTTAGAATAGGTTAACCGGAAGACTATACTGTGAAGTCATGTGACTCTGTCAGTATGTCGGTACCTCTTCCCACTTCCCTTATACGTGTTGTAATTTAGATGCTGTTGTTGAGAAGCCTAGGATTGTAACACGGTTACCTAGCTTGCCATGGAGAGACATCTGGAGGGATGTATTCCATGCATTCATGTATAATATTCTCGTTAATTTTTCGTTTAAACTCTGTCATGAGGTGCTGTACAACAGCAATATTGCCACCACAATCTGTGTGGGTTTTTTTTGTAGAAGCTCAGAAACAAGGGATCATTTATTTGTACAGTGTGTAATGACGCAAAACGTATTTTATACTTTTATACTCAACCCATATTTGCGGCATATTGTAACTTTTCCTCAAGTTTTTCAGTAGATGATTTGATTTATAAGTTATTTCAATCGCACATTTTGAGAGAGCAGCGTGCTGTACTTGTGTATTTGATTAACCCTATCTGGCCTGGGCTTTTTGGGACCTGTCGTGGCCTGGGGGACCGAAATGGTTCCACCCTAATTATTTTTCTTACCCCTTGAGCTAGAGGGCTTGCCACACTATACCCTTGGGTCAAGCCCTATCAGAAAATGTAACAAAAATTCAACATGGCCACCATGATGACGTCACAGTGACGTCATTTTCGAAAACGGCATTTTTTGGTCGATTTTTCGGTCAGATTTTCCGATTTTTTTATTTATGTAATTTCTCCGCAAAAACAGCATGATAAATTGGTAAATATTAATGTGATGTGAAATAAAATATTTTTTGCCAACTTTTCATAGCAGAAATTTTGAAGAAATATGACAAAAACATCACTTTTCTGGGACCCATACGGCCGCCATCTTGAATTTACCCATGATCCTCTCCTCGGGAGTCATACAAATAGGCTCAAAATGATCCCAATATGACAAACTATAAAGTCACGGAGTTTCAGCTCTCTCTTTTTTGTTGTTCCGGAGAAGAAAAGTTTGGTAGGGGGGTCATTTCGCCCCTCCCCCCCCCCTCCCGGCCAGGTAGGGTTAATGTAATATTATTTTCTGTATGGTGCAGTAGAAACGAGGTTATATTCAACAAAAAACAGTGTTACAAAGCAACAGTTCATGCAGTTGAGGCTCGTATGAGGCAGCGTGTTTCAGTAGATCATAACAGAATGACAGAAAGATCGTTTAAAAGCTATTGGTATGTTTGCTAGTGTACGCCAATCTAAACTTGCAGAAGAGAGAGAGAATTAAGGTTTAATGTCGCATTCAGCAATATTTCAGCTATATAGCGACGACCAAACAAAATTCTAAGTAATCAATTAAAAAACTCGGTAAACTAATGCGTTAAAACAGGTACAAACATTAAAATTTGTACAACAAAACAATCTCTCTCAAATAATTTAAAATACAATTACAAGCGTCTAGTCCGTCACTCATAATCCAGCCGTCGTCCATTAGAGAATATCCGCGTCCATAATCCAAAGACCTATTCCATTTTCCACATAACAGTATTAGCACCAAATTCAAAAAGACAATCATAGTATACATAAACATAGGCTTGTTTCCTGCAAGAGAGAAGCGGTCAACAGTTTTCAATGATGCCGGCAGACATCATGATGTTCCAAAAATATCAAATCCGTATCGCTGATCAGTATTCTTAATCCATAATATTCGTTGTAAAGTCGTCATCTAAAGAATGATGTATCTCCGTCACGCTTTGATTGTGACTGTTCATATGAGTACCATGAGGATCTTGAAGTACATGGGTTCATACGGCCCCTAGCCCCGGGTTAAGCGTAATTAGACACAAGTTACGAAACGTAGCGCCATAGATCTTGCACGCTACGTTCGTATTTTGCTATCAGCATGCGATATGTATCGCCAAATTTGAGAAACTTTGAGTGGAGGCGCTTGGTGGAATAGCCCTGTTTTATAAGTTTCTGCAACAGTGTTTTGTGACGTTGATTAAAATCGTCACATTTAACACAGGATCTAGCAAATGCTACTAAGTGAGATATATATACGCCATATGCAGGTCCCACTTGAATATTACTGTCCAGAACGGGATAGTTTACGATGTCGAAAATGTAATCATCTCTTTTGTCATCAAGTCGACGAGAGAGAATGCCCGCTTCATTTTTATAGAGATATAGTTCTAAATATGATCTGCCTGTAGGGTTATCTGTAGTTTCCTTCAAATCCAGTGAAGGTGGATATATATCCTTCACTGTGTCATTTATATAGCGATTATCCACAGCGAGAAGATCGTCTATACAGCGTTTGGTGAATGAGAAGGAACAGGCTTTGAACGGATCGGTTTTTGAAAGCGCCTGCATATAGTCATATTCATAAGAGAACAGATACAGGTCAGCCAACAGGGGTGCACAATTAGTACCCATTGGGATACCTATATGCTGCTGATATATTGTGTTGCCAAATTTCACATAGATATTTTTAATGAGAAATTCAAGCAACTCTATAAACAAAGAAACATCCCATGAATGATATCTCTTGTATGTAGTCGAGCTAATATTAATATATCTACGATCAGTTTCCTTGAACACAGATACTATTAATGAACTTAGACGGTCAATAAGGTCCTGATGAGGGATTGTAGTATAGAGAGTCGAGAAATCCCATGTGGATACATGTCTGTACGGTATGTGACCTTTAGCATCAAGCTCTTCCGTAAGACACTTTGAGTTTTTCAATATCCACATACATTCAACGCCAGAGTTCTTAGAAATAGTGGCGCAATACCTTCCCAAAATGCTTTTACCTCCTGAAGGGCCCTCGTCAATAGGGTTGAAAGAAGCTTGGTGGTGCAGCTTCTAGAACCAGCTATGAATCTAGCTTTGTATGGTGATTTATGCATTTTGGTAGTCCAGTATATTTTTGGTATGTCGCTATGATTGGTTGGAAGACAAATACCTCTTTCCCTGAGAAACTTTTTGTGATTGTTAAATAAATCTTCCAGAGTAAATGCAGTTTGGGAGTAAGTAGACGTATTTGATGAAGATATGTCTACACTCAATTCTTTAACCAGCACCTGGTAATAGTAATATTTACATATGCATATTATATTATTCGGAGCTTTGCTAAAAAGATCTTCCAGCGTAGCTGCTCGATAAAAATTATCTCTTACAATCTTAAAATCTATGCAGTCTATGAGAATATGTTTCACCGTGAGATCTTCATGGCAAGGTATATACCTTGGAATCGGCTCCTGTTTCAGTAAATATTCATGAGTTAATCGTGTCTGAGCATGGCCTGGTCGAAACGCTTATGACTGTTCAGATGAGAATAACCAACCGTTTTTCTGAACTCGTGAAGTTTGTTATTTTCCATAGTATCCCATAAAGATTGAAACAGCTTTCTGACATAAGCGCAGATAGATGGTCTGAAATCGCTGTATGGGATTCCAACGGGATCAACTTCTTCATCTAGACCTGCCTTAGCCAATCTATCAGCTTCATTGTTGCCTTTGATGTCAAGGTGACTAGGCACCCAACAAAACACAATATCTATCTGTTGATCAAATCTGGTGTCATATAATTGTAGAATTTACAAGATGGTGGGATGAGTTGAATTTTCACTTTGAATTGCTTTAAAGGTCAACCCAAACGGAATTTTTTTTGGTCTAAAAATCCTTAAAAATCATAGTTCATACTTCACTTTGTATGAAAAAAATATTGAAAAAAATTCTAATCTGATCAGAAACACACGTAATATGGGAGCAAAGTGGGCTTTTCCACACTTTCACAGCTGGGTTGATGACGTCACGCAGGGTAGTTGCCTGAGAAAAAACAGCGGATAACATGGAAAGCGAGTGCAGTCAGAGCTCCGGTTCAGATGTCGATTCGAGCGATATCAGCTGCTTAGATGGAAATATTTTTCGCCAAGAAGATGAAATAGACATAGAGGAGGATGATGACGGGCAAATTAACAGTTGTTTGAAGACCAACGGCGGAATTCAGCCCTATCAATTTGAGCCGTACGGCCCGATTCTGACAGTGACAACCACTCTGACAACGTGGAACTCGACGACGACAGGATTCGGAGAGGTCGTTTGTTGAATACAGATTGGTATGCAACTTGACTGGAAACCTTATTATCGTCATCTGTAAGACCAAATGTCCATATATTTCAAACTGTATTGAATGTAGAACGATTCTGTGATGTAAAGAACGAGCACATCTGTGTTGTTATTGTTGTTACTGACCGAGGCAGCCTTTTCGAAGGGATAAACTCCGCGATTCGGCAGTATGGACAGTAAACTTGATAACTCTACTGATATACGTCCGATTTGAATTTTGTTTGTTTTCTCATAATCCCCATGAAATACCAATTTCAGAATTATATAGTTTGATAAAAAAACTTCGAACATTCATGGCGAAAAGTTAGCCGTGGTGAGTGGATCGGCATTCACATTTGCTCAATTTTCGACAAATTACCTCAATTAAATTCCCACAATTCCCACAATCTCAAATGTCAAGGGATTATGAAAGTATTATCACTTCTGTATCTACAGCCATTCACTCCAATTGGTGTTTTTTTATTTATTTACTTATCAAACGTATATATATTTATGAAAGATCATTTTATTATTATTAAATAGTATATATGAAATAGAGACTCATCCAGTCTAACCTGTAGGTGCTCAAGCAACAAATGCCACGCGAGAGCGAGCAGGGCATGTACAGCCGTCTCCCTGCCCGAGGCCTCGCTTGCAGGCTAGGTTCGTTCAGCCGATGTCCGTGATAGATTCTCCTTGTCCGATTTCTTTGCCGTCACATTCTGATTGTTCTTAGGTTTGATAGTTGGAATAGCTGTTTTCTTTAGTTTTGGTTTGTACCCGAATTCAACTGCTACGCTGTAGATGTCCTCGAATGATGTCTTTCTGTCAAAATGTGCCGAGCAAATTATATGAGTACTGGCTCGGGCCCTCTTTCCACACTCTCGTGTTGCGTACAAATTTCGTCCAATTTGCTGCGATTTTCTCGTCTTTAGGCCACAAATGAATACTAACACCGTCATCTGTAGTGAAACTGCAACCTCCCACTACACAACGTCGCGGCATGTTTAACAAATGATGCCCCGATACTCCGAAAATCTCCAGAAATCAGCAGCTACTTACGACTGTGGTATACGGCTTTAACATAGAGAATACAAGACGGCTTCCCTCCGTGACGTCACAGCTGGAATTGACAGGAGAGCGATTTTCACCTTTCAAACGGCAATATCTCGCCAACCAGACTGCACAAAATTATGAAAAAAATATCAATATTTTCAGAATCGAAAGGACTATTTTTTTATATTTTTGACCTCCGAGCGTTTGGGTTGACCTTTAAGGCATGATAGTGAATCTGAGAATATGACATATTTTCTCCTTCTAGTGATCCAATACCTTCTAAAGCTGATAACAGAGCTTTTGCTTCTGCAGTAAAAATGGAACTTTTACCTGGCAGACGATATGTTCTAGATTTGGAACTAAAGATAGTGTCATATCCACAAATTTCCTTTTGTGGGAAATCGCGAGTATGGATAACGAGAACGAGACGATTCGAGTTTTCCTTCAATCATGACAGAAAAGCAATGTGTTGAAAATGAAATAAACGGCATTCAATGAGACCTGTACACAGTAAAGAGAATACAAGGCAAAACCACTAACCAGATCAGCATAGGAGATGCTTCATCCATGAATATCATGTGAAAAATAGTAATCAAACGAAAATGTGCTAGCTTCCCAACATGATATATCAACCAGGTGTTTGTGACTGAACGCCACGCTCTTACAGTGTACAGTAATGACAAAATATCAAACAGGTGTTTGTGACTGAACACCACGTTCTTACCGTGTGCATTGTGTAAACATAAATATACTAGGGTTGTAACCAACAAGAAACAAAAATGCGAATAAAACGAAAAAAATCATATATACATATCCCCGAATGTCCATTGATCTTCACAATATCAATTAAATGTATGACAAACTCCCACGTAGTTAATAAAATTGTTCCTTGTCTGTGGCTCCGCCCCTTCTTGCATAAAAAATCCGATTGTAAACGTGAACAGCCACAGCTGAGAAATGCACCGGAAGTCTCCAATCAGTGGTACCTTGAAACTGGTACAAATCTCCACGCAGATCTTCTATCACGATGACCTGAAGAGTGAAAATACAAGAGCGTTAACTCTCAACTGAACAGAACTAATGGAGGCTACCGACGAGTGGGCCATGGTTGATAATTCCTGACATATTCATAATAAAAAAGATAGAATCGGTGACTGGAAGATATTTCATCAGTTAAATGGACGAAGAAGATGAAAATGAATTACGAGTAAAGAGAAAAAGAAAAAAAGAGAGGAAAACATGCTTTCAAGCTACTTCCCTGCACAATATTATGTTTTATGAGCAAAGCATATCTGCAAAGAAGATGATAAGGTATTCAGACTTGCGGATCAATACTACATACATACCAATAAGACAATAAAAGTATCACGAAATTCTGTTTGATCCATAATAGTAACCAATCTGTCCTAACATCCATTAAAATGTCCAATCAAGAAAACAACACAAATGGGTGGAATATACACTGTAATTCGCTAGTTTCCGACACACAACAATATAACAAAATATATGAATCAGAAGCTTATGAGCTGAACTCATCGGTCACTGCACAGACATGCTCTTCTTGTTCACTCAATAGTGTGGAAAAGGCGATTTTTCACAAGTGGGCGGAGAAATTGTAAGCACACTCAGCAACAAAATAATCAACACGTCACCTAATCACGGTATCTCCCACTTATATCAATGGAAACATCTTCCCCAAGAAATCTGCCCAGTCATCAGTACAATTCTACAAAGAACACAACAACACAATTACCTTCAGTTTACCTTCCACACCTTTCTTATTCTTAAAAATATATATGAATTAAATTATTGTTGAGTGAAAAACGCGTTTCGCGATGAGTGACAAATATGTTGCAACATTTTATGCGTTCAGTCAGGAACAAATAACGCGTAGGGCCAACAACATGTTTGTCATTTAAAGAGTGTTGCACATGTTACGTGTGTACCTTCAACTATTGCTGACTAAACATGTCAACCATCATATTCATTGGGAAAACATACAGCTTGATCATCGGAAAAGGGAGCTTCATGTACGGAGGAATGTGGTATTGCTAATCTATTCAATGTAACAGGTGTACCTCTCACTGGATCCATTTGATAGGAAGATTCACCTGATATAAAGAACACGTCATCAATGCATGAGTTTTGACGATATCTACTCTCTTTCCCTTCGAAAACGTGCAAGCGAGTGCATGTGGTTTTGCTTATAACTTCATGATACGCTGATCAAAGGGAATCTCGCAAATATGGATAAACAGCAGGTATTATACATATGAAATTACGATAATAATGTCATTGGCTAGAATGTATTGGGATGTTCACGTTTCGTATGTTGTCTTCTAACTGGAGGGACCGTTTGAAAACCACCATGTTTTACAACAAAATAAATCAGGACTTGTCAGCGATACTTATTTTAGAATTAGAACATCATAATGTGTTGATGACCCCACAGAATACATAACTCCTTCTATTTTGCAATACAAGTACCTGTGATTATATTAATTTGGAATACATCAGTGTATATGATAGCAGCCCCCCCACCATCCAATGAAAAAATAGAAAATGAAGTATAGGGAATACAAAGGTATATTCCAGTTCATTGGCCCGACCCACGTTTTATTAACTGAAAAGAGCATTCAGACTGTTTTCCCTTCTCCTATTTCAACAAATATATTGAATACCAAAGATTATTTCTACCGTCTCATCTTCCCCACCCCCTTTTCATGATATATCCTATATGAAATCCAAATTGCTATTTCCAATTGTTTTCTCGACCGACCTTAACCAGACCATTAAGGAGGATGAAGAGAAATAAAATGTTGGATCTAGTGTAACATTTAAACTAAATTCAATGGAAAAGGAGAACATGAAGTTTTAACAAAACAATTATGAAATGATCTTGAAGTGGATAATCTGTTGTTGAAACTGTAATTAGGAAATACGAAAAATCAACGAGGTAACGCTGACAAACTGACTTAAGGAAATCAGAGTAATTGGCCTCATGAGCTTCATTTTCTATGTTGGCATACCATACGGTCTTGAAGGAAAGGCTGATGATCCCTCATTTTTATTAGATTTTCTGAGTCCCCACTGTTCCACAAATATTTTTAGGGATTGTGAAGAAAACAACATTTGAACTTTTAACACTATTTCCTATATAAACTCACATATTACAGAAGGGTTAACCACTATTATAGAATAAGACATTATGCAAATATTAAGTTGGTTACCCCTGAATTATTTGGAATGTTAAAGGTTTGCGCAACATGTTGTTGAAAGATAAGTCAATATAATTGTCTGGAACCGCCTTTTAAGTCGCTGAGTTGAATGAAGGCATGGTGTCATTAACGCTTACTGGTTAAAGCATGCTTGAATGCCATTGGCCCATGTCCCCCCCCCCCCCCACCCCGCCTGCCCCACACACACACACAAATCCATCTGCAGCCGACATTGACACATTTTACCGCGTTAAGGGAGAACATCAAGATGACTTTTGTACAATTCCAGTCGAATGATAATGCAGACTCCGACGCAACAGTAGGGCCGTCCGAGGAGGAAATGGATTCCGATGCGACTATAGGGCCGGAAGATACGAATAACACGGTTACAACCATACCGGAGACGCACCTACCCAGTTCCCAAGAATGTGTGGAATTGAATTTTTCAATGGACTCGCAAGTAGTCCGAAAATCAGTCATGGTAGATAAGCAAACACAAACTTTTGCCACAGGGGAAGTAGTGGGCCACATTACTCCCCTACTTACAGACACGGAGGCAACACAGACTCCTATTAGTGGACCAATCTGGGCATCGAACATAGCTCCACAATAAATAGTTAATCTGACCACTTCATAGCAATTATGCACTTCTACTTCTTATACACCAGTGTTCTAGGGGAATAATACCTCTGTAATTATGATGATACAATGTAATTTCCGTGCTAAGCTTGCAGACCAGGCAGCGTGTCACAATGCGCTTCGTGTCCCAATACCTCCAATCCTTCCTTACTCTGGGAATGATATGAACCTGTAGGTATTACTAATGTCTAAAAAAATTGAAATGTAGAGTTCATTGATATTGGATCGGCAATCAAGCGCACAAAGTTTATGCAGTCAAGTCAACTTCATTGGAACTCCGTGGAATTGATTGGCATAGTCACCATAACTTGAGTGAGATCAATCTCCAGTTAAACTGACTTGACTGAAAATTTAACTGAAGTGTTTTACACAATACACATTTGCTAAATCGACAAGGATGATTATGGGTGAAGGCAGCAGCACATTTGTTGTACAACTGATCATTATACTTCATTCCATTATTTTCCTTATCAACACTATTCCTTCAATTGTCGTCAGCCTACTTAGAGAGGATCATGATACGACAAATGTACTGCTGCCTCCACCTATAATCATCCTTGTCGATTTAGAACATGCATATGCATGCACCCACCCATGACTGGATATGCATATGACAGAAGAGAACAACTATTTCACACAATAACCTACAACGACTTTCATGGGACATACACATCGGGAGATAACAAAAACATACGACCGACGAAGGCATGAATCAAAAGAATGAACACCAAGACATACTCACCCAAAACAAAACAGCCTATTATAGGAAACTCCATATGACAACCATCGCCCACAGAAACACCAATACGATTCTGAAAAGACAGAGGAGAACAACTATTTCACAACAAAAACCTACAACGACTTTCATGGGACATACACATCGGGAGATAACAAAAACATACGACCGGCGAAGGCATGAATCAAAAGAGTCAACACCAAGACATACTCACCCAAAACAAAACAGCCTATTTTTGGAAACTCCAGTCAATGAACCATCACCCACACAAACAGCAATACGATTCTGAAAAGACACAGGAGAACAACTATTTCACAACAAAAACCTACATCGAGTTTCATGGGACATACACATCGGGAGATAACAAAAACATACGACCCGTGAAGGTATGCATCGACAGAATGAACACGAAGACATACTCACCCAAAAAAACACAGCCTATTATGGGAAATTCCAGTGAATCAACCACCGATACAATTTTGAAAAGACGAAGATTACAAATGCAAACGTAATACTTACTTGTCCCTTCTTGACAAGATTCTGTTCCGCCGTGCCATCATACTGCATTACTCGGGACCTGTCAAATGAGGATAGTGCCGTTTTTAGTGGAAATATCTCAAATTATTTATATGCCGTTTTGACATCTAAGCCCCTCACCAGATAAAGAAAGTTGAGATGGTGATGTGATTTACATAAATATAGTCCGCATTAACGGAGGACCCACAGCCAGGAAAATGTTCAAGATCACTATGTCGACAAGGTTGGTTATCACCAATAAATGGTGAGGACAAAAATGTGAGATGTCAGTTCATCGCCATTTATTGATGCTGGTGTCGGAAACGGACTGTTGTGAATTTTTTCTGACTGTTGTGATCGTTCCCTATTCCAGAACTTATAATTTACGTTGCATATACGTTCTGAATGAGTTAATTCACATGTAATAAGAATTCTAGGCAGAGGTGTCAAATGGATGGAATAATTAAGTAATGACGACAATTGATTTTCTATGTTACTGCCTCGAATGGTCGATTTTAGGCAACTGTTCCAAAATGGACCATGACTAATGGGACGTCAAACAAAGGGCCGTCATGCCAGGTACGTGACGTTGGAACTCAACACATCTGTGAGCGAGGTCGAACGTTGTGACGTTTGGAATACGATTACGTAATATCACGACGTAATATCAGGCACTGTTTTCACATGCCTTTTTAGCCCACCATCACCATCACCATCATCATTCAAATCGCTTTTTGTCCATCGTCCGTCGTCCGTCCGTCGTCAGTCAGTCAGTCCGTCAGTCAGTCGTCCGTCCGTAAACAATTCTTGTTATCACGATTTCACAGGAAGTACTACATGGATCTTTCTAAAATTTGGTACACATGTCCCACATGGTGTCGAGTTGTGCAAGATACCTTTTTTGGTGCGATTGAAAATCAAAGTTACGCTTCAAATGAATACGGTATTACCGAGGTGTGACGTTGCATCACAAGAGTAGGCGGATCAAACGGTGGGGCATATTCTATATATTGACTATAGACAATATCCATACCATCACCTTCTATATCAAAGAGTTCAAATGATTCCGAATTAAAATGTATTTCTTCAAATTTTAAATGAGTTTACTTTAGTCCATGCCATTGCAAGTGAACTATCCCACTGTTTCGTCTGCCGACGGGTCGGCTACACGTAGGAACGTCACTCTTGTGACACAACGTCAAAACACAACAATTGTAGACTACTGCGTGTTTCGATCCAAGAGAGATAATCAGGATTCAGACACTTTCAAAGTTTCAACATTACTGCACACACCGGATCCCTTCAGTATTCAGTTTTGTACCATCTTACTATTTTCCAGCATGGTATGTTAAAAGAGATAACTCAAACTAGCCCAGTAAACAGAACAGAAATAGCATTCGTTCCTCATTATAAAATCTGAAGTATGTTTCATAGCTCATGCGAAAGTATCAAAGAGATTTGCCTTCGCTTCCAGTACCCAATGATTACAAGCGTCTAGTCCGTCATTCATAATCCAGCCGTCGTCCATTAGAGAATATCCGCGTCCATAATCCAAAGACCTATTCCATTTTCCACATAACAGTATTAGCACCAAATTCAAAAAGACAATCATAGTATACATAAACATAGGCTTGTTTCCTGCAAGAGAGAAGCGGTCAACAGTTTTCAATGATGCCGGCAAGACATCATGATGTTCCAAAAATATCAAATCCGTATCGCTGATCAGTATTCTTAATCCATAATATTCGTTATAGAGTCATCTAAAAAAAAAAAAAAAAAAAATATTTATCTGTCACGCTTTGATTGTGACTGTTCATATGAGTCACGAAAAAAACAAATAAATACTACAACACGAAAATGAAGGATCCTCTGGACATTCACTTTCAGACTAACTTTGCTCGTTTCACTTGTACTATAACAACCGACATGAAGTACAGTTTCTAGAAATCTTGAAACTCCCGAAATTTAGAAAGATAATATCTTTGTGTTTTCCAGTTTCTCTTTTTCGCTCAAATTCGAAATTCTGCAAACAAAAATTACATATCATTCGTTTTTTCTTAGTAACAATGGACAAAAAGATCCTCTTTTCATTAGCTTACAATTATCGGACAATGGTGGGCGCCAAGATCCTTCAGGATCTGTCGTTTCTTTTGTTTTCTGAGCAGTTGACAAACATGGAACATCCAAAGCAGTTACATTGAAAAACAATTGTCATATTGACTTACCTTTTCCACAAATTTGACAGCTCTGCTACCAAGTGTTAATTAATGCATATTTTAAAAACAAGTAAATTAGCTCTAAAGAGGGAACACTATTCAAAACACTTGCTCGCCATTTCGCGGGAGAAGATATGTTCCTTCCATATTATTACATATATGGGAACCACCATCACCGTGTGAGCTCCAAAGAAATAGTGGTGCCATTTGTTTAATAACGTGCAAAGTGATTTCCGGTCATTGTTTGTATTTTATACGAAGAGAAACAAACAGCAGGGTAATTGTGGATTGTAGAATCACGAGAACCAATATATTGAAAATGCTCTTGGCAAACGCAGTTAACGAAATTGTTCCCGGCCAATTCGGTATTTTTCCATGGCCGATTCTTCCTAGAAGGCACCATTTTCGTTTTAAAACTGCACCCTTTTTGTAAAAAGGTTCCACTAAATGGTCTCAAAATCTCCTACCTTTCAGGGCTAAATTGTGCTGTCGTTAAATATTTTAAACTGCACGCCGTTTTGGGGACGGCACAACGTCATTACGACAAGTGCTTTAATCCGGTGTGTCACGTTTATTCACCTAAGCGACTGGACTAAAACGATGCCACAAAAACACATTAGGTCGATGAGAATATTGCATCTCTCTGATATACCATGTGGCACTGGATGAACAACTCACAGGGAGAATTCAAAGCTAATCGTTATCAGTTATCATCAAATACTTCTTTGGCATTATGGGATTATTTCTGTATTTATCTAGTGCAGGTGAAAGACGTTAATGAATTCGCTGACCACCGGGTGGGAGTGTAACGCCTACTATCTTCTTTTCATGTGCAAGGCGCGATTAGTATGTGGGTGGGTGAGTGAGACCTATCTTTGAAGGATACTACACTCTTAAAAGTGATGTGTTAAAATAACCCTCTAAGGGCGTGAACAGGGACTACATTTAAAGAGTAGTCACTGTGAACACTGTTAAAGAGCTATTTCAACACTTGAAATGTAACTTCCACGACTTCTTTTTTAAGAGTATTTGCTTTAAAAAGTGCATAATTCTGAAATGTGCTTGGAATAAGTGGCAATGTGTTGCAATCGTTATATGAGGCCGAACGGAAAAAACAAACTTTTATTTACTCAATATTTCTAGCCATCCTTCTTCAAAGTCATGGTCTAGTTGATATGTGTAGACCGTATCTGGCTCCGAGTCATACACCATGTTGTACCATTTGGGAAAGCCTGGCACCTGGGAGATGACGGTAGCCATGTATTGCACGTCATCTCCGTCTAATGTCATCGTGTGACGTACACGTTGATTAACGAGCTGGGATGGGAGCTCCCGTGTAACATCCTGCATCCCAGACTCTGTTACTAATTGTTTCAGATTCAGTGATAATTCTTGTACAGAAAGGGTTTTTTTGTTGATGGTGAAGGCGAATAATTTTTTGTCACTTGCCTCTTGCTGAAGGACATGCTTCCGGAAATTAAGTTGAGCTTTCAAGGCCACTGTTTTGGCAGTTTTAGACGGATACGTTAAAATTTTGGCCTCTATTTCTGCAAACGACTGCCAAAGTCCATGGTACACAATGGCATTTGTATACTCAACATTCTGCTGAATGGCGCGTTCTTTTCTTTTCTGAATTTCTTTTTGTTTAGCGAGTAAAACTTCCATCTTTTTCTTCTGTAATTCCTGTTGACGATTCTTAAAAGTTAAAAATGAGGTTTTCCGAAGAATAGATGCTTTTAAAATGAGTTGCCTGTGTTCTTCATCTTCCATGTTTTCCAGCCAGTCCCCCACTTTATTAAAGCTGTACAATATCTTACTTTCGTGTGTGTAGGCCGAGGCGGATGGTTTTCGATGTTGTTCATAATCGAGCCTACCAAAGACAGATTCTGGTCCTTTGTTGTGTTTAACGGTTGACTGACATTCTGTATGTAGAGTTTCTGAAGGTGATGAATATTTGCCGCCAGGCAGTTGATCTTTTAAAACACGTTCCAGAAGAGAAGTTAGGTCTGCCAGCAGAACTTCCAAAATCCCTTCTGTCATGGCGTCATTAGAACACGGTGTTGTAAGAGTGGTGAATTCATCCGAGCCATCCTGGGGCTGACTGCCAGGCACTAGGACTGCTGTGCCATCGAGCACAGAGGAGGTTGGGGTGTTCTTCATATTAGAAATTAGGCCCGTGTAGATGGTGTTCATGTCGAGAATGTTGCTCTTGTGCTCGGTGGCATTCCACAGGGGCTTGGTAAGGAACTTGTTCAGCAGACCTAGAGCCCGGCAGCCAGCTATGCATACATCTGATTTCAAGTCAGTGGCGACTGCATTTAATAGACCATTCTTTGCTCCATGAAATTCTTCCAGATAATCGATGAAATGTGTGCGAAGGTGGTATAAAATAGAAGAGTTGTGAAAGATGATGTTAAAACGGTTTCCTTTAAATTGGCTTAGAGAATATTTGATTCCACGGGCACATAAAAAAGCTGAGATTTTGCCATAGCATCCGCTTTTCTCATCGCCGCCTCTGGAAAAAGCTTTGCTTGAAATCCTGATGAAGTTGACGATGGCACTTTCACTTGGAACTGAAGAAATGTTTGATAATTTTGCTTCAAACTGTTTGAGTGTTTCGGCTGCCTTTTCTGCGAAGTTAACTAAAAGATGTAGTCCGCATATAAAATTGTGCAGTTCAGAAAACTTGTCTTGAAGCGGTTCAGAAAGAGACGTCCAATTCGGAATAACCTCTGGGAGAACTGATTTCCTATACGATTTCAGGAGATCTTGGAAACGGCTCTCCGTTGCTGCCCGATCTGACATGGTGTTCTTGATGTTCGCCAGGATCTTCTTTCCAACTTGTTCGTTATTTTCTGATGTTATTTTATCTAGGTCCGATATGACTTCTTTGATGGTTTCAAGATTTGTAGATGCGGACTTGTCCGCCATTTCTCGTATACCAAGTAACTTGGGCTGCTGGTCCTTGCCCGTGAGTAGGTAGGTCTCATACTGGTGCCCAAATTTAGATGTCTCGTCGGAATAAAATGTCGTGTTTTCCTCCTCCGGCATCGTCGCGGCAATATTTAAAAGGGACAAGGGGTGACGCAGTTTGCCCATCTCCTCGACCGTGCGGCGGCATGGTAACTGTGTTGCCGTCACCCCTACCAACTCTAAAACTTCATGGATGATTGGCGATATATTGTGGGAAGCCACATTGTGATCAAGCATAAAAAGAACACACTGGGTGAGTTTGTCGTTATATCTCGTTCCCTCCAAAAAATCCACACTTTCCTCTCGAGGTATAGTCTCTTCCAGTTTCTCTTCCAACTTCCTCATATCATCTTCATATCGCTCACAAACACCACACGGTGTTGTCACTTGGATACACACTTCCTTTTCAGCCCTCCTTAGTTTCATGATTTTTTGGAATCTTTGTTTATTTCTTTCCTTCTGTTTTTGGTTGATTGTTCTTAGTTTGGCGATCTGTTTTTCTTGAGATTTCAGGGTTACCTTCTGTGTCAATATTTTGATGTTGTTGCGTTTTTCACGTACTTTCGAATTCAATAATTTCTTCTTCATTTGTACAAATCCCACAGTCCGAGAAGATAAAACAGAAGATTTTACAAGGCGACGTACTGGAGTTGATGACAATGGAGTTAAAATCTGACTAGCACATGGGTCCACTGATGATGTAGTAAAATTGGGTTGTAAAAGTGAAATTGATGCCGGAGGAGTAAAAACAGGCACCGACGGCGAGGAAGATAAAACAGGAGTAGATGACGGTACTGATGTTGGAATAAAAGTACGTTGTACAAGTGATGTCGATGATGGAGAAGTCAAACCGGGCAGCAACGGAGATGTACATAAAACTGGAGTAGATGGAGGTAATGGTGTTGGCTGTAAACTGGAATGACTAGAAAGTACTGGCGAGGTCGATGACGGAGGAGTTAAAACTGGCAGAGATGGCGATGAGTATGCAACATGACTAGAAGGCACTGGTGATGGCGTAAAACTGGATTGTAAAATAAACCTCGATGACGGAGGAGTTAAAAGTGGCAGCGACGGCGATGAGTATGCAACATGACTAGAAGGCACTGGTGATGGCGTAAAACTGGATTGTAAAATAAACCTCGATGACGGAGGAGTTAAAAGTGGCAGCGACGGCGATGAGTATGCAACATGACTAGAAGGCACTGGTGATGGCGTAAAACTGGATTGTAAAATAAACCTCGATGACGGAGGAGTTAAAAGTGGCAGCGACGGCGATGAGCATGCAACATGACTAGAAGGCACTGGTGATGGCGTAAAACTGGATTGTAAAATAAACCTCGATGACGGAGGAGTTAAAAGTGGCAGCGACGGCGATGAGGATGCTACATGACTAGAAGGCACTGGTGATGGCGTAAAACTGGATTGTAAAATAAACCTCGATGACGGAGGAGTTAAAAGTGGCAGCGACGGCGATGAGTATGCAACATGACTAGAAGGCACTGGTGATGGCGTAAAACTGGATTGTAAAATAAACCTCGATGACGGAGGAGTTAAAAGTGGCAGCGACGGCGATGAGTATGCAACATGACTAGAAGGCACTGGTGATGGCGTAAAACTGGATTGTAAAATAAACCTCGATGACGGAGGAGTTAAAAGTGGCAGCGACAGCGATGAGGATGCTTCATGACTAGAAGGCACTGGTGAGGTCGATGACGGATGAGTTGAAAGTGGCAGCGGCGGCGATGAAGATAAAACATGACTAGATGAAGGTACTGGTAAAACAAGCGGCAAATTCGAACTACCTGGCGGCGGCGGCGGCGGCGTTGAATTGGAATGACTAGGATGGGGGACTGACTGGATGTTGCTTAAAAGTGGTTCTTCGTTACATGGCGACGCGATGGCGGGCGTAGTGCGGAATACCAAAGGTGTCATGCGAAAAGGCTGGCTATCCAAATTCTTTAACGCTTCTTGATTTTTGACTGTTCGCTTTTTTAACAATTTTTTTCGCATATCCACAAGGCGTTTGATGAAATAGGCCACACGAGGAGGCCCAGATCCTGTGGGAAATCGATTGCCCATCCACACGGACAGCCAGGATGTCAATGTTGCCCATGTGGGATGTAGTTTGTATACTTCGGCTATACAACCGTTAAGTAATACCTCTTCAGGTAGCTCGTAATCAATATTGTTCTTACCTCTTTTGAGGCTTGGAAGTAGTATGCCGGCTTTGGCGCAATACGGAGGATTCTCTGTAAAAGAAAGTCATATTCGTGTTTAGCAAAGATACGAACCACGAAATAGAGGACATGCGCACTATTGTTATGCGTCCATTGTATTATGTTGGGAGGTTTGAACATCATTAGTATAGCGGGTGCAAACATTGTCACATTTGAAGGAGGGAGTGGAGACCAGAGGAAGAGGGTTGATAACGTCATGTCTGATCCACGATAGCAACATTTCCGGTCACGTGACTCCACACTTACCTGTACGACTCGTGTTGGGCTTGCTATACTATTCTGTGAATCTGCGCACACGCACTCCATCAACCTACTCTAGTGAAAAAGCCTTACTCCAGAGATGAGAATCTGCCCAACCTCCAGATCTCGCATCATTTGGGTTCTCTGTCGCGTGTTCCAGGTACCTATATATGACACCAATTTGACTTTGTATACTACTTCGTTTGTGAGACATAGAGGCAGTTCTCGTGAGAGTTGAGCCAAGATGCAAGAGAGAGAGAGAGAGAGAGAGAATTAGGGTTTAACGTCGCATTCAGCAATATTTCAGCTATATAGCGACGATAGTACTCAATTCAAAAACTCGGTAAACTAATGCGTTAAAACAGGTACAAACATCAATAAAACACAAACTGCTCAAGCCAAGATATATAAGGTTAGCTTAGCCATCATGTACGTTTTATTTTGGGTAATCTTTTTTGACCTTTCCTATCTTGTTTCATTTGTTCTCTCCTGTCTTTTATTTTCCTGCTTATAAACTCCTTTCTGTCTTGTACCAACAAGTCTTTCGACCTTTGGTTCAAGGAAGTCTCGCCTTTTAACGGACGATCAGTACACACCTGAGACTCCGGATGATCACTACACTCCAGATACTCATCGGAAAGCATGTGACCAGTATCCGGTAAGTTGTCAACCTTCAATTCCGGACTTACTACTAAATCAACACTTTCAATTTGATCAGAAACCGACTTCTGATCACCTGGCTTCTGATCACCTGCTTTGACTTTTACATCATCGCAAACTTCACTTTCACTAACATCTTCATCATCGACATCTTCATTCTCTGAATTACAACCTTCATCCATCGCGTCCTCGAGACACTCGTAGCGGTTTGGGGTTTTCTCATTGCTCTCGGCGGCAGCTATCTTCTGATGACGTTTGATAGGTTTGCCGTCAGGGCCTACAATCTTCCACAGGTCTAGGTCTACAGCGCTAAGTCCTCTTCGGACGTCTGCGGGTGGAGCAGAGCGAGGACCAGAGGAACTACGCTTTCTGGCGTTGGTTACGGTATCTCCAGAAACCTGTTTGGCTTTTGGACAGGTTTTTTTAAAGTGTCCTTCTTGATGACAGATCAGGCATTTATTTTTATAGGGACACTTCCAGTTCATGTGATCTTCTGATCCACAAGTATAACATGTTTTTACTTGACCGTTATACCATACAGGAAGTCTCAAACCTCCAATCAAAATAGAAGGAAGATCACGTTTGAATTTCGTCATCCAAATTCTCCTAACTCCAGATTCAAACTGTCTATCAAACGAATAGGACTCCCTTTGTAAAGAGAGAACATCTCCATAAAACTCAAAAGCACGTTTGATCTCAGAATCTGTGAAATCGCATGGTCCTTTCATTTTTACCAGCAATTTCCCTGGATCAATTTCCTCAAAATAGCCAAATTGATCTCCAACGTGAATACCTTCCAGCACTAGGCGAGCTTTGGTATTCTCATTTGCTACTGTGAGGTTCCACAAGGTATTGGATACCTGTACTAGACCTTTAAGAATTTTCGGCCCTGATCCAACAGTGTCTTTCAATGCGTTATATATATCTTCCGGATCTGCTCTCTCTAGACCGTGAAGTTTTAGGCTCAGTGACCTATTAAACTTGCTAAATGCCATAGTGAAAAAAATCCAAAGTCCACAAGGGAATCTTAATACAAACCACAAATAGTGACACACACAAGCCTCAGTAGTGTGCCTCCCCACAGAGTAAACATCGTCTACCCCCCTGAGGGAGCCCCACTCTAAAGGTGAATGTGAAAACTATACAAGCAATACAATAATACACTGTATCTGAACCTTGTCTCGGCCGGACAATAGCCCAGTTCTAAACCGGGTCCGTTGCTAGGTGATACCGACGAACAAAAGAACAGAGAACAAAAGACTCGCTCAAACGTGTACTCTGAGAGCTGGCTAGCGTACAGCTGTACACTTAGGGCTCAGCCTATAATGCCTAGCAATAAAACTTCAGTAAATAATAAATATTATGTGCAAATCGACCTACGGCAAGTCGAACGAAAAACGAACCAACTTCAGACTAGATCCAATCAACAAGGAGAAATATATATACAACAGCAAAATACGAAATATTTACAGACAGCGAACAAACAGAGAAGAGGGAGACAGAGAGAAAACACACCAACCCTCTCGGTCACAAAGACCGAGCGGCAGTAATGGCGGCTCTCTGCCTTCCCAAACCAAGCCAAACTGACTAAGTCAGAAAAACGCCCTGAACAGCAAAAAACTGAGAAATAATTCTAAACTTTCACCACAGGTATTTGCCAAAAGTATTCACAAAATACATTACACAAAAATCAGAGCTAATATCAGCTGAAATACGCAGAAATAGACAAATTTCACGGAGCGAAGTGAAAACACGTCCGACTCCCAATCTCTCTACATCCGGGTCCCCAAGATGCAAGAACTGATATGCACAACTTGGGTTATGCTCCTTCGAAAAAATAAATGCTCGGGTTCTACGTATCACGATCCTTGATATCATCAACACAACCCGTCACTTGCCCTGTATTTCCTCCTCATTTGCCTTTTCTATATGCTACTCCTTGACCTTTGACCTTGTCCTGCTATGCAGTATTGACCTATTTATGCGACCAGTTTGGATGATCTTAGATCACGTGACATACCTTTAATATCATATGTGATGCCCCTTACCAATAGGAACCCATTTTTCATTTCTTTATTACTCGGTGTAGTGCGCGCTTGCGCAGTCAGTGTTCACGACTCTGAAGCCAATGGCTAAGTCAAAGACCCCTTTGATCCAACTCACGTATCCCTAAACGCCATTTCTCACGCCGTGATTTGTTTTAACGATTCGGTGAAGAATCCCTTGATTTGTAGCATGCAACTAATCGCATGAAATAGGGCCCACCGCCCCACATCAAAAACCTTAAATGCACTTTCTATACTACTGGAGAATACGGTAATAGTGTAGGTTAAGGAACACATATGCCGGATTCCAGATGAATGCGATAAAGCGTTTTAAATTTATTGCGTGTCAAGGAATAATTCGCACTAAAACGAGGATCATCAATCTTGCGGAAACGCTACCTATTGACATCTTGTGGCTAAGAACCATGCCGAATTCATGAAATTCTGATAAAACGTTACGGCAGTATGGCGTGTGATGCCGAGTTTCCCCTTGTGTGAAGCTTACAGCTGGTTCTCGCGAGAGTTGCACCAATATGTGAGGTTTGATGTCCTTAACTTGCGGTTTATGGTGAAAAATTCTGCACGTGATCCGCACATGCTGCTCGCAATCCGTACTTCATCCACACATGACGCCCGCAATCCGCACTTGATCCGCACTTTTATTTGCGCCACTAGACAGCAGACTTGTCCCGAATGCTCCCGTTTTCTCCCACGAATGCCACACATCATTACCGTTTGTGAAATCTTCCCCAGTCTACAGCCTCTTTCAACTTTTGTAAAGAAGGTAACTGGTTAGAGGCGCCACCTTTAAATGGTGACGGTAATCATCTTTCAAGGATGATGAATTTGTGTCATCTCCCTTAAAAAGTTATGCCCAAACTTCACACTCACACTCATTGCTCATCGTTCTCCTATGATGGTCGAGAGGGGCCATCGCTCAAGAAGTATGGGGCGAAGTCGCGATAGTACGAAGACGCGAAGCGATAATGCGAAGTCGCGAAGCGATAATGCGAAGACGCGAAGCGATAACGCGAAGACGCGAAGCGATAATGCGAAGTCGCGAAGCGATAGTCCGAAATCGCGAAGCGAAGTGCGAAGTTTGAAGTCGCCAAGCGAAGTGCGAAGTCACGAAGTTGCGAAGTCGCGAAGCGAAGCGCGAAGTCGCGAAGCGATGCGCGAAGTCGCGAAGCGAAGCTCGAAGTCGCGAAGCGAAGCGCGAAGTGGTATGAAAGAAATCACTGCGCATGTCACGCTCAATTCGGAACGAGGCTTCACTCAGCACCGTTGATATCGGTTGACTGTCGAATTTCAGGTATAATTTCAAATTTATCACATTAATATTGATTGCTGTTGTACCACAATAACAGTTAGATTGCTATAATGGCTATGTTTACGCAAACATCTATTTTCCTATCGCGACTTCGCTTCGCGACTTCGCACTTCGCTTCGCGACTTCGCGCATCGCTTCGCGAATTCGCGCTTCGCTTCGCGACTTCTCGCTTCGCTTCGCGACATCGCGCTTCGGTTCGCGACTTCGCGCATCGCTTCGCCACTTTGCGCATCGCTTCGCGACTTCGCACTTCGCTTCGCGATTTCGCAACTTCGTGACTTCGCACTTCGCTTCGCGACTTTGCGCATCGCTACGCGACTTCCCACTTCGCTTCGCGACATCGCACTTCGCTTCGCGACTTCGCGCATCGCTTCCCGAATTCGCGCTTCGCTTCGCGACTTTGCACTGCGCTTCGCGACTTCGCGCATCGCTTCGCGAATTCGCGCTTCGCTTTGGGACTTCGCGCTTCGCTTCGCGACTTCGCGCTTCGCTTCCCGAATTCGCGCTTCGCTTCGCGACTTCGCGCTTCGCTTCGCGACTTCGCACTTCACTTCGCGACTTCGCGCATCGCTTCGCGAATTCGCGCTTCGCTTCGCGACTTCGCTCTTCGCTTCGCGACTTCGCGCATCGCTTCGCGACTTCGCGCTTCGCTTCGAACTATCGTTTCCCGACTTCGCATTATCGCTTCGCGTCTTCCTACTATCGCGACTTCGCCCCATACTTCTTGAGGGCGAAGTGCGATGGCCCTCTCGGCCATCATAAGATTGGGATAAAGTGGAACATGAGGCACAGTGGGAGAAGCCGTCTAGCTCCCTTGTTACGTACAGGAAGCACATTATAATATGATCAACAGAAAGCTACCACCCCCATACAATACCTATATTGTTTACAAATAAAAACTATGATTGGTAAAAATTTACGAGCATAGTAATTGTTTTTCAGCAGTCCAAGTAAATTTGGAGGACTGAGGATGATATTTTCTTATGCCAAGTTTTCAACAGTACTTCGTTGCTGTTTTGTTACCACTGAGAGAGGATGGTCAAAGGTACAATTTAAATCATATCGATTTATTATCTCGGATGTATGTATTAGGTTTTTACATAGAACGAAAAATATTATGCACCTGGGGCCGACTGGGACACTTTTGCTGGGGCACACTGGGACAATAGTAATGAAATGGTGAAATTTACTTTCATGCCAAATTGCTATTATAAAGCATTATTTTGTTTCATATATGATAGCAATTGCTGATGATATCAGATTTTATGAGTTCTGCAAACAGTTTCAAAGTCAATTGCTTTCGTTGAAATGAGAATCATTCAAATTATATTTTTCTCAAATTTGGCCGCTGGAAAATATTCTACGTAAAGCCTGGGTCTAATAGCAACTAATTTCACCATCGCTGTTGAATCTTCTTAACTCCTATGAAACATATTACTATATACTTGATATAACATGTATTTTGATAATTGCCCCATCCCAACCCAGTGGTTGTCCCATGTAGTGTACCCCCATAGTGAGGCAAAATGTGACACGTTTTTTACGTTTTTAAAAAGGAATTGTGGAGAAAATATATAACATATATTTCAGTTTTTTTGTATGGGGATGTCCTTCTAAATATAACTTATAACGGGAGCAAAGAACGTTACACTACAGAAAAATAATAACAGATTTTTTTTTTGGAAAAAGGTGAAAAATGTCCCAGTGTACCCTAATCTCTACGGTACGATAGGCCTACCGAACAGTATGAATCATATCATCGATCAGGTATTAATCAGATAATGGTTGCATGTTTTACCAGTATTACCACTCCAGGTAGCTAGTAAACTCGCCGTGTTAGTTAGTTATTGTATGTGCGTATTTGATCCTGACCTCAGTCTAAAATTGATTCTGATTCACTATAAATATCTCAGTTATATTACATGTATATCTTTTAATGATTATCGTCAGTACGTGGGCCGCTGTTCACAAATATTAATGAATGACAACTCGATGCCATCTGCATGGAGATGGCTGTCCTACTCCATGAAAAAAAGTGGTGAGTTTTTATTATAACTCGAGCCTGTCATTGAGAAAAGATGTGAAATATGTGCACTGAAAACTCATGGGATTGACCTTAGAAAGCATCATTCGAACGCATGGCACGATCATACGTGGAAACTTCTGATGATTCTTAAGTGAAACGTGAAATGCTCTTGCTTACAAAGCGGGTGCGATGCGCATCATTTTATGCGGCTACCGAGTACCCCCCGTTATGAGCCTCGACATATCTTGCACGTGACCTACTTGCACCGGAAGTGAACGACAAGGCTAAAGGAAGCGAAAAGCTCGTGCAGAAATTTTACAATGAGTATCCAAGCAATAATAATGCCATTGTTTCTTTGCTTTGCCTCTCACATCACGTATAAAAGCATATCGAAGCACTATGAGTTGATAACTTCACCTTTTGACTGAGTTTCATCCATGGTTGTTTTGAAAAGTGCTGATCTGTAGCCGTTGTTGTTGTTACACTGAAACGTTTGCTGCTTATTCGGTCTCGCATTGCGTGCGTCTGAAGTCTAAATTACTATTCGATTTTGATTCCAGGGTGTTGTCTTTGTTACCTAGGAATGTGACGTCATTACCAATCACAATAGACTTCAAAGACCAGTTTGGCCAGGTGTTGGCAGGTTTCACAGGTGAGCAGATCCGTGCGTAATGAGATGCCCAGAACAGAAGGTGAGCAATCCTAAATATACAGTGTTGTTTACCAAGTTGATGTTCTGTGACCAAAGACCGTATTCTTTGAGTGTACTTTATCAAAATGCAAGCATGCAGCTGTGTTTACATAATACCTGTTTCACTAAACTTTCGAGTGTAACATTACCAAAATATTGGCACATAACTTTGGTCAGGAAACCGGTAATTCTCAGAGTAATGAATTATTAGATCAGATTGTTTATGAAAAGAATGACGCAATACTGCGATTTAGTTCATTAGTGAAACAAGTGAAACTTGCCAATAATATGTCCAATGCCAGCAAGCACACCGAGCGTTCATTTGATAACGTTCCTTCAAGTGTTCGGATTTAACAATTTAATGTACAGTCAACTCTGATAGCTCTGCGTCAAAATAGATATAACAGCTTACCGAATAAGTTCTGTATCCAGACACGCCTGGCTGTATGCTCCTGATGGCTTGTCTGCTTTCAAGTCCAGTCCACAGAATTCCACGGCGCGAAATTTCACCGAATAACACTTCACCCGCAACAGTCACAAATGTTCGCCCAGACCGCAGTCTGAAAGTTCGCATGCAATACCACAGTATCGCAATACATGTGCAGCCATGCACACCTCCAATATGTGCTGCAGAATTGGGTAATCAGCACATGTAACGTTTACATATCGTCACTGTCCAGCACATGTGCGTCTCCATCTCACAACTTCACTGCATTTAAGTATGTGGATCGGTGGACGACACAATATCTTCTCGGACATCAAACTAAACTATATACTCCTGCATAGCTGTACTTTGCGAGTATATAATTATCTGGTAAGTTCACAAAAAAACACGTCCTTTCAACACTGGACTTTTTTGGCTGAGTGAACTAACTTCTCCACCTGTTCAGCTGTGTGTGTCCCTGTCACTTGTACTGTACAGCCAATCACCGTTTCCAATGTCGCATGACACTATCACTATGCAAATATAAAACTTTACTGTTTATGCTGTGAAAATTAACGAGAACCCTCATATAAGATGACACGAGCCACAGCGAGGCCTACCACACAGTACAACTCGGTACCGCCCTACATAGGACTTCATATAAGACGACACGCACTGTGTAGTTTTAGGGTCGACTCGATTTGAACATTCGATTACAAAAACAGACATTAATCGGTTTCAAAAAGTAAATAATAAATCAGCGAAACACAAATCAGCCTATATGGAAGGTCTAATCTTGACAGATAGTAGCACATGCTACTCTCTCGCCATCTTTAGAACCATCTGTATAAATAGCCTGATGTGATCTGTATTTCTCTCTCAGTAGACCAAATTCTTGTGTATACACGAGCTGGCTCGTGTCTGGCTTTTTATATTTAGTCAGTGAAATATCTACTTCTGGCGTGGCTAACTGCCATGGTGGAGTTGGCAAGAGCCCGTTAGGTAAAATTTGACTAACTTTAATACCAGCTGCTACAAGGTGTGGTTTCATACGGATTCCAAGAGGTGGAATAATCGAGGGTTTTTATGAATATAAATCTGCGTACTGAGGGTTGAAAACACAGTTATATGCAGGATTTGAGTGGTTCGAACGCAGTGTTGTGATATATTGCAGCGATATTTTAATACTCCGAAATTCTAAAGGAAATTCATCCGCTTCGACATACAAGCTTTCTTTGGGTGATGTTCTGAACGCACCGAGGCAAAGCCTTAGTCCTTGATGGAGAATAGGATCTAGCTTTGCCAAGCTTGACTTGCTTACACCATTGTAAACAATCGAGGTTTGGAACGAACAAGTGATCGATATAAATGAAGGAGAGTTTGCTGATCTCCCGCTCCCCCCACTTATAGCTGGCAACTACTTTCAACAAATCTAGAGCTTTCGTGCATTTGGCTTTTAAGCAATTTATATGTGATTTGAATGCTAGTCGTTGATCAAACAATATGTCTAGAAATTTGACCTCTTTTACCACTTTGATTTCAGTTCCGTCTAATTTTAGTTCTGGATCTTTGTGCTGGAAATATTTTCTGCAAAAAGTGTATACAATTTGTCTTAGCTCTGGAGAATTTGAAACCATTTTCTAAACACCATTTCTGAATTCTGTTTAGACAAAGTTGTAATGTTCTCTCAATATTGTGTATACTTTTCCCACTACACGATATATTGAAATCGTCTACAAAAAGTGAGCCATCAATTGATTTATTCAGAACTGCAGCCAAGCTGTTGATCTTGATACTAAACATAGTAGTAGACAAAATACTGCCCTGTGGGACACCCTGGTCTTGATCAAAATGATCTGACATAGTTGTACCCAAACGAATTTGGAATTGTCTATCATTCAAAAAGTTGGAAATAAAAACGGGTAAACGACCTTTTAATCCCATCTTTTGAAGATCTTTAAGAATTAACATACGAATCTAATCTGACTAAATGATCAATGGTACTTCTATTTTTCCGGAAACCAGCTTGAATATCAGTAAGTTTCTTTTCAGTTTTCATGTACCAAATAAGGCGATCATTTATCATGCGTTCCATTGTTTTGCAGACACAGCTAGTCAGTGAAATCGGACGATAATTACCAGGGTCTGTATGGTCACGACCAGGTTTTGGTACTGGTATAACTATGGCATTGTGCCATGACGGAGGAAATTCTTCTCTATACCAAAGTCTATTGAATATGCGTAATAGGATTTCTAGAGATGATTCCGGTAGATGTTTCAAACGCTGATAATGAATATTATCAGGGCCTGCAGTAGTCCGGCAGATATGTAACAAAAAATGAGTCGATTGTGCACTTTGTGATAAAAGCATGAAACTTTGCATAGTGACAGACAAACACATATTATTCATTTTTAGAGGGGGAGTCCGGCTTGAAAATCCGTAGTTGGCCGCCATCTTGGATTTCAAAATGGCCGCCATTAGAAACCATCAAATTCGCAAATCGGCACTTCTAAGACACATAGAAGGTTAATTTCAACAGCTATACCCACATTTGCGTACCCAAGGCAGTTGATCACCACACTTTTGCTGCATCAGAACGGATGGATTTTAAGATGGCGGTCATTTTTTTCAAAATGGCTGCCGAGAATCACTTATTTCGACGGTTATGTGACGTAGGTGAATCGATAGACAAAAATCTACTTTTGGGTGACTTAAAATGATTGTTTGGCATCAGTAGACACTCATTCATGTAGTTGATACCTGCAATATATAAAATTAGTCATATTTTTAGAGAGAAATTCCAGCACAATGTGGGTTAACCTTGCTGCATCTACGGTTTATCATGCAGCCACATCAGCTACTACTAATAGAATGCGCTGGCTTCTGAAAATGGACACCAAACTGGCTGTCATTCATCTTTGGTATAACTTCCCTATTCAAACTTACTTAGAGAAGCTTCTCCTGAAGAACGGAGAAGAAACCAAGTCCAAATGGGACGGGCCTGAACAGCGGGTCTCTATACGCACTCCCTTCGGTTGGGAGCTCTTCCAGACCTCTGCAAACATCAATAGTCCCATTGCTACTTGAATGATCAAACAATAACACAGTATAACCTCGTAAACAATAGTATTCTTCAACGAGGTCGGCCCTGGCTCAACCTTCGACAACTCGTGGCACAGTCGACTTAGTTGAGTCAGTTGAGTATTATTAGGTCAAACATGTACATGGACTAGATACGTTGCTTGGCGAGCTTTTTATGGTTAAAAATCCCTGTTAGTACACCATCTTGGATATCAAGCTTTTCGCCATCAGCGAACATTGAAGCCTAAAATGGGTATCTGATACAAGGCTGGTTTACACATTGCTTTGGCCGAGGTAACTGCTTAAGGGACTTCTGTGTGGAACAGTGCCCAGTCGGAGACGACCACCATTATCATACACATGGATACTAAAATACTAACAAAAAACTAAATCTGATAATCCCTTCAGTCTTCTCCAAGATATAGCCAGTGGATGTGGCATAATCAGTACAGTTGATTCTTCCCTGGCGATATTGGGTCCAGCCGTATCTGGTCTTGGTAGGCGATGTCCTCGAAATATTTTCCCTACACTTGGAGCTAAACAGCTGAAACTTACCACAATATGTCTGGGTTAAGCTCTTTTCTTACCCTTGCCTTTCAAGATCAGATTACTATGATGGAGTTTTTGAGATCCCGCCATGTCCCATGGTTAAGTTTTTCCGTGATATCTTGCAAACCTATAGTATTATGCAAGCATGTCCAGAATTTTCTCAATAGGATATGCCACTAGTCAGAGAGTTTTAGTCGCGAATTTTTGGAAAGTTCAACCGCGATGAACTGGTTTTGCCATGCATGTCAGTTGACTGTGCTACCATTGCTCCATCGTTGAAGGAGTTCCATTACCAGATTCATATTTATCACATACTCCGGAAATGGAATAAGCTCATATCAGTAATCCATGTTATATTTGTTGACCACAATTTCTCTAATGATCGAACTTAGTTGTATGAAAGAGATGGTTATTCATAATGTTGTGGACAAAGTGTCAGTTTGAAGCATTGGATGGGGATGAGGCTGGTTCTCGGGTTGCCTATCCTGCCGAAATGTGATTGAAATCCAAAGTTCCAGTATTGGCATACAAAACTGCAGGTTGAACTACTAGTTCTGGTTTTTGCATCATTTATATTGCTGATTCGGGTATGGGATTTCAACGACAAACTGAATCTATGAATATTGCACTCCAATAAACCAAATACAGGCATGACTACATATTTGACTAACTTGTCAATGAGCATTTTGTCATCCTCGAATCCAAGTGCTAGTTTCCAGTAATGGCGATAGAACACAAATGAAAAAGGTGATGGTGGTGCCGTTGGCCTTAGAGGAAGTCCTGCTGTCCTTTTTTGCGCTGGATAGCTAAACACTGGTCAAGAAGGCTCACATAATTTTAGGACCGGCCATGCCACCCCACCCAGATGTTTGCGAAAAACATTTGACTTCGCTAAGGATAGGTTGGATAAGGCTAATTTTTTTCAGTAATCTTAGTGCCTTTGCCTCTTCACATCTTTAGCGGACTAACGAATTGTAAAATGTGGCCTCTCACTGAATGCGCAGAGACTCATTGTATACGTTTTGACAAAGTCGACAAAATTCGCACTGCTTTGTTTGCTCTGAGCAAAAGTGATACAGGACACTTACAGTGTGTCTCGTAGTTTTTATTTCATCCTTGTTGGTGGAAATATGTGTTGAAGCTAGACATCAATACCAGTACATTCGTAAAAAAAATCACTACTGCAGAAATTCCAAACCAAGACGAATACTTGCAACTTCCCCAAACAGATATTTTCTGAACCATTTATCGCTTGCTCATTCTGGAGCATACACATATATCAAAACCACATCTCTAATTTCCAAAGCTTTGTCCTTACAACCTGCTCCTGGTTGGAAACTCGTGTTGAACCAGACAGCTCCTGAACAGCTATAGATTCCCGCATTACAACGATAACTGGCTAGTATACATGTACATGTACATCCATGATCAACCATAAGCATACGGAGAAGATGAAAAGGGGAATTGAAGTAGTGTTCCATATTAAAATGATTTGCTTTTGAATTCTTCGAGAAATATTGGAAATCTTTTCCCGAAGAGAGTAAGGATTTGCCGGAAAGCAAGACCAAAAAACGCTTATGTTGCCAAAACAGTTAATGAAATCAGAACCTGTGTCATAATCAATTTCTAATGTTCCCAAAGAAACATATCTAGAGAAATTTTATGTATGAAACAAGCGGACTCGAGAAGGCCAAGCTGCCGCGAAGTGTCGGCGTCCAAGCCCCAACTGACCTCGCTGAAGAATGCATTTTCTCTTCGCGCTTGAATTGTATGATTGTTTTTATTTTGGTGCTATTAATGCTGTTATATGAATTATGGGCGCAGAAATTCTATTATTGACGAGGGATGAATATTGAGTGACTGACTAGACGCTAGGTTTATCAACAACTTGTCAACAATCTTGCTGTTTCTTCGCGATGGATGGAATGAGGTGTTTGTAGAAAAATCACCAGTAAAGTATGAGAGTATTGAGTGAATTCTCACAAAGGAGGGAGTCATGCTGACATATCCGCCGCACAGACTCGCCACAGATGGGGTTAGCTTTTTCTCCGTTGTTCAAGAGGGGCTTCTCCAAGTGAGTGGGGATGGAAAACTAACACGAAAATTGAATGGCAGCATTTTTGACTCCTCAGAAATTATCATATTCTATTTCAAACAAAAGATCTATATTGGGGAAACTATACATGCAACAAGCTTAATTTATTCGAATTATGCTCAGCACTCTGTCACGGAGATTAGTCTCCAGCGTCACTAACTTCATATATTGCAAACATCACTGATGGAAATACACGAAGCCGCATGTCAGGTCAATCAAATGTAGAGTATTAGGTAAATACCCAAGATGTGACCTATTTCGGATATCAGCTATGTGAATGAGTTGCAGAGATATGTAAAAGGTGGGTAAAGTTGACGTTTGACGACTGAAAAGCAACCATATCCGTCTACAGAATAACTTCTCTTGGTACCTCACTTTCAGACTTTAGAATACAGAGGATTCTAGGATGTAGCCTTAGTATCTCAACCGCGCTTTTATTGCAGATGTTCGTGTGGAAACTTAACCACACGTTTCACTTGTCCACAAGTAACCATGCAGTGTTCATGTCTGGACATGAAAAACATTTTAGGCCACTCAGAAGTAGAAGTTTGTGCATCTGTTCACGTAAGTCACATAACAATGAAAATAAGCGATTCTCGGCAGCCATTTTGAAAAGAAAACGGCCGCCATCTCGAATTCCATCAGTTCTGATGCAACAAAACTGTGTTGATCTGCTTCCTTGAGTACGAAAATGTGGGTATTACCGTTTAAATTGGCCTCCTATGTGTCTCAGAAGTGCAGAAATGCGACTTTGAAGTGTTTGATGGCGGCCATTTTGAAATCCAAGATGGCGGCCAAAATACGGATTTACATGCCGGACTCCCCCTCCAAAAATGAATCATATGTGTTTATCTATCATCCTGCCAAATTTCATGCTTTTATCAAAAAGTGCACAATCATTTCACATATCTGCCGGACTATTGGGGTCTAGTTGTGCAAGAAACCTTTTCTGGTCCGATTCGAAAATCCAATATGGCCACCAGGAAGCCATCTTGGATTTCCCCATGAAACCTTGTTACCGCGATTTCTCAGGAACTACTGCATGGATCTTTTTCAAATTTGGTACACAGGTTCCCCTTGGGGTCTAGTTGTGCAAGAAACCTGTTCTGGCCCGATTCGAAAATCCAATATGGCCACCAGGCAGCCATCTTGGATTTCCCCATGAAACCTTGTTACCATGATTTCTCGGGAACTACTGCTTGGATCTTTTTCAAATGTGGTACACATTCCCCTTGGGGTCTAGTTGTGCAAGAAACCTTTTCTGGTCCGATTTTAAAATCCAATATGGCCACCAGGCGGCCATCTTTGATTTCCCCATGAAATCTTGTTACCGCGATTTCTCAGGAACTGCTGCCTGGATCTTTTTCAAATTTGGTACACAGGTTCCCCTTGGGGTCTAGTTGTGCAAGAAACCTTTTCTGGTCCGATTCGAAAATCCAATATGGCCACCAGGCAGCCATCTTGGATTCCCCCATGAAACCTTGTTATCGCGTTTTCTCAGGAACTACTGCATGGATCTTTCTCAAATTTAGTACACAGGTCCCACATGGGGTCTAGTTGAGCAAGATACCTTTTCTGCTCCGATTCGAAAATCCAATATGGCCACCAGACAGCCATCTTGGATTTCCCAATGGAACCTTGTTATCGCAATTTCTCAAGAAGTACTCCATGGATCTTCCTCAAATGTGGTACACAGATTCCCCTTGTGGCCCAGTTGTGCAAGATACCTTTTTTGGTCCGATTCAAAAAATCCAATATGGCTGTCAGGTGGCCATTTTGAATTTCCCCTTGAAACATTATCGTGAATTCTCAGGAAATATTTCATGGATCTTTCTGAAATTTGGTACATAGGTCTCACATGGGGCCTACTTGTGCAAGATACCTTTTTTGGTCCGATTCGAAAATCCAATTAATACGGTATTCCCGAGTTGTGACGTTGCATCACAAGAGTCAGTGGATCAAACGGTGGGGCATATTCTATATATTGACTATAGAGAATATCCATATCTTCGCCTTCCATATCAAGGAGTTCAAATAATTGGGAATTAAATTGTATTTCTTCAAATTTTAAATCGGTTTTCTTTAGTCCATGCAGTTGCAAGTGAACTACTCCACCCTTTCGTACGCTGGCGGGTCAGCTACATAAGGGGACGTGACACAATGTCCAGTGCTTCGGATTTGAAAAATCCAGAAGAGCTGAAAATCGCTCTTCTAATTTTGTCAAGAAGAGCGATCACTCCTCTAAAAAAAAACCTTCTAAAAACTTTTAGAAGAGCTATTTACGAGAATGGGGATGCAACTAGTAGGCCTAAATTCCTAATTCCCATTTTATGATTCTTCTTGCAAGAAAAGTATTAGTATTATTTTCGAACTTCTTAACATTATGAAATGCGACATCAATATTATCTGACAATCATGTATGAAATGTTGATAATAAACGTAAGCGAAACCAATTACCCGTGGTGTGTTTCATTGTTATCCCTTTATTTCTTTCTGTGCCTTTCCTCGGATTCTGCGATCTTTGAGGATTTTGTCAATGTTTTGCGCAGTTTGCGCCAAACTTCTGTTACGTTACCATGCCGTTTTCGGCCGTATATGATAGAACACCACCAGTGTTCCGCCTTTTAAATGTTTCTAGTCAAACTGTTGGTGGAAGTTTTGTAGCCATTTCGCTTATTCGCGGCGACAATCGATCAAACAAATCCCAAAATCAGACGAGCGCGCCAACAACAATATGTCCGTCGACACATGCACACACAGCTGTATCCGCCGCTGTGATTGGTCAGCTGTAGAAATTTAACCAATTATAAGCGAGGACGTTTCGGTCCTCGGGTAAATCCGAACCAAGTTTAACTCCTTTGCCAGAAGAGCTCGCACACTTCCGGATTTTTGTGATCGAAACGTCTTGCGTTTTCATGGAAAGTTATTAGAGGTAAATAAAGATTATTCCATACGATAAATTCAAGAAGCGCGAAAAAAAGAGCCTCTAAATTTGGATTCAGGCGCGCGATTGAGCGCGTTTTCGCTCTCGCGCTTCTTAAATCCGAAGCACTGAATGTCACAACTCGACAACTGTAAACTGCTGCATGTTTCGATCCAAGGGAAATAATCAGGATTCAGACACTTTCAAATTCGAAGTTTCAACAGTACTGCGTGGACCGGATCCCTTCAGTATTAAATATTGTACTATCTTACTATTTTCGAGCATGGTATCTTAAAAGAGATATCTCAAACTAGTTCAGCAAACAGAACAGAATTAGCATTTGTTCCTAATTATAAAATCTTAAGTATGCTAAAGTGTCAAAGAGATTTTTCTTCGCTTCCAGTACCCAATGACACGTGCAAAAAAAAACAACAAAAAAAAACTACAAAACGAAGACGAAGGATCCTCCGTACATTCACTTTCAGACTAACTTTGCTCATTTCCCTTGTACTATAATTTCCCTTGTACTATAACAACCGACATAAGTACAGTTTCTAGAAATCTTGAAACTCATGAAACTTAGAAAGATTATATGTTGGTGTTTTCCAGTGTCTCTTTTTCGATCTTTTTTAATCAGATTCGAAATTCTGTAAACAAAATTACAACTCAATCGTCTTAGTAACAATGGACAAAAAGATCCTCTTGTCATTAGCTTACAATTATCGGACAATGGTGGGCGCCAAGATCCTTCAGGATCTCTCGTTCAGAATACATTAATTTTAACTATTGGGACCATGGATATTGTCGGTATTTAAAGTTTCGTCAGCTAACTTTGCTGAGTAGAACAACCCATCAAAAAAATGTCTGTAGCCTACCTCATCTTTACAAAAAATTGGCTAATATCTCTTTTGTGGAATTTTATGTTCGTTTCAATTGAACAAAACTGAATAAAATGAGATTAATTGATATTAAACATCAATATCTCAGCAACCAGAACATCATTTGAAAAACTGCAGAGCTTTTTTTTTCTTTACGTTGTTCAGAACAGCCATGCCAGATTTTGAATGGCCTGATAGAAAGTTTTCCAGAAGTGAACTGTTTTACTTATAAAACAGGAGAAATCAAATAAAGGAATGAAAGTGTTGAAGAGATTAGAGACTTTTATCTGATAGTGATGACCCCGTTGTATGAGTCAAGTGTGAATTGACAACTTGAAGGGGTCTCAACTCACAGTAAGATGTTATAAGATGTAATTAGATGTAATAAGGCCACTCACAATAAAATGTTGAAGGTTAAAATTTCACCAAAGTAAAAAGTATGTATTCGCCAAAAATAATCTCACCTGGAAAAAGACAACAGATTACTAAATATTTAATTTTTCTTTTTATCTCACCTTACGAAGTAAAGGGGAGATATTGTGAGGGGGGGAAGAGGATGTCGTCGTCGGTGTCGGTGTCCCCTGCCTGGAAATGAACGGGTTTTTGGTTTAGCAAGTTAAAAAAAAATCTAGAAAAAATATAAAAAAATATGGGGGGTGGGTATGCCACCTGGGGGTACTACCCCTGGGGTGCTCTAATGTTAAAATCCCTATGAATGAGTTTTGCGTTTAGCTGAAGTGCACATGGACATTTGTACTTGGAAAGTTTCTTGCAGTTGTCAGCTTTCATTGGATGATTATGAAACTTGGTACACATGTTTCTTATGATTAGAGGATGTACCTGTGCTATTTTTGAGAAGAAGTATTAATTTTTCTCCAAATTATGACAAATGAATGAGTTTTCTGTTTAGGTAAATTGTACATGTAGGCCTCTACATGTATACATATACATGTACATGGCAAGTTTGCTCCAGTTGTCAGCTGTCATTGGATGATTATGAAACTTGGCACACATGTTTCTTATGATTAGAGGGTGTACCTGTGCTATTTTTGACAAGAAATATTAATATTTTTTACACAGTGAAACTGACCTTACTGACATATGCGTTCGTGTGCAAACACGGACTAACAAGTGAAGAAATTAAAACAATAGCACAGTTCATTTCCCGCCTAATCACCCACGCCAGCACTCAATCACAATAGATCTCCACTTCTTTACTTAGCTAGCTACTGTAAAGATCGTGTGTAAAGCTCCAGCGTATTACGGAAGGATTTTACGTTTACAACGAGTGATAACATCATCTACAAGTCTACAAAGCAACGAAAATATCAAGTTGGGAAGTATTCTTGTGTATATCTGTCGATAAAATAATGGCCTCTATGTTCTGTTCCGTCTGTGGGAAGTCTAAATCAACGACCGACTTACATTCTGTTTGTCTTGCGTGTCGAGGCAATATTGCTTGTGATTGTACCCATAGATGTCAGGAGTGTCAACAATGGCCCGATGATTTATTTCAAGATTTAATGACCGGGTCTCGTGCGGGTTCCCTTCCCCTGGTTTAATGTCGGAGACTAATATCATGACTCCGCCCTCCCATTTTATTGAAAATGGGACGGCGAAGAAGCCTGCATCGATTGGCAGTCCTTGGATGGGCCCTTTACGTTCTTTATTAGATAAAGGTATTGCGCCAAGCACTAGTACTTTTGTTTCTGATCTGTCCACAGGTAAAAGGAAGAAACAGGTAAAAATATTGGGGTCCGTCCTAGATGAAGGTACGGGAGAGTCAGCCGAGGTCACAGTGGAACTAGATCTTCCCGAAAGTGTGTCCCCCATGGAAATCGAGACGCAATCCGAGATGAGGACCACTTTGACTCCGGGCATAAACACTGGTGACGTTGTAAGTACGCCCGTATGTGCTGTTGGGAATGATATCACTGGGGGGACTCCCGCTGGGAATACCCCGATATCTAATAATTCCCAGGTGTCGTTTGTTGGTCGTCAACCAATTTCGACACTCCCTGTTGCTCCAGGGGCAGCCTTAGGCATGGTAAGTGGTGCTGTAAATAACTATGGTGTAATACCAGGTATAGTTAATTTCAGCACAGCAGACAATACCTCTGGTGGATATAGAGACAATGTATCCATGGTCTTACCAGGAGTAAACTCCACGACCTTACGTAATACCCCAGTCACGGGAGTTATCACGCAAGGCCGGGTAGGATTAAATCCCTTGCAATTGAACACCTTTGGGTTGACAAACGCAGGGGATCGAGGTCATTGTTCTGCGGGAACAATGCCAGTTTCACACTTAATACCTCAGAGTGTTAATAGAAACAATACGGCATTGTTCCAGTCACAACAGGGTATGACTGAGAATGGTTCTGGGTCGGGTGTCATAAACCCATATAGGGCTCATTATCAACTTCCTGTCAGCCAATTCCGGTCGCCTGCGGGTTCCGGTATGGTTAACTCCGGGATTCCGGTTAGGACTTTTCGTCCTTCCGGTCCCACTATAAGGAGGCCTGTTGTGACAAACCCCGGTGGGTTGAGACTTCCGGTTCGTCCGGAAATGCAGTGGGCTAGGCCTATTGCATCCCCTTATAGGCGGGTCTCTAACAGTCCACAAATCAATACGGGAGTTCCGGTTATTGATGGTTCTCTGTCTGCTGTTATTCTGCAAAGAATGGAACAACAGGCAGCTGAACTAGATCAGTTCCGGCGACTCTTGACTTCCGCTTCCGGTACTGTTCAGGTTCCATCCCCGGTTCCGACACAGCTTCCGGTAGTATCGTCTGATCCGATTGATTTGTCTACTGACCCATCGATGAGACGTCAGGGGGTCGCGCAACGTCAATCCATTGAGGATAATGACCGTGATCATGATCCGGAGAGACATTCATATTCAGAGGTACTAGAAGCTCTATACGAGTTGTACCCTAATATGTCACGACCCCCACTGCCGACGTCCTCTTGCCTACATACTATGGCAGAGGCTCCGTCGACAACTACCATGCAGACGTCGTCACTTCCTGCGTCAGATGCCATTCATGGTTTATGTTCCGTTCTTGATACGGTTTTAGCCCAGCCTAAAACAATGCAGGAACGTATTACAAGAACGGGAAAACGTGCACTCTTTAGACCGGCTTCCGCTTCGGCACCACTTCCGGTGGAGAAGCCCACGTCTAGAGCGTACGGAATTCATGATTCGGCATATGACTTTAAGGCCGCGGAACCGGAACCTGATCTTGCCGACATATGTAAAGGCAACAAGGTCCCTTCCAAGGTCTTGATCCCGCTAACTGATAAGCAGTCTTCTACTATTGAAGAAGCTGCGCGGCAGGGGGTAGCCATAGCCTCTCACATGGACTGGTTTCTAACGGCCATATCCACTGTGTTGAGCAGGTTGTCGCGTTCGCAGTTAGCAGTCAGTAGTAGTCCTGAGCTACAATTACTGGCGGATCTTCAGAACGTGGCTGCTAAAGCTAATGCTGATGCAATGGCTTTAGCCGCGTTCAATGCTGCGATGGTTGTTCATCTGAGACGACAACCTTACTTGTCTTCCGTCGTCAACCATGCTCCTGATATAGTCATTCGTACTTTGAAGGAGCAATCGCCAGCATCTTCGCTGTTGTTTAATGGCATTATACCATCTCTAAGGGATACGGTGGAGAAGGCTAAGCCTAATCCTCCGCCTAGAGCGGGTGGTATGGGGACAGGAAAACGTATTTCTACGGACACTTCCGGTCCACCAGCCAAGCAACCTAGGCCGACTACTTCCGCTTCCGGTCCAAAAGGGAAGTCTCAAGCGGCAGGTCGCATGCCACAACAGCAAGGCCAGACCAATCACAACTATAAAGGAAAAGGGAAAGGTCGTGGCAAAAAGCAGCAGGGCCGGTGACGATTCGGGCCATGTCAATCTCATGACATGGCGGGACCACGAATTGCCTCAACTTCCGGTCCCGCCGAAATCCAGTCTCCCGGTCGGGGGACGACTTCAAGGATTTTGGCGGAATTGGCAAAAACTGGGGATGGATCCGTGGGTAATCCGTACTATTCGATACGGTTACCCCCTAGAATTTACTATAGATCCACCCCTTACTGCTGCTCCCAAGCCCTCCCGTATACCTATACGGAAGGCACACCTTCTGGTAACACAGGCATCTGTGGACAAACTTATCCAGAAGCATGCAGTAATAGAACTTCCGGTCCACGACCGGTCCCCCGGGTTCTATTCTCCGGTCTTCCTTGTGCCAAAGAAGGATACACCGGAAATGCGCATGATAATAAATCTGCGCAGGCTGAACAAGGACTTCCTGATGAAACCCCCTCACTTTCGGATGGAGTCCTTCCGGTCCATCAGGACCGCTCTGGTTCAAGGGGAATGGTTAACCTCCTTGGATCTTCGGGATGCTTACCTGCATATCCCGATTCATCCAAGTTACCGGAAGTACCTGAGATTCCTGGTCGGTGCTCGCCGTTTCCAATTCCAGGTCCTACCTTTCGGTCTAGCCAGTTCCCCTTGGATCTTCACCAGAGTATTTCAGCCAGTGGCGGCGTATCTGCACAGTCGAAGTATCAAATATCATTTTACCTAGACGATTCCATTATCAGGAATATGTGCAGAATACAACTCCGATGCGATACAACATTTGTATGGCACATCCTCGAACTACTGGGTTATCTCCCACACGAGGAAAAATCGGAGATAACACCGTCACAACAACGGAACTTCCTAGGCGTGGCGTACGACACCAAATTGGTCATTGCTCGGCCACCGGAAGTTCGTTGGTGCAAGATATGTCGCGACATTCCACTGTTCATCAGACATTCTTGCCGCACTGCCATCCAGTTTGCATCAATAATCGGTCTACTGACATCCACACAGGATGTCACACCACGAGGCCGATTACAGTTACGACCACTAATGATCTATTTAAATCAGCATTGGCCACACAGGCACAGGAATCCCATGATTCCTGTCACAGAGGAAGTCAAACATCACCTATTATGGTGGATGGACCCTCTCAACGTGATGCCTGGTGTAACACTGCTTCCGTTTCAAGCTACTCATCAGCTGTTCACGGATGCTTCGATGCAAGGATGGGGGGCCCACCTCGGATCCAAGTCGATATCAGGCTATTGGACTCCGCAGGAGAGGTTACTCCATATCAATGTGTTAGAGTTCATGGCCGTCAATCGAGCAATACTCTTATTGATACAGGACCTCAAAGGCCAGTCGGTTCTGGTAGCTACAGACAACACAACTGTCTTAGCTTACATCAACAAGATGGGGGGAACTCGGTCCTCGAAGCTTCTGAAGCAGACCGAGATACTCTACCATCTGTGCTGGCAGAACGATATCATACTTCGTGCCAGACACATACCAGGACATCTGAATGTACTAGCCGACGCACTGTCAAGAAAACATCAGATTATACCGACGGAGTGGCAGCTTCACACAGACATTCTGCGCCAAATCACTCAGATTTGGGAACAACCGCTGATAGATCTGTTCGCTACTCACCTGAATCATCAACTCCCTCTGTATATGTCCCCTGTACTGGATCCTCTAGCAGTGGGAGTCGATGCTCTATCGCAGGATTGGACAGGTCTAATAGCGTATGCTTACCCGCCCCCTTCAATCCTGCCTCTAGTTCTACAAAAGATACGCGCGCATCCGTGCGTGGTGTATCTAATTGTCCCTTGGTGGCCAGCTCGTCCGTGGTTTCCCGACCTTCTGGATTTACTGGTAGACGTCCCAAGACGACTACCTCTTTGGGAAAAACTACTTCGTCAACCGAAGTCAGCAAATTTCCACCACAAACCTCAGGCATTCCATCTACACGCTTGCAAGTGCTCAAGGATCAGCTCACTGAGGTTGGGTTTTCTAGGGAAGCTTCGAGAAGAATGGTCGCTTCCACTCGATCCTCCACATCAGCTTGTTATCAAGGGAAGTGGAGGGTCTTCCATGAGTGGTGTACTGGAAGAAACATTAATGCCCGTTCTGCCTCTGTTCAGCAGATAGCAGATTTCTTGTTACACCTGTTTCAAGACAAGGGTCTTGCTCCATCTACGGTGGACGGTTACAGATCAGCATTATCTAGGATTATTAACCTGTCTACTGGCGTTAATCCTGCCTCTGATCCTAATCTAACAGCTCTGGTTAGATCGTTTAGGATTGACAGGCTTGTCTCTGTACCAAAACTTCCTAAATGGGATTTAGCATTAGTTCTACGGAGTTTATCAGAACCTCCGTTCGAACCCATAACTACAGCCGATCTGAAATTCCTATCCTACAAAACAGTTTTTTTGTTAGCCTTGGCTTGAGCGGCTCGCGTGTCAGAACTACACGCTTTGGATGCTAGGGAAATTAGGCATGATTCTCGATGGACTTATGTGGTACTTACTACCATTCCTGAATTTGTAGCCAAGAACCAATCTCTGTACGACACTTCTTGTAGAGAATTTAGGGTTCCAGCTTTAGCTGATTTCCTTCCTTCAGGGTTAGAATCGGACAACCTTATGTGTCCGGTTCGTGCCCTTACTGTATATATTAGTCGCACTAAAGTACTACGTGCTGGGCGAAGGCGATTATTTATACCATTTTGTCCCCGGAGCCAACAAGAGATATCTAAAAACACTATCTCTTCTTGGCTCTCCAAAACTATTAGGTTAGCTTACGATGGAGTGTCATCGATGCAGGCTGCGTTGTGTGATGTCTCTGCACATGAGATCAGGGCGCTTGGGGCGTCCTGGCCTTTGTGGACCAACAGGTCGGTAACTGATATTATGAGGGCTTGTTTTTGGAGATCTCACACAACCTTCGCATCATACTACTTGAGAGACATGACACTTATCAAGGACGACCTATTTTCCTTGGGACCACTGGTGACAGCGCAGCAGATCACCGGGGTCGGGTCAGCACACAGACACTAGAGGCCTGTGTGTTTTTATCGGTTTTTAATGGTAAGAACACGTTTCCTCATAAAAAACTTTCTTTCAAAAAAGGGGGGGGGGCACGTGTATATAACTTCCATTATGTCAGCGCCGATGAGCCTGGGAGGTCTGGGCTTACTATAGGGACAGTGTCTACGATACCGTTATATGACCCTGTCACTATTGAGTCTTTATGGAAGCCTATTCTTATTTAAGTTTTATGGCCAGCATGAAGTCTCTTGCTGACTTCCGTCTAGTCCTCACGCCATTAGTCGCTGTCACTTTGACTTCCCTCCGTCCTGCTTTGGGATTCTCGCATATGTCAGTAAGGTCAGTTTCACTGTGTAAAAAATATAATAAATTTACATGTAATTTTTACATTTTTAAACTGAAACTTACCTTACTGACAGAGTAATGGTCCCACCCGACCTCCCCGCTTGGGATCTTTACATTTAAGAGTAAGAAGTGGAGATCTATTGTGATTGAGTGCTGGCGTGGGTGATTAGGCGGGAAATGAACTGTGCTATTGTTTTAATTTCTTCACTTGTTAGTCCGTGTTTGCACACGAACGCATATGTCAGTAAGGTAAGTTTCAGTTTAAAAATGTAAAAATTACATGTAAATTTATTATTTTTCTCCAAATTATGGCAAATGAATGAGTTTTCTGTTTAGGTAAATTGTACATACACATGTACATGGTAAGTTTGCTCCAGTTGTCAGCTGTCATTGGATGATTATGAAACTTGGTACACATGTTTCTTATGATAAGAGGATGTACCTGTGCTATTTTTGAGAAGAAATATTAATTTTTCTCCAAATTATGGCAAATGAATGAGTTTTCTGTTTAGGTAAATTGTACATGTAGGCCTCTACATGTATACATATACATGTACGTGGCAAGTTTGCTCCAGTTGTCAGCTGTCATTGGATGATTATGAAACTTGGTACACATGTTTCTTATGATTAGAGGGTGTACCTGTGCTATTTTTGACAAGAAATATTAATTTTTCTCCAAATTATGGCAAATGAATGAGTTTTCTGTTTAGGTAAATTGTACATACACATGTACATGGTAAGTTTGCTCCAGTTGTCAGCTGTCATTGGATGATTATGAAACTTGGTACACATGTTTCTTATGAGTAGAGGATGTACCTGTGCTCTTTTTGACAAGAAATATTAATTTTTCTCCAAATTATGGCAAGTGAATGAGTTTTCTGTTTAGGTAAATTGTACATATACATGTACATGATAAGTTTGCTGCAGTTGTCAGCTCTCATTGGATGATTACGAAACTTGGTACACATGATTCTTATGATTGGAGGATTTACTTGTGCTATTTTTGAGATGAAATATTAATTTTTCTCCAACTTATGGCAAATGATTGAGTTTTGCGTTTAGCTGAAGTGCACATGTAGATCTGTACACCACAGTTTGCTGTAGTTGTCAGCTGTCATCAAATGGTTATGAAACTTGGTACACATGTTTCTTATGATTAGAAGATGTACCTGTGGTATTTAGGAGATGAAATATTAATTTTTGTTCAAATTTTGAGGGTTTTATCTTAATATGCCAATAATAATGTACATGTATATACATGTACATCTGTACATGGAAAGTTTTCTGAAGCTGTCAGCTTTCATTGGATGAGTTTGACACTTGCTACCCAAGTTCAATGTGATTCAAAAATGTGCATGTGCAATTTAAGAAATATGACATTAAATATGAATTTTTTTCCTAATTATTGCAGTTTAGACTTCGTATCTTTCCATTGATACGGTTTTTGTTGGGCAAAAATTTACAGGTAGGTCTGTACATGGAAAGTTTGTTGAACCTTTCGTGGGATGATTATAAAACTTGGTGGATATGTTTCATGTTTTCCTAGGTCACAGCTCTCCCGCAGTAATCCCACACGGGACTGACCTATCCAGCAGTAATCCCAAATCGCATTGGCCTATCCAGCAGTATTGCCATACAGGACTGACCTATCCAGCTGTAATCCCAGACCGAACTGGTCTATCCAGCAGTAATCCCATTTGGGACTGGCCTATTCATCAGTAATCTCACACAGGACTGACCTATCCAGCAGTAATCCCAATGGCACTGGCCTATCCAGCAGTAATGCCACACGGGACTGACCTGTCCAGCAGTAATCCCAGACCGGACTAAACTATCCTGCAGTAATCCCACATGGGACTGGCCTATCCAGCAGTAATTCCACACGGGACTGGCTTATGCAGCAGTAATCTCTCATGGGACTGACCTATCCAGATGTAATATGATACTGGATTGCAATTTGCAGCAGTAATCCCACATGGCACTGATCTATCCAGCCATAATTTTACATGGGACTGACCTATTCCGCTGTAATCCCACACAGGTTTAGCCTATCCAGCAGTAATCCCACACGGGACTGGCCTCCTCAGCCATAATCCCACACAGGATTGCCGTATGCAGCAGTAATCCCACACGGGATTGCCGTATGCAGCAGTAATCCCACACGGGACTGCCTATGCAGCAGTAATCCCACACGGGACTGTCCTATCCAGCAGTAATCCCAGACAGGACTGGCCTATCCAGCAGTAATCCCACTTGGGACTGAACTATCCAGCAGTAATCCCACAGGGGACTATCCATCAGTAATAACATGGGACTGGTCCACCCAGCAGTAATCCTACACAGGACTGGCCTATCCAGCAGTAATTGGGACTGAACTATCCAGCAGTAATCCAACACGGGACTGTCCTATCCAGCATTTATCGCATACGAGACTCACCTATCCAGCAGTAATCCCAGACAGGACTGGCCTATCCAGCAGTAATCCCACTTGGGACTGAACTATCCAGCAGTAATCCCACAGGGGACTATCCATCAGTAATAACATGGGACTGGTCCACCCAGCAGTAATCCTACACAGGACTGGCCTATCCAGCAGTAATCTCACATGGGACTGAACTATCCAGCAGTAATCTCACACTGGACTGCCCTATGTACCAGTAATCCAACGGCACTGACCTATCCATCCTACATGGGATTAACTTTTGCCAGTAATCCCACATGGGACATGTTATTGTCTGTACCAGATAATCTATTCCAGACATTATTGTCTGTACCACATCACCTATTCCAGACCTTATTGTTTGCTCTACATGTATGCTTTCAATACTGCTGCACCTTTGGCGGATGACCCCGAAAGGTGAGATGTTGGGGTTCTCAGAATGCTTGTTATTAAATATCCTTAAGTGGTTATCAATGCAGGACTTGCACGATACACGGTTCCGGCCTCGGCCGCTAGGATCGCCTTTGTGTTTATTTCCATTTTATCTCACTTCTATCATCTGCTAGACACTGAGCTGGTCTTTCAGGGCAACTTTGAAAGCTCCATTCCCGCTGAGATCTAACAGCTGGAGCTCTCCTGTACAGCATGCTGGCATGAATACACATTTAAACCCATTGTCAGCTAATGCCGACGTCGCGGTATTTATTGACTTTAGCAGAGTTCAAATGACAATGACCTGCATGATATCTCGCGATATAGGGTTTTGCTTACCTACAGGAATTCCTTGAATGTTTCCAAAATATAAACGACCCGGAACGGAAACGTTTATACTATTTCAAATTCAATCATCCCACGGGCCCGTTTTATATTCGGCATATTTGTCTTTCACCATTGCTAACGAATATGGCGGCACAATCGAATAAACTACGACAGATTTCTATCGATTATATCCAGTATTGAACTTAAAATCATATAAATCAACCACATAAAATGTCGCTCGCCGCGATCCTGGCGGCTTGGCGGTGGTTATTACGGAGAGTTATCGGCTGCTCCGCGTCCAAGCGAAACGATCGGCCAGCCTACTCAGTTGTGCCTAGCAAGACGATAGAAGTGGGATAAAACGGAAATAAAGACAAAGGCGATCCTAGCGGCCGAGGCCGGAACCGTGTATTGTGCAAGTCCCGCATTCATCAGAAGTCCTTGATTGAATTATTGAAACCTTATAAAGGTTTGTAGTTCTGAATTATGTAATGACATAGTTATTTGTGATATTGCTTCTTTAATCTTTGTTCTCCCTTGAGTTTCAGCGGAGCTGGGGGCCTGGGTTTTGTATATCAGCACAGATTATGTGTTTGATGGTAAATCACCACCATATAAAGTGGGGGATGCACCTAACCCTCTCAACAAGTATGGGCAGAGTAAATATGAAGGAGAACAAATAACACTACAAGTCAGCAAAGGTAATATTCAGTTTCTCTCTCTCTCTCTCTCAAAGATGATTTTAAGAAGTCCTTTTATACACTCAGGCCATAGAAAATTTCCTTTAAAGCCCCTTTTGAAATGAGGGTGAATTGGTTGTTCTTTAATTTATATTCAGGCCAGAATAGTTCAGTAATAGATGGAACCTGAGTTTTGGTTCCCTGTAGCTCCGTGGGGCTTCCGGGGATTGACCTGGGATGTCGTTGTGCACACCGCAGGTCATGGTAAGAATAAACCTCAGCTCCTCAGCGAGCTTGTCGTAAGAGGCAAATAACTGAGGCACCTGTGGGGTTCCCGGTGTGAAAAGGAATAGGACCCCACCCGTGTGGTTCCCGGGTGTGAAAAAGAGTATGACCCAACATCGTAATATGACTGAAATATAGTTGAAAGCGACGTTAAATCATATTCACTCACTCACTCACCCTGGTCCTCTGTATTACATCCATGGTAACCCATCGCAACCTTTTCCTCTTAGTTTTCCATTCAGCCTTTCAATAAGAAATAATGTGTAGGTTCCATAAAGTAACTCGCACAGAACCTACATGGATCCAGAACTATCAGATCTGTGATGTATTCTGACCTGGTTTAGATTAAACTATTATACAGAGGAACCTGTAACTATTGTCACCTGGGTAAACGATCAACCTCTACATAACCACATTATCCATGGTCCCAATATTGTCACCTGGGTAAACGATCAACCTCTACATAACCACATTATCCATGGTCCCAATATTGTGACCTGGGTAAACGATCAACCTCTACATAACCACATTATCCATGGTCCCAATATTGTCACCTGGGTAAACGATCAACCTCTACATAACCACATTATCCATGGTCCCAATATTGTCACCTGGGTAAACGATCAACCTCTACATAACCACATTATCCATGGTCCCAATATTGTCACCTGGGTAAACGATAACCACATTATCCTCACCTACGATAACCACATTATCCATGGTCCCAATATTGTGACCTGGGTAACGATCAACCTCTACATAACCACCCAATATTGTCACCTGGGTAAACGATCAACCTCTACATAACCACATTATCCATGGTCCCAATATTGTCACCTGGGTAAACGATCAACCTCTACATAACCACATTATCCATGGTCCCAATATTGTCACCTGGGTAAACGATCAACCTCTACATAACCACATTATCCATGGTCCCAATATTGTCACCTGGGTAAACGATCAACCTCTACATAACCACATTATCCATGGTCCCAATATTGTCACCTGGGTAAACGATCAACCTCTACATAACCACATTATCCATGGTCCCAATATTGTGACCTGGGTAAACGATCAACCTCTACATAACCACATTATCCATGGTCCCAATATTGTCACCTGGGTAAACGATCAACCTCTACATAACCACATTATCCATGGTCCCAATATTGTCACCTGGGTAAACGATCAACCTCTACATAACCACATTATCCATGGTCCCAATATTTGAATTCAAAGTATTTTGAACATTTATAAAGCAGAATCCTGTTACAACCAACCTTATATGGTCCTAAGCATGGTCAATATACGCAGGTTTCACTGTAATATCAGGTATATTGGTTCGACAAAAACTTGACAACCTATCATTCACAATGATTCACTCCTTTCATACAAAATATTATACAGGAAAATTCTTCGATCAGCACAAATAATTTATGGGAATAACATATATAGGGCGCATTAATTTGTTTTTGCATACTTTCCTAGCTCCCTCTAAGGGCATACATACTTCATGGATGCTCTAGCTCACAACTTGTGTAGGACTATTAACTGGGTTTACTAATTTTACACCAACTTTAAATCTATTTGTCATCCACAACTTAAGTCAAGCAGAACTTCTACCTCAAAGAAACACATGAACAGGCTTGGTATATCACAGGCGGGTGGTTTGGTGGGCACGGGTTCCTATTGCTTCAATGCATTTTGCTGAAAAGCAGAAACTTGATAATGTGATGTCTAGCACTGTAATATCACTTGTTTTTATTGCACCATGTAAGCATCCTGTCTGTGTCTTGTGCACTGTCCTCAGTGTTTTATAGGGTGGATGGAGGGTGGATGGTTCCATGCTGCTTCAAAGATTTCTTCTTTGGAGAAGGAACACAACTTGGCTGGGTGGTGCCTAGTTGGTTCGTCACAATGTAGCTGAAATATTGTTGAAATTGACGTTGAATTCTATTCACTCACTCACTTTGGTATACCGGTATCACAGAGTTTTATGCCCTCTCTCCCTGCTCCCTTCCCCAAAAAAGTAGTTAATGTTACCAGGTATCAGTCTTTATCCTTAACATTGTTTTTTAGAATTTGGTGTACTTCGGGTTCCTATTTTGTATGGTCATGTGACCAGTCTGGGAGAGAGTGCCGTATCAGCCCTCTTTGATAAAGTGATGGACACCAAACATAGCTGTGTTATGTCTGACCATGAGAAGCGTTACCCCACACTCTGCAGTGATGTTGCTCATGTTGTGAGGGAACTAGCTGGCAAGAGACTCCAGGTTGGTACATTTATCACTCAAAGAGGTGAATCAAGGATTTATCACCAGCATTTGTATATTTGTCAGCCATTGGGGCAACATCCAGTATCCTACAAATTGTGTGCATGCTCCTTGGAGTTACAATTTGAGCCAACAAAATACAATGTCCAAGCTCAGTCTGATCTGTATGTCCAAAGACTTTAAAAATGGATTTTTATCTTCCTCGCTTGGTGCTCAACAGAAAGAGGATAGATCAAGGACTGGTTCACCTGGTGTCAGGATAATGTGGCGGATCATCGTGAGATGACTGCAAATTTATTGAAAGTGACTTTAAAATCCTATTCAAACACACACTCACTGATCTGTATGTTACATTATGTATATTTGAAGATAAAATAGAAGTCTACAAAAGTCTTCTGATTTTGCTTTCTCAAACACGCACACTCACTGATCAGTATGTTACATTATGTATATTTGAAGATAAAATAGAAGTCTACAAAAGTCTTATGATTTTGCTTTCTCAAACACACACACTCACTGATCTGTATGTTACATTATGTATATTTGAAAATAAAATAGAAGTCTACAAAAGTCTTATGATCTTGCTTTCTCAAACACACACACTCACTGATCAGTATGTTACATTATGTATATTTGAAGATAAAATAGAAGTCTACAAAAGTCTTATGATTTGCTTCATTTTGAAAGTGTGTTAAATAATAGTATGAATTTATATCTATTCCAGAATTTTCAATTATGTCATCCATGTACATATCCATCTTTCTCAGAAATAACTCTTTTCTCTTTTGTTTGCAGGACAAATCCATACAAGGCATATTTCACTGGAGCGGCGATGAGATGATGACAAAGTATGAAATGGCTGTAACAATAGCCAAGGTGTTTGGTCTCCCAAAAAAACACATTAAGGCAGATAAACAACCAGCAGAGGGGGCCAGTAGACCATACAATTCACACATGGACTGTTCTAAAGTTGAAGCTCTTGGCATCGGGAGAAGAACTCCTTTCAAAGATGCAATTGAATCATGCTTACGGCCATTTTATACTGGTACTAAGAAGTAGAGAGGCTAATGTTTTATTAGAAGGGAATTTAATGCTTTTATAGTATTACTAATATGTTATTTGTTGTTTTTATTGAAGCTGATCTATCTAATGTACATGCAGGGGTCTCAACTGTACTAGAGGTTTTTGGTGAAGCTTGGTGTTGTGAGGACTGAATCACTTCTCCAATGTTGTTAAAGGGTCACTGTTGAACACCTGCTAAAATGTGTCTGTATTCAATTGCCTAAAAAGCCAGTAGCCCTGCCAGGTCTACAAACATGGACTCTGTATTGACCAAGACTGGTACTTAACAGGGTGTTGGTACCAAGGTATTGTCTACAATGTCGATGGTACCAATCTTTGATACTTTTTTTGGCCAAATATTTCACCCTACTTTAGACCATGAAATTCTGATGTATAATAATGAACATTGATGTCAGTGCCAGTGAGGTGTCTTTTCTGTGCCATGTGTATGTACATGAGCAAGGTGTTGCAGGTTATCACCAAAATGGAATATCACATAGACGTTTCATTGTACTCGAGCCCATGTCTCCTATGATACCAAATGTCTGACTAAACAGGGCTGATGCTCTAGCCCACTGTGATACAGTCCCTTTGACCTATCTATGTTTTAGAAATCAAAGCCTGAATTAACGCAACATTGAAAGGGTGGTGGAAAATGATGCCGGCATACTGACAAGAAGTCATATGACCCCATAGACAACTAAACTGACTGCATATTTAAAAAAACATGACAAGAACCAAAAGGGATCCCTGTGATGATTTGTATCGCAGGCATGCTTCTATTCTAGATGTTCATGTTCATGTGGACATTAAAGGAAATGACCACACGACCCCTAGCACCGGCTTGAGTGGTATCAGATACAAATATCTGTTGAAAAATGATGAACTAGGAGACCGCCAGATAGTAAAAAATGGCCCAAACGAGGGAGTATTCCATCTTATCATTTATAACTTCTGTAGGCCCCTGGCTGTCAGTTTTATATCAGTCACATATGTCCACATTTGATTGTTTTGTTATGACTCTGGTCCCTATGTTATATTTGTTTGATTATATTGGTCTTCATAGGCTGTCAACCTGTGCTATATGAAATATATTGTAAACTGTTGAAATATGCTGAGCATTTAGTCTGCTCTTGTCCAACATATAAAGGTTATTGTTATCTCTGTTTATCATAGATTATGAGCACAGATCAGGTTCTGGATAATACCTATACTATAAGAATGCACATGTGCTAGATCAATGATGTCAATTTTTAACTTTAATATATTTCCTGTATTTGTGTGCTTTTAATTTGGGGAAAGTAAAAGGTTTGACCAAAATCAGTCCATCGTCAATATTACTTTCTTATGACATGTTCAACTGGAGGACCAATTAAACCGCATTGTACATGTATGTACCTTGGCTTATTGTCCATCTGTTGCAAAGCTACAGTGTTCAACGCCAAGCCAAAGTCCAATTGATAATGTATGACCAGCTACTGACGAGAGGAATTTACAGGGGAAGAAAGGAAGTCGACCATCATTCCAGGAACTACTATTGGTCATCCTCTACTGAGAACTGCAACCATGGGGATAATGTTTCATTATATTCCAGCTTGGTTGATCACCCAAAGTAACCGCAAATTATCATAGACCATTTGCAGGAACCATGCACGATGTGTAATGGTATCTTGGACAAGGGCATCAAAATTGGTGACTATGGCTGGATGTTGTGATATTAAATGTACCACATCTGAACCTACACCGGGTATGATGCCTTTACCCTTTTAGTATAATGGAATGGGCTTGAAACCAAAATTTGCTCTCCCACCAGACAATATTCTAAAAGACCCACACCTGACAAAGGTGGTATGATACCTAATACTGTATACTTTCGCCATGCATGCAATGAAGATTTTGTGAATTCCATTGTTCATCCATATATCCAGAACCATTTACAGAGGTCCTTGCTCATCTTTCTCGATTGTCTGTGGTAATCTCTGTGGTCAAGGGAAAGTCACATGATGCCACCATGTGGGGAAATACTAGAATGTTAGTTCAATGGAGATAACTCCTTTGGATTTGCAAGACTAGAATGTTCAGAGTTGTTCCCCTCTTGCTAAGTCATACAGGAGAACGTTATTGAGAAGTAAACAGTTTAATACTGCCCCAGTCAAATATACACCTTTAACAAAAGATAGTGCATGCATAACCACATGAAACAACATTGAAGGTGAGGTCCATTGTAATTGAGAGACGCGCTTTTTTAGCTCCATGCCTTCCAGTTGGTGTGAAGGAAAATAAAGAAGCTAAAATTTGTTCATACACATGAAGTTCGACAGCAGCCGTTACTTGCAGCATGGTTATGGAGGCAATTTTGCTCCCTGTGATGACGTCGCACGAAACTGATACATGGAACTGCAATGGTAAGCTTATATATTTGAGTGGCATTTGAACCCAACAATAATGTCCTGGCATTCAAGATTGTTCTTTGTCTAATCAGTGAGGTAAATAAAATGACCTCCTAGATGAGTTTGGGGGTCTGAACAATTTGGCTGATTTTCTCAGTAACTTTAACCCTTACTTCAGAATCATGGGAACAAATTATTGTTCAGGTAACTTGACCTTTTACCTTTTGACCTCAAATAAACAGAAGATTTTAAATCCACGTACGCTGGTGAATACAGCTTTCATAAAATCTGATGAAGTGTAACTTATGATTTTACATGATAAAATTTTCTATTTATGACAATTAGCAAGACTTTTGCCCCATAATTAAGGTTTGGGGGCCATTGGTGAATAGACCATCACCATTTAAATATTTTGTGCTCTAGCTTTCCCAAAATTACTGTTTGTACCAAACCTGAAGGTTTCAACATTTTTATATAGGATGAGAGTTGAAAAATAGCAAACATTCACAGAATCGCCAATTTTTCTTACGCATTACCGCCTAGAAGAATGCCTCCAGATATTTAATTCCACTGAAAAAAATATAGTTGCTCGGAAAATTAATTTCCAAGATTTTACCCACTATCAACCAGCAATTGGCAGAATGTGGCAGTTGGTGCACGCGACCTTTCATGACGTCGCCATGTGCACATGCCCAGTTACCCCAGATTTGTAATGACAATCTTAGTAATTGAATCAATTAACATGTACCTGCTGATGAGATATGTATCGTCGGGATAATTCTAGATCAAATCCTGGAATAGACCCCCTACTGTGACCTCTACCATATTTACAAGGTACAGTCGACTGCCATCCTGTCCTGTAAATATAGTTTATTTCATTCAATTTATTTTATGATTTCATGAGTAAATGAAAACCTTAAGAATTTTTTTTTTCAGTCACATAATACTCTGGAAATAGTAAGCAGTCCAATTCATAAATTTATTTCAATAATTCGATCACCCCAAGTGCAGCAAAAATGGCTTCTATCTGGCAATATTCTTCATGGCACCTGCTAGCTAAGATTCATAGCATCTCGGCCTTCCCTCAACGCTATGCCGACGACAAATACATTTCCCTGTTGGTAATTTGAACATCTTCATCGCGCACTTATTATTACCTTTTGCGCCCTGTTGGACATTCAGTAACTTGAGAAAATGGCCCTCGATGAATAAAAATACCATAATCGATGTTGTAATCATCATCCACTGTATACACGGGGTCTATTATGACAGAAATGCCCATCTTGACCCTCGATTTCAGGTGATTTCGAGGCTCCATAGGGATAATTTTAACGTCTGTAATTAATATATGACCGATGAAGGGCCATTTAGTCTGCCATTTCGGTATTTTTATTCATCACGGCCCATTTTCTCAAGTTAATGAAGGTCCAATAGGGTGCAAAGGTAATAAGTTCGAGTTACCAACAGGGAAATGTATTTGTCGTCGGCATAGCGTTGAGGGAAGGGAGACGAATGTTAGCTAGGCACCTGCTAGAAGTGTTATATTTTGTCATTATATGACTTTTCTTCAATTTGAATGATGAATGGGAATGTTACTTTTTCTTTGTGTTTGAATAACAGAGTTGAAAAATGAACTTCCTGTGATTGAATTATTAGGGAGTTACCGTAGTCAAAATTTATGTCAATGGTCAAATCTGCCAAATCTCATAATTAGGAAATTTATATTGTTGGTAGTCCTCCCGCTGTCAGAAAATCCTCGAGATTGACCATCCTGGCCACCAGGTCAAACTGTGTCAATTTGACACCAATTGCTTGTAACCGCGATATTTCAAGAATAAACTGAGAAGTTGAGCGTCAAACTTTCATCACACCTAGATGTGGTCATAGAGCAAACCAAACCAATCAACAATCATTGAGAATGGACTAAATTTTCGAGTCGCCTGTCAAAAATTTAACATATTAAAATACCCAGTGCTAAGGGGTGCTCGGTGCTTTTTGCAGTTCAGGTTTTTAGATCAGCTTATTGCGCAAATTTGTTGAATAAATTCTAATCCCTAAGCTCTTCATCCCCTATTCTTTTAACTGTCCTTTAAATGCTTGTTTGTTTACTTTACTTTACTTAGGTAGGGGCCTACCTTCACTGAATACACCTGGATACCAGAACCATATAGTATTATTTCCTTGGGCATTGTGCTTCACAGGACATCCTGGAAGAAAACCAAACCACCACTACTTGACATCTCCAGTTTGCAGCCAAGGGAGTTAACCCACTATGGAATATGCCTGCACACAGAGTGACCTCAGCACAATTCTGTTGGATGTACCGGAAGCTGAAACCATTAAATATTAGATCAGAAATGGGGCTTTGTGTAAGTAATTTAAATAAATAACTCCCTCTACACAACCATTACAACATCAAAGGTAAATGTTTAAGAGGCTTGTAGCTTACAATTGCATGGTTCTCTATAATTTTGGTAACCTTGGATTCATGCACAAATCTCATTGGTAGCGTCTAGGTGACAGTAGTTCCTCCTGTTTGCAAAATATATTCTAAAATCTTGTTGAACCAAACTTTTTTCTGTTCAAAACAATTTAGATGAATTCATATTTCACGGGAGAATGGATGAGAACAGGCTGTAACTGTCATGAGAAGCTGGAGTAGATTATTGAAGGTATGTATGCAATATTGCTATGAGCATGTCTGTGAAGGCATGTGCCAGACACATTTCTTGTAATAATCTCATCCAACACTGACAGTGTATTCATCGGACATCTTGTCATAATCTCATTCAATACTGCCAGTTTATTCACAGGACATCTTGTCATAATCTCATTCAATACTGCCCGTTTATTCACAGGACATCTTGTCATAATCTCATTCAATAAGGACAGTTTATTCAGGGGACATCTTGTGATAATCCCATCCAACACTGAAAGCTAGTGTATTTGTGGGACATCTTGTGATAATCTCATTCAATACTGACAGTCTATTCTTGGGACATCTTGTTATATTCCCATCCAATACTGATAGTGTATTCATCGGACATCTTGTGATAATCCCATCCAACACTGACAGTGTATTCATGGGACATCTTGTGATAATCCCATCCAACACTGACAGTGTATTCATGGGACATCTTGTGATAATCCCATCCAACACTGACAGTGTATTCATGGGACATCTTGTGATAATCTCATTCAATACGAACAGTTTATTCAGGGGACATCTTGTGATAATCCCATCCAACACTGACCGTGTATTCATGGGACATCTTGTGATAATCTCATTCAATACTGACAGTCTATTCTTGGGACATCTTGTGATATTCCCATCCAATACTGATAGTGTATTGATCGGACATCTTGTGATAATCCCATCCAAACCTGACAGTGTATTCATGGGACATCTTGTGATAATCCCATCCAATACTGACAGTGTATTCATGGGACATCTTGTGATAATCTCGTTCAATACGGACAGTTTATTCAGGGGACATCTTGTGATAATCTCATCCAATACTGACAGTGTATTCATGGGACATCTTGTGATAATCTAGCTCATTCAATACGGACAGTTTAATCAGGGGACATCTTGTGATAATTTCATCCAATACTGATAGTGTATTCATCGGATATCTTGTGACAATCCCATCCAATACTGACAGTGTATTTATGGGACATCTTGTGATAATCTAGCTCATTCAATACGGACAGTTTAATCAGGGGACATCTTGTGACAATCCCATCCAATACTGACAGTCTATTCATGGGACATCTTGTGATAATCTAGCTCATTCAATACTGACAGTTTAATCAGGGGACATCTTGTGATAATCTCATTCAATACTGACAGTCTATTCTTGAGACATCTTGTGATATTCCCATCCAATACTGATAGTGTATTCATCGGACATCTTGTGATAATCCCATCCAACACTGACAGTATATTCATGGGACATCTTGTGATATTCCCTTCCAATACTGACAGTAGCCAGGGGACATCTTGTGACAATCCCATCCAATACTGACAGTGTATTCATGGGACATCTTGTGATAATCTCGTTCAATACGGACAGTTTATTCAGGGGACATCTTGTGATAATCTCATCCAATACTGACAGTGTATTCATGGGACATCTTGTGATAATCTAGCTCATTCAATACGGACAGTTTAATCAGGGGACATCTTGTGATAATTTCATCCAATACTGATAGTGTATTCATCGGATATCTTGTGACAATCCCATCCAATACTGACAGTGTATTTATGGGACATCTTGTGATAATCTAGCTCATTCAATACGGACAGTTTAATCAGGGGACATCTTGTGACAATCCCATCCAATACTGACAGTCTATTCATGGGACATCTTGTGATAATCTAGCTCATTCAATACTGACAGTTTAATCAGGGGACATCTTGTGATAATCTCATCCAATGCTGACAGTGTATTCATCGGATATCTTGTGACAATCCCATCCAATACTGACAGTGTATTTATGGGACATCTTGTGATAATCTAGCTCATTCAATACGGACAGTTTAATCAGGGGACATCTTGTGACAATCCCATCCAATACTGACAGTCTATTCATGGGACATCTTGTGATAATCTAGCTCATTCAATACTGACAGTTTAATCAGGGGACATCTTGTGATAATCTCATTCAATACTGACAGTCTATTCTTGAGACATCTTGTGATATTCCCATCCAATACTGATAGTGTATTCATCGGACATCTTGTGATAATCCCATCCAACACTGACAGTATATTCATGGGACATCTTGTGATAATCCCTTCCAATACCGACAGTACCCAGGGGACATCTTGTGATAATCCCTTCCAATACCGACAGTACCCAGGGGACATCTTGTGATATTCCCATCCAATACTGATAGTGTATTCATCGGACATCTTGTGACAATCGCATCCAATACTGACAGTGTATTCATGGGACATCTTGTGATAATCTAGCTCATTCAATACGGACAGCTTAATCAGGGGACATCTTGTGACAATCCCATCCAATACTGACAGCTTAATCAGGGGACATCTTGTGATAATCTCATCCAATGCTGACAGTGTATTCTTGGGACATCTTGTGATAATCCCATCTGATACTGATAGTGTATTCATGGGATCTTGTGATAATCCAATCCAATACTACCAGTGTACCCAGGGGATATCTTGTGATAATCTCATTTAATACTGACAGTGTATTCATGGGGTATTTTGTGATATTTACAAACAGTATATGTAATTGATCTCATATGACAGTGTATTCGTGTGATCGTTTTTGCTAAGTTATTATCTATTACAGTGTATTCATACATATCTGATTATGACTGACAATCGTATTGATGTACTCCTATTCCATAATGATTGATAATGTTTTCTTGTGGTATTGTTTTGTAATTAATATATTCATGGAATCTAATCTGATAATGACTGACGGTGTATTCATGTGATCTCATATGTTGGTGATGGACAGTAGTCATGTGATCTAATCATGTGATCTCGTATGGTGGTGATGAACAGCAGGCATGTGATCTGATCTGAAAATGACTGGTAATGTATTCATGTGATCTCGTATGGTGGTGATGGACAGCAGCCATGTGATCTAATCTGATAATGACTGATAGTGTATTCATGTGATCTCGTATGTTGGTGATGGACAGCAGTCATGTGATCTAATCTGACAATGACTGATAGTGTAATCATGTGATCTCGTATGGTGGTGATGGACAGCAGCCATGTGATCTAATCTGACAATGACTGATAGTGTATTCATGTGATCTCATATGTTGGTGATGGGCAGCAGTCATGTGATCTAATCTGACAATGACTGATAATGTATTCATGTGATCTCGTATGGTGGTGATGGACAGCAGTTATGTGATCTAATCTGACAATGACTGATAATGTATTCATGTGATCTCATATGTTGGTGATGGACAGCAGTCATGTGATCTAATCTGACAATGACTGATAATGTATTCATGTGATCTCATATGTTGGTGATGGACAGCAGTCATGTGATCTAATCTGACAATGACTGATAATGTATTCATGTGATCTCATATGGTGGTGATGGACAGCAGTCATGTGATCTAATCTGACAATGACTGATGTATTCATGTGATCTCATATGTTGGTGATGGACAGCAGTCATGTGATATAATCTGACTGACTGATGTATTCATGTGATCTCATATGTTGGTGATGGACAGCAGTCATGTGATCTAATCTGACAATGACTGATAGTGTAATCATGTGATCTCGTATGGTGGTGATGGACAGCAGTTATGTGATCTAATCTGACAATGACTGATAATGTATTCATGTGATCTCGTATGGTGGTGATGGACAGCAGTTATGTGATCTAATCTGACAATGACTGATAGTGTAATCATGTGATCTCATATGTTGGTGATGGACAGCAGTCATGTGATCTAATCTGACAATGACTGATGTATTCATGTGATCTCATATGTTGGTGATGGACAGCAGTCATGTGATCTAATCTGACAATGACTGATAATGTATTCATGTGACCTCGTATGGTGGTGATGGACAGCATTCATGTGATCTAATCTAATAATGACTGATAATGTAATCATGTGATCTCGTATGGTGGTGATGGACAGCAGTATGTGATCTAATCTGACAATGACTGATAGTGTAATCATGTGATCTCATATGTTGGTGATGGACAGCAGTCATGTGATCTAATCTGACAATGACTGATGTATTCATGTGATCTCATATGTTGGTGATGGACAGCAGTCATGTGATCTAATCTGACAATGACTGATAATGTATTCATGTGACCTCGTATGGTGGTGATGGACAGCATTCATGTGATCTAATCTAATAATGACTGATAATGTAATCATGTGATCTCGTATGGTGGTGATGGACAGCAGTCATGTGATCTGATCTGACAATGACTGATAGTGTAATCATGTGATCTCGTATGGTGGTGATGGACAGCAGTCATGTGATCTAATCTAATAATGACTGATAGTGTAATCATGTGATCTCGTATGGTGGTGATGAACAGCAGTCATGTGATCTAATCTAATAATGACTGATAGTGTAATCATGTGATCTCGTATGGTGGTGATGGACAGCAGTCATGTGATCTAATCTGATAATGACTGATAGTGTAATCATGTGATCTCGTATGGTGGTGATGGACAGCAGCCATGTGATCTAATCTAATAATGACTGATAGTGTAATCATGTGATCTCATATGGTGGTGATGAACAGCAGTCATGGGATCTAATCTGCCAATGACTGATAGTGTAATCATGTGATCTCGTATGGTGGTGATGGATAGCAGTCATATGATCTAATCTGATAATGACTGATATTGTATTCATGTGATATGGCGGTGACAGTTCCTTGTGAACACAATATCTAATATTTGGCACAATAATATTTGGCACAATGCTGTCTTATGGAGTCCTCTGGGTCAAGTTCTGTCTAAACTGGATCCAGTCCCTGTTTCATAATGTATTTTAAAGGGGAAACAAAGGGAAGTAACTCCGCCTATTAAGAATTTTTTCATTTTTATACCAAAAGGCGGTCGTATTATGTGATGGCGGTTTCCGTCCGTCTGTCCGGTTCTCATGTCCGGTCTATATCTGGGACAGTTTCCTATCCACAGCTCCAATTTTTGGTGAGTGGATACCCTACGGGGAGACGATGTGTCGCGTACCAAAATGAAAGTCGAGGTCACAGGTCAAAGGTCGCTGGCCTAAAAAACAGGAAATCACTGAAGTGTTCGTGTCCGGTCTATATCTGTGAACGATTTCTGTCCACAGTTGCAATTTTTTGTGAGTGGATACGCCAGGTGGAGACGATGTGTCGCGTACCAAAATTGAGGTCGAGGTCAGAGGTCAAAGGTCACTGTTGCCAAAATCATTGATCGTTGACAGGTTTCTATCTACAGTTCTAATTTTTGGTGAGTGGATGCCCTAGGGGAGGGACGATGTGTTGCATATTAAATGTAGGTCAAGGTCAAAAGTCAGTGTGATCGAAAAATCAGGAAATCATTAAAAATTTCTAATTTTTTGTGAGTGGATTCAATAGGCGGAAATGAAGTGATGCATACCAAAAATTAGGTCAAGGTCAAAGGTCACCGACCCCAAAATTAAGAAATTATTAAAAATAACATTTTTTGTGTCAGTAGATACATTAGGGGACACAATGTGTCACGCTTCAAAGATTTCTTCTTTGAAGTAGCAGGAACACAATTGGGCTGGGTGGTGCTTAGTTGGTTCGTCGTGATATAGCTGAAATATTGTTGAAAGCGACGTTAAATTCTATTCACTCACTCACAATGTGTCACATACCAAAATGTAGGTCAAGGTCAAAGGTCAAGGTCATTGTGACCCCAAAATCGTGAAATTGTTAAAAATCATGATTTTTTGTGTGCATTGATAGATTGAGGGAAGACGATGTGTTGTGTACCAAAATTGAGGTCAAGGTCAAAGGTCAAGGTCACTGTGACCCCAAAATCAGAAATCATTAAAAGTCACATTTACATATGCCTGTCGAAGACGAGGTCGTGTAATGCGATGTTGCGTTCTGTCCATTCATCCATTAACATTTGTCGTCCATGCGATAGCTCTAGTTTCAAGGTATGGATTGGTACCAAACTTTGAGTATACCTTACTCGCATGGCAAAGTGGAGCCATACATATGAGATCAATTTGTCAAAGGTCCAGGTCGCAGTCCCCCAAAACTGAATCAAGCCTAGCTGACTAAATGTGTTGGAATATTCGAAGTTCTTTTCCCTGCATTTATATGGTATTGTCCTGTGGAGTTGTCTCCCATGTTTGAAACAGCTACATTAAGTTAAACTGTTGTGAAATAAAAACCATACATTTACTAATTTAACGGGAAGAGGAGTCCTTTATGAACTTCACGCCTGTTTATTAACTCAAGAACAAAGGTTTACTTCATCACTTTCTTCTTCCTTCATGAAAAATTCTCTCGTCTGAAAGGAATCCATTTGCAGGAAAACTACTATTTTCTTGTGTTTGACTATTGTCGATTTCGGTGTGGGATATGTGAGCTCTAAGCTCTTGCTTCAAGGTCAACTAGTTACCAAGAGTTAAGCTCATTTTAGTTTATCATTCAATATAAGATGTGATATATGTTACATTCTTATAAGCAAAAAATTGTAGACCATTCTCTGAATTGCTAGATCAATTGGAATCAAGGCTATTAAACAACCTTGAAATTTGATCCAATGTAATTCCAGATATACGGGCGTATATTGAAGCCCCTTGGGCTCTTGTTTTTTTAGCTAATCTGGGCCGAAGGCCCGATGGGCTAATGTCATGGCCTGATTGTCCGTCGTCCGTAAACATCTTCTTCTCCGAAACCGCTTGACCGATTAAGCTGAAACTTGGCATGCATGTTCCCTCCAATGAGTATACCAGAATTTGTTCATGCGGTGTTGATACGATTTTAAATATGGCTGCCATGGCGGCCATCTTGAATTTGCCAGTGAAATCTTGTCATCATTATTTTTCGGTAACTACTTCATGGATCTTTCTCAAATTTGGTACACCGGTTCCCCTTTGGGTCTAGTTGTACAACATGTGCACTTTAGTCCAATTTGAATATCCAATGTGGCCACCAGGTGGCCATCTTGGATTTCCCCATGAAACTTTGTTATTGCGATTTCTCAGGAACTACTGCATGGATCTTTCTCAAATGTGGTACACAGGTTCCCGTTGGGGTCTAGTTGTGCAAGATACCTTTTCTACTCTGATTCGAAAATCCAATATGGCCACCAGGTGGCCATCTTCGATTTTCGTATGAAACTTTGTTATCGTGATTTCTCAGGAGGTACTGCATGGATCTTTCTCAAATTTGGTACACAGGTTCCTCTTGGGGTCTAGTTGTGCAAGATACCTTTTCTGGTCCGATTCGAAAATCCAGTATGGCCACCAGATGGCCATCTTGAATTTCCCCATGAAATTTTGTTATCGTGAATTCTCAGGAAATTACTGCATAGATCTTTGTCAAATTGGGTACACAGGTTCCCCTTGTGGTCCAGTTGTGCAAGATACTTTTGGTTTTTGGTCCATTTCGAAACTCCAATATGGCCGCATCTTGAATTTCCCATGAAACTTTATCATGAAATCTGAGGAAATTACTGCATGGATCATTTAGTGTTCAGAGGGGACAACACAAGTTAGAAACTCATCTATTGCAGTTCTTTAGTAAAAATTTCTTAAGCTACTTGCTCCAGTTACAGCCAGATGAGCTACAGTGCTGCGGCACTATCTTTTTTTTTATTTACTTACCAAACATATATATTCATTAAAGATCATTTTATTATTATTAAATAGTACATATGAAATAGAGACTCATCCAGTCTAAGTTCTGTCAGGAATGACTTGGACCTGTTTACAAAGGTCATGGTTGAAATGTGAACAGCATTGTGAACTTTCTTTCCCAATATCAAAGAGAGCTAGATATTTAGCACAATACTTCCTCATGAAATCCTCTAGGTCAGATTATATCCGTATTGACCTTGACCTATTTTCAAAGACTACAGGTCAAAATTTGAATAGTGGTCTTAATCGCCTGTGAACACAATATTTAAAGGACAACTTCTAGGTCAGGTTCATCCCAGAGTGACCTTGACCTATTTTCAAAGGTTACAGGTCAAAATGTGAGTAGTATTGTGAATGCAATATTATCCTACATGTACATGTGTACATATGCAATGTAAATATTATAAGTGACTTAGTACTCTTTGATACTACCGAATCTGTGGGTGACAGTGACACATATTTTTTATCAAAATGACTTGGATATCTGAAACAAGACTGCTTGAAACTTTTTCTGAATTTGAACATAGACATTGACTATTTGCTGGTTTCTCTAATAAGAAGGTAAAATTGCTGGTAAGTGCCTTTCTCAAAATTCAAATTCTTTGTGTTTGAAAGTTCAGTTTTGGAGTTTATTCTAACATGCAATATGTCTCCAATGGTGCAAAGTTTAGCATGTTTATAACTCAGTTATTTGTAACAAAAGTTCACTTTTGGGACATCCAAAATAGCTATGGAGCTCTAACGGCGCCCCCAACCAGGGCTTCGCGCTGGACGTGACCAGGGAACCTAGGCGGCCCGCTGGACCCCCGGCCTATTTTCAGTGTTTTTTTTCATTTCATGATCTCATCCCTGAATATATCAAGAACAGAGAGAGTTGGAGATTGGATATTTGGCACAATTCTGCCTTATGATGGCTTTTAGGTCTGTACTTACCGTGATCTATTTTCAAAGATTAGAGAGGTCAAAATGTAAATAGCACTCAAATTTGCTGTGAGCAAAATATTGAAGGGACATCTTGGTCAAGATAATATATATATATCCTCCTGGACATTATTTGGACAACTCTGGAATGTTTCGCTTTTAACACAGTTATTGCTGTGTGCACTGCCTCATATCTGCCTTTATGCAAAGTTCACTATATAGACTTGTGGAGAGCATTTTAGCTCATCTGGGCCGAAGGCCGTCGTGCAAGATACATTTTTGTGATCGGATTCAAAAATCCAATATGGCCACCAGGCAGCCATCTTGGATTTCCCGATGAAACATTATCTCAGGAACTACTGCATGGATCTTTCTCAAATTTCGTGCACAGGTTCCCCTTGGGGTCTAGTTGTGCAAGATACCTGTGCTTTGATTGGAAAATCGAATATAGCCACCAGGCGACCATCTTGGATTTCCCCATGAAACATTGTTATCATGATTTCTCAGGAAGTACTGCATGGATCTTTCTCAAATTTGGTACACAGGTTCCCCTTGGAGTCTAGTTGTACAGGATACCTTTTGTGGTTTGATTCGAAAATCCAATATGGCCACCATCTTGAATTTCCCCATGAAACTTCATCGCGATTTCTCAGGAACTACTGCATGGATCTTTCTCAAATTTGGTACACAGGTTCCCCTTGGAATCTAGTTGTACAGGATACCTTTTGTGGTCTGATTTAAAAATCCAATATGGCCACCAGGCGGCCATCTTGAATTTCCCCATGAAACTTCATCGCGATTTCTCAGGAACTACTGCATGGATCTTCCTCAAATTCGGTACACAGGTTCCCCTTGGGGTCTAGTTGTGCAAGATACCTTCTCTGCTCTGGGGGGCCCTCGGTTGTCGAGTGGTCTAAGGCGCTTCGCTGGTGACCGCTAGCCTCACACCGCTGAACCGGCACGGGTTCGAGCCCAGCTGATCCATGTGTGAAAGTTTGTCAGTTACTTGCCGAAGGGCGGTGGTTCTCTCCGGGTACTCCGGCTTCCTCCACCAACCAAACTGACTGTCACCATATGAGTGAAACAAACTTGAGTGTGACATTAAGCCAAATTCCCTCCCTCCCTCCCTTCTCTGCTCTCATTCAAAAATCCAAAATGGCCACCAGGCAGCCATCTTGAATTTCCCTATGAAACTTTGTTATCGTGATTTCTCAGGAAGAACTTCGTGGATCTTTCTCAAATTTGGTACACCGGTTTCCCTTGGGGTCTAGTTGTGCAAGATACCTTTTGTGATCCTTATTCGAAAATCCGATATGGCCAACAGGCGGCCATCTTGGATTTCCCCATGAAACTTTGTTATCGTGATTTCTCATGAACTACTGCATTGATCTTTCTCAAATTTAATACACAGGTTCCCCTTGGGGTCTAGTTGTGCAAGATACCTTTTCTGGTCCGATTCGAAAATCCAATATGGCCACCAGGCGGCCTAGTCTTGAATTTCTCATGAAACTTTGTTATCATGAAATCTCAGGAATTACTGCATGGATCATTTAGTGTTCAGGGGGGACAACACAAGTTAGAAACTCATCTATTGGAGTTCTTTAGTAAAAATTGCTTAAGCTACTTGCTCCAGTTACAGCCAGATGAGCTACAGTGCTGCGGCACTATCTTTGTAGTGATGGTAACATGCCCTTTCAGACAGCTAGTCTGCCTGATGAGGAGCATGCGAGCTACTAAGCTTGGTACATTGCATTTATTAACTGTTATGCTGCTAAGTTCTTTTGTATGCTGTACGAGGAGAAATGCTGTCTGTCCGTCCACTCCGTCTGTCCGTCCCTCGTGTCCGGTCTATATCTGGGACAGTTTTCTATCTACAGTTTTTGGTGAGTGGATACCCTATGGGGAGATGATGTGTCGCGTACCAAAATGAAGGTCAAGGTCATAGGTCAAAGGTCACTGGCCTCAAAAACCGGAAATCACTGAAGTGTTCGTGTCCGGTCTATATCTGTGAACATTTTGTATCCACAGTTGCAATTTTTTGCGAGTGGATACGCTAGGTGGAGACGATGTGTCGCATACCAAAATTGAGGTCAAGGTCAGAGGTCAAAGGTCAACGTTGCCTAAAATCAGGAAATCATTAATCATTGACAGTTTCCTATCTACAGTTCTAATTTTTGGTGAGTGGATGCCCTAGGGGAGAACGATGTGTTGCATACGAAATGTAGGTCAAGGTCAGTGTCTCGGAAAAATCAGGAAATCATTAAAAATTTCAAATTTTTTGTGAGTGGATTCAATAGGGGGAAACGAGGTGTCGCATACCAAAAATATTTTGAAAATATAGGTCAAGGTCGAAGGTCAAAGGTCACTGACCCAAAAATCAGGAAATTATCAAAAATAACATTGCTTTGTGTGAGTAGATACATTAGGGGGTCACAATATTTCACATATCAAAATGTAGGTCAAGGTCAAAGGTCAAGGTCTCTGTGACCCCAAAATCATGAAATTGTTAAAAATCATGATTTTTTGAGTCCATTGAGAAATTACGGGTAGCCGCTTTGTCATGTACCAAAATTTAGATCCAGGTCAATAGTCAAGATCACTGTGACACCAGAATCAAGGTCAAAGGTCAGTGTGACCTAAAAATCAAGAAATCTTTGAAAATTACTTTGTTTTGTGTCCGTAGATTCATTAGGGGGACATGATGTGTCACATACCAAAATGTAGGTCAAGGCCGAACGTCGAGATCACTGTGACCCCCAAAATCATGAAATTCATATAAATCATGATTTTTTTGTGTCCATTGATACATTGACTGAAGACGAAGTGTCGTGTACCAAAATCCCCAAAATCAGGAAATCACATTTTCATATGCCTGTCGAAGACGAGGTCATGTAATTTGATGTTGCGTTCTGTCCATTCATCCATTAACAATTGTTGTCCATGCGATATCTCTAGTTTCAAGGTATGGAATGGTACCAAACTTTGAGTATACCTTACTCGCATGGCAAAGAGGAGCCATACATTTTGAGATCAATTTGTCCAAGGTCAAGGTCACAGGCCTTCAAAACTGAATGAAGTTTAGCTGACCATATGTGTTGGGTTGGAATATTCTCTCCCCTACATGTATATGGCATTCATCCTGTCTCATATTTGAAACAGCTACAACTGTTGTGAAATAACAACCATACATTTAGTAATTTAACGGGGAGAGGGATCCTTTATGAACTTCATACCTCTTTATTAACTCAAGAACAAAGGTTTACTTCATCACTTTCTTCTTCCTTCATGAAAAATTATCTCGTCTGAAAGGAATCCATTTGCAGGAAAACTACTATTTTCTTGTGTTTGACTATTGTCGATTTCAGTGTGGGAAATGTGAGCTCTCGGCTCTTGCTTCAAGGTCAACTAGTTATCAAGAGTTAAGCTCGTTTTAGTTTATCATTCAATATCATGTTATATATGTTACATTCTCAGAAGCACAAAATTGTAGACTAGCTACCAATTGAAATCAAGGCTATCAAACAACCTTGAAATTTGGACCAATGTAATTCCAGATACACGGGCATATATTGAAGCCCCTTGGGCTCTTGTTATCAAGTTTCATGCATGGTAAATTTGAAAAAAGCGATTTCAGAATGGTACATCGCTGTACTCGCATTGACAGAAGCAAAGGCAAGCCAGTATTGCGGCTCATCGCATTTTTCGTATAGAAAGACGAGAGCCATTTGAACGGCTTGCCGCAGCGTAACAGTTAATTGGATGTTGACTGATGATGTGCAGTGTACATGTTCATGCCATTGAACCATTGATGCGGGCCTGTGCTGTTATCTACTATTGAACCATTGAACCATTGATGCGGGCCTGTGCTGTTATCTACTATTGAACCATTGAACCATTGATGCGGGCCTGTGCTGTTATCTACTATTCAACCATTGAACCATTGATGCGGGCCTGTGCTGTTATCTACTATTCAACCATTGAACCATTGATGCGGGCCTGTGCTGTTATCTACTATTGAACCATTGATGCGGGCCTGTGCTGTTATCTACTATTCAACCATTGATGCGGGCCTGTGCTGTTATCTACTATTGAACCATTGATGCGGGCCTGTGCTGTTATCTACTATTGAACCATTGAACCATTGATGCGGGCCTGTGCTGTTATCTACTATTCAACCATTGAACCATTGATGCGGGCCTGTGCTGTTATCTACTATTGAACCATTGAACCATTGATGCGGGCCTGTGCTGTTATCTACTATTCAACCATTGAACCATTGATGCGGGCCTGTGCTGTTATCTACTATTGAACCATTGATGCGGGCCTGTGCTGTTATCTACTATTCAACCATTGAACCATTGATGCGGGCCTGTGCTGTTATCTACTATTGAACCATTGAACCATTGATGCGGGCCTGTGCTGTTATCTACTATTCAACCATTGATGCAGGCCTGTGCTGTTATCTACTATTCAACCATTGAACCATTGATGCGGGCCTGTGCTGTTATCTACTATTCAACCATTGAACCATTGATGCGGGCCTGTGCTGTTATCTACTATTCAACCATTGAACCATTGATGCGGGCCTGTGCTGTTATCTACTATTCAACCATTGAACCATTGATGCGGGCCTGTGCTGTTATCTACTATTCAACCATTGAACCATTGATGCGGGCCTGTGCTGTTATCTACTATTGAACCATTGAACCATTGATGCGGGCCTGTGCTGTTATCTACTATTGAACCATTGAACCATTGATGCGGGCCTGTGCTGTTATCTACTATTCAACCATTGAACCATTGATGCGGGCCTGTGCTGTTATCTACTATTGAACCATTGAACCATTGATGCGGGCCTGTGCTGTTATCTACTATTCAACGATTGATGCGGGCCTGTGCTGTTATCTACTATTGAACCATTGAACCATTGATGCGGGCCTGTGCTGTTATCTACTATTGAACCATTGAACCATTGATGCGGGCCTGTGCTGTTATCTACCTGTGCTGTTATCTACTATTCAACCATTGAACCATTGATGCGGGCCTGTGCTGTTATCTACTATTGAACCATTGAACCATTGATGCGGGCCTGTGCTGTTATCTACTATTGAACCATTGAACCATTGATGCGGGCCTGTGCTGTTATCTACTATTCAACCATTGAACCATTGATGCGGGCCTGTGCTGTTATCTACTATTGAACCATTGAACCATTGATGCGGGCCTGTGCTGTTATCTACTATTCAACCATTGATGCGGGCCTGTGCTGTTATCTACTATTGAACCATTGAACCATTGATGCGGGCCTGTGCTGTTATCTACTATTGAACCATTGAACCATTGATGCGGGCCTGTGCTGTTATCTACTATTGAACCATTGAACCATTGATGCGGGCCTGTGCTGTTATCTACTATTGAACCATTGAACCATTGATGCGGGCCTGTGCTGTTATCTACTATTCAACCATTGAACCATTGATGCGGGCCTGTGCTGTTATCTACTATTCAACCATTGAACCATTGATGCGGGCCTGTGCTGTTATCTACTATTCAACCATTGAACCATTGATGCGGGCCTGTGCTGTTATCTACTATTCAACCATTGAACCATTGATGCGGGCCTGTGCTGTTATCTACTATTCAACCATTGAACCATTGATGCGGGCCTGTGCTGTTATCTACTATTCAACCATTGAACCATTGATACCTGTGCTGTTATCTACTATTGAACCATTGAACCATTGATGGCCTTGCTATTATCTACTATTCAACCATTGCGGGCCTGTGCTGTTATCTACTATTGAACCATTGAACCATTGATGCGGGCCTGTGCTGTTATCTACTATTCAACCATTGATGCGGGCCTGTGCTGTTATCTACTATTGAACCATTGAACCATTGATGCGGGTCTGTGCTGTTATCTACTATTCAACCATTGATGCGGGCCTGTGCTGTTATCTACTATTCAACCATTGAACCATTGATGCGGGCCTGTGCTGTTATCTACTATTGAACCATTGAACCATTGATGCGGGCCTGTGCTGTTATCTACTATTGAACCATTGAACCATTGATGCGGGCCTGTGCTGTTATCTACTATTCAACCATTGAACCATTGATGCGGGCCTGTGCTGTTATCTACTATTGAACCATTGAACCATTGATGCGGGCCTGTGCTGTTATCTACTATTGAACCATTGAACCATTGATGCGGGCCTGTGCTGTTATCTACTATTCAACCATTGAACCATTGATGCGGGCCTGTGCTGTTATCTACTATTGAACCATTGAACCATTGATGCGGGCCTGTGCTGTTATCTACTATTCAACGATTGATGCGGGCCTGTGCTGTTATCTACTATTGAACCATTGAACCATTGATGCGGGCCTGTGCTGTTATCTACTATTGAACCATTGAACCATTGATGCGGGCCTGTGCTGTTATCTACTATTCAACCATTGAACCATTGATGCGGGCCTGTGCTGTTATCTACTATTCAACCATTGATGCGGGCCTGTGCTGTTATCTACTATTCAACCATTGAACCATTGATGCGGGCCTGTGCTGTTATCTACTATTCAACCATTGAAGCAGGCCTGTGCTGTTATCTACTATTCAACCATTGAACCATTGATGCGGGCCTGTGCTGTTATCTACTATTCAACCATTGATGCGGGCCTGTGCTGTTATCTACTATTCAACCATTGAACCATTGATGCGGGCCTGTGCTGTTATCTACTATTCAACGATTGAAGCAGGCCTGTGCTGTAATGATGGATGGTAAACCATGTTCACCTGAATAAGGTTCCCCTGGTTCAGTGTTAGAAGAGCCTTCATGGATAAACATAATATTTTGTGTTACCAATGTATGTTCCATTTTCAACTTTGTTGATAATTCTTGTCATCAGCACATTTTGCCATACACATAAATTAAGTTGTATTACTGACTGTTGTGGCTAATGGCACATATGTATTAATTCCAGTGTTGTATAAAAATAATTCAGAACAGTGTTCAGTTTTAAGTACGGCACATGGCATTATATTGTCCTTGACATGTGACATTCCAGCCCTTCTGTATACATTGTACATGAAGAGTATTTGTATAGTGACAGAATAGCCTGTTCATTCTTGTACACAGCCAACCTGACATATTAGCATAATTACAAACAGGTGTCATTCAGGTAAATGGATGAAAGAAATGGATTTACGCACATGGAGTATTTTTAGACTTCTCTATTGTGAAAAATTTACACACTTTGACATCGGATTCTTCTAGGGCATTTTTTATTAGCTCTACTTGGAACATTCCAACTGGGGACGCTGTGTCACCAAGATGATATATTTAGATGGATGTGCGTAGCATTTATCTATTTATTTGTTTGACATTTATAGCATCTATAAAATGAGAAATAATAAAGTAATTATGGTGGGCCCTCCTGTGGATTAATATATCCTTATTTTACTGTTATACATGTTGACAGAGATGAATAAAAAAGTAGGTTAATAACTCGAAGGGACTACAGGGTCTTTTCATAGGCGATGTCTTTTAGTCCATCTGTCAATATTGTCTTGTTTTTATCTCGTTTTACGAAGCAAGTGGAGAAGGGGAGATATTGTGATATGGGAAGAGAGGTTGTTACACCTCAGCCAATAGGGCTGTGGGGTCTTGTCGTTGCCATGTACGTACGTCCGTCCGTCCGTCAACATTTTCTTGTCCGCTGAATATCTGCAGATCTATGAAGTCGGGCCTGACCAAACCTTGGTGAGAGCTTCCTGAATGTTGACTGATGAAATGATTAGATTTTCAGATGGCTATGATGATTTCATGATTTTTATCGAGCCCGTAGCTTTAGCTGCGGAAAGCTCGATATAGGTGCCACAATGATGTCCGTCTATCTGTCTGTCTATCTGTCTGTCTGTCTATCTGCAGGACCAAGTAAATGTTAAAGTTTTGGACTTAGAAATTTTTCCCTCAGGACCAAGTAAATGTTCAAGTTTGATCCTAAGGCCTGCCCGACCGCCGAACCCCTCATATTTCAGATGCTTGCATCAGGCTACACATACTGAACCCATCCACTACCCTGGGGGAGCATGTCCCCACGTCTGGGACCCCAGGACCAAGTAAATGTTAAAGTTTTGGACTTAGAAAATTCCTGACACAGCTTCTCGGCCTCACCTATGTCTCCTAAACTAAGGCCAGCCCGACCCCCTGAACTCTCATCTATTCCAAATGCTTACATCGGGCTACAGATATTGAACCCATGCATTACCCTCGGGGAGCATGTCCCCACCCCTGTGACCTCAGGACCAAGTAAATGTTAAAGTTTTGGACTTAGAAAATTTCTGTCCACAGCATCTCGGCTTCAACTATGTCTCCTGAACTAAGACCATCCCGACCCCCCAAACTGTCATCTATTCCAAATGCTTACATCTGGTTACACTTTTTGAACCCATCCACTACCCTCAGGGAGCATGTCCCCACCCCTGGGGCACCGAGCCCCACCCTCTATCTCTTAAACTAAGCTTCACCCGACCCCATACCCATATATAGTCTGGGAGCTTAGATCATGCTACACTTATTCAACTTATCCACTACCCTCGGGGAGCATGTCCCCACCCCTGGGGCACCGAGCCCCACCCTCTATCTCTTAAACTAAGTTTCGCCCGACCCCATACCCTGATATAGTCTGGGAGCTTAGATCATGCTACACTTATTCAACCTATCCACTACCCTCGTGGAGCATGTCCCCACCCCTGGGGCACCGAGCCCAACCCTCTATTTCTTAAACTAAGCTTCGCCTGACCCCATACCATCATGTATTCAAGTAGCTTACATCATCATACACTTATTCAACCCATCCGCCATCTACACTTATTCAACCCATCTACTACCCCCGATAGCATGTCCTCACCCCCGGGGGCATAGAGCCACACCCTCTATCTCTCATATACCCTCATATATTCTGGGAGCTTACATCATTCTACACTTATTCAATGCATTGCCCGACCCATACCCTCATATTTCAAATTTTATATCTCTTATATGTGAAACTAACCTACTATTAGGTATGAGGTGCAGTGTACATTGTATATACACACACACAACAAATGACCTACAATATATACTTTATAGTAATTACTAATACATGTACTTTGATGACATTATTTTGTTTCAGAAGTACAATATTAAATAACCCGGCGGGGGGATCCCGCAGTACTGAACCTCTATCAGTTTTGGATTTCGTGTCGCCTTAAATGAAGGACAAAATTTCCTTCAATTTTGCTATCAAATCATTCTATTCCACATCATATGATTTAGCTTAAAGCTTTTACATGAACCATATTTGTGTCCACACATTTAACTTAATATATTAATTAAAACTGAGTTTGTGGTGTCCCAGTTTTACCAGTGCACATTATTATGTAGCATTACACATGTATGATTGAAAACATTTGTTATTATATTCTTGTATTTGCATACAAATGTGAGGGTTCACTCACAGGGCTGGTGTCCCATTCCATACTGTACATGATACCTCTACTCAACTATTACATTGTTAATAGCTCTGTCAGAAAAGGGATTATATAATTCACGTATCATGACACAAAGTTACACCAAGAAGTTCCGTGGTCCAAATTGCACGGTCAATTGTTCCTAACTATACATGTACATATACGTAATGAGCTGTATATGCTTACTTTGAAAAAGAAATGTAATCTTTATTTCAAGTTTTATAATATAGTTCCTTTCAATCCAACCTCAACATGTCATCACTGATATAGAAACCATATTTTTATGTATTGTCATTTCAAATATGTGCATTGCCAATGATGTGCAACCTCAAATGATGTGCCACCCTAAAGGGCTCGATCTTTTTGCGAAGCTGCATGTTAATAAAAAAAATTATTATTTATTGATGGCTCAGCTTTTGCACTGTTATCCATGCCCATCAACATGTTCTTGTCCGCTGAATATCTGCAGATCTATCAAGTCAGGCCTGACAAAACTTTGGTGAGAGCTTCCTGAATGTTAACTGATGAAATGATTAGATTTTCAGATGGCTATGATGATTTCATGATTTTTAAAAAAAAATTAATTTTTTAATTTATTGATGGCTTAGCTTTTGCACTGTCATCTATGCCCATTGGGAACCCTTGGTTGCATGTTTCATTGTGAATTTTGAAGGTTCCCTGATACAAGAAAGCCTGGTCCATTCATGATTCTCATTGAATGAAGGACAACATTTTTCTTAAATTTTGCTATTAAATCATTCTATTCTACATCATATGATTTATTCTAAAACTTTTGCATGAACCATATCTGTGTCCACACATTTAACTGGTACAACATAATGCTTCAATTTTTTTCATTTTTTCACCAAACATGTTACTGTACCTTGGAAATTATGTAAAACGAGTGATTAGGAGAGCCCATTTTTAGCCTGACTCTGAGCAATTTTGAACCAGTTTGCATACCTGGAGCTTATGCCCCCCCCCCCCCAAATAATGATAAGGGTGGGCCTGTGTCAATAAGTGTGTTTACTTGTTATCACACTTATGCAATGCATAAATTGCCACTGATAAAGCTACACTTCCTTGCATGCTGTAATCCCAGCACACCACTCACGTGAAACCGAAGTCTGTTATATACGGTATCCAGGGATTTTTTGCAGGTTCCGATCCCATACTCCCAGTTCCTTTTCGTAATTCATTATTGAGGGTCCAATTTTTTTAAGTGAATTTCGGCGCAAAGAACCTGTGATCAACCACAAAACAGAGATTTATTAACATGAAATTCAATACCCAGCTATGCAATCGGATCGATATTGAGGCTCCCAGAAGCTTTTCCTGGGAGTATTTCCTTCAGAAATCCTTTCAAATTGAACAAAAACAACACTTTCGTTTTTTGTTTCATTTGAGTTTTGGGCGCCCATATGTTTTCCGAAACTAAACTGGCTCTAGATGCAGCCCTGATCCTACTTGACTAAAAAAAAAAACAGGCTGAGGGGTCCACGCACCTTTTAGGTGCTTGCCTGCAATTCATGTTGTTGTTGGTGTCAGTGTCCCCTCCGTGGAAATGATCAGGTTTTTGGTAATTAACAATGTAAAAAAAAATCAAGAAAAATCCAGAAAAATAAAATTAATAAAAAAATAATAAAGATATGGGAGGAGGGTATTCAACTAGGGATGTCAGTTATGGCAGTACCCCAGCTGATTCTAGAGGTGCTCCAATGTTGAATCTAATGATCTGTTCAGCAAAAGTGCTATTCATGAGATGAAATACTAATTTTTGTCAGAATTATGGTAAATGATGATTTTTTTTGAAGAGCAAAAGTGTACATATACACCTGTACATATAAAGTTTGCTGCAGTTGTCATCTGTTAGATGATTATGAAACTTCGTACACATGTTTCTTGTGATTGAAAGATGTACCTGTGCTATTTATGAGCTGAAATATATTGTTTTCCAAATTATGGAAAACAGTAAGATTTGTTTTTTACCAAAGTGTACAGGTGAATCTATAACATTATGACATTAACATAAAAATATTTCCAATCAATTTTTGGTTTGATTGAGACTGGTAATGCCATCTACATGTATGCTTTCAATACTGCTGCAACTTCAGCGGATAAACCCCACAAGGTGAGATGTTGGGGATCTCTGAATGCTTGTTGTAGCTTATTGTCACCCGCTGGACACTGGAGGGAGACTTTGGGATTTGTTCCGTCCGTCATTCCATGACTGCAATAACTCAAAAACTATTTGTCTGAATGACATCAAACTTGGATAGTTGGTTGATATGGGTGAGAGGATGACTGGGATTGTTTTTCGGCAAGCTGCGTAATCCAATATGGCCACCATCGATGGCTGCCGAGGCACTTTTTTCTGCTGGAGCTGTAGTCCGCTGGGGCTTTTTCTTGGATTCCATGTATATAGTAGATGTGTACTGGGCTACATTTTCATCTGTATGACTGTTTTTGCCATAGTATACTTCAGGTATGACAACTTCAGTCAGGTGCATTGTGTGATATATACAGCTTGTCGAGTAGCTTTTCAAGGTTTAACAAGGTTCTCAACAAGTTTTGTACTTGGTCCACATGATGAATAGACTTGTTTTTGTCTCTTGGCTGTTATTCTTGTATATTTGTGATTAAGTTTTAGCTGGCAACAATCTATTCCATAATGACACTAAACCTTGCATTGTGACCATGGTTTGGAAGTTGGCTGTCTTTAGCATTGAGCAACCAATTCAATTGGGACAAGACCAGCATAATATCCTAATTCTGACATATGACATGTATATGGTCAAATGGAGTTACTATACTAGTACCAATATATCATGTTTATTAACCTCAGATTGTTGACATTTTCAAATGGCAAAAAAAATTATTTCTAGCTAACATTGTGTTGATCCAAGCCAAGTCACTCTGAATTAACTCAAAGACACAAAGCAATTTTGTCACAATCCCCTGAGAGAGGTGTCAGAATTTGGGGCCGATATGCTTCAAAAGTGTACCTTAATTATAAACATTTATTTGATTAAATACATGTAATTGACAGAATCGAGCCAAATAATTATCCTTGTACATATTTACTACATTAATTTACAATATTAGTGATAAGTTATTTTGCTTTATTACAATTATTTGTCAGTCCATTGTTGATGTTTCACAGAGCCTGCCATGATTGTAGCTGATGGATACACATCTGTTTGTATAATTAACACCTGGCCTCACTCCTCAACCACTCCTACAAGTGCTGCTTGCACTTGTACTGCTTATAGGCCGACATCCTGTACAGGTAAGTTGTTCTGTGTTTGATCTCTATCAATATATCCTATAGTTTAATGTGACTTCCCCATGCATCTCAGACAGAGCTGTATTGGCTGTCATAGCTTAATATCATGGTTACGACCCCTAACTTTGGAAGCTACACTGAACAGGCTACGTTTTTACTATAACATGAGGAAACACATTGGGTGTGGCCAATCTCAAACCCTGCCCCCAGGACCACAGATATTTTTCCACTTCAACATGTTTTTGTACACAATTTTCAACCGATATTTGTCAAGTGAATTAGGACATGCGTAGCTACACTCACTCACCAGTACATAGCTTGGGTGTGAAATGGAGACATTATTATGCAACACTGTAGAGAATGTGATGCAGCATTGTAGTGATTGGACAGTGTTGCAACAATGGTTCTTGATTTTGACAACTTGACAAGGCTCTTTTTATAACAATGTTGCACAGTTAGGAAGATAGTTTCCTATAAGAATACCCTCTTTCTTCTAATTATTAAGACAGCAAAACTCAACTTCAGGCATTTGTGGAGAAAAAATCTGCTGACATTCTACAAATTTCGTGTTGATCCACTGATAAGCTTGGCATAATGCAGAAGCAAAGTAACTCCGAATAAACTTAATAAACGCATGGTGACAGTCTCAATATTTCGACAAAATTTTATTTGTCATCTTCAGGATGTGATCTAACAGCAGTTACAGGCTCTTATATACAAATTTCATCAGCTATATTTTCAGTTCTTGGGATAAATAACATATCCATGCCACAGTTTTTAGCCTGAGTTGACATAAAATGCTTTTTTTCTGCTTCTAAATCTGAAAATGCTGTTCAAAAAATTAGGAGAAATAGGGTAAAGTGTTCAACCTTGTTTCATTGTAGAGAGAACTACAGTTGAAAAGCATGTCCTGGGAATTGATCTTGAAACTTGATTCCTAATTCAACGGCACTGATTGGAAATTTCGTGCATTGAGTAAACATCAGCATAATAACAGAATCATAGCTCTAATGTTATTATCAGTGTTAGAATTCCTTCAAAATCTTTGATTATTGAAACAGTGGTTCAACCAATTGCTACTTATACTGCCAAAAATGACGCTAAGCCGTGTACATCCATAACAGCCATAACCGCCAAAAAAATCACCAAGTAAAAATATTCCTTTTACTGTAAATGCTGGTCAAGTGACCACTGGTTGAGGTTTCTCATCGTACAACAAGGATATCGTTAGCAAAAGACGTTTAAATTTTATGGCAAATTATACAAAAATCATATATAAAGTTTTATTTATTAGAGACACGAATTCATACCTTCTTAGTTTGTGATTTGGCTAAGAATTCACCATATTTTTCTGACTGCAATTGCATATCAAAATCAAACATTTATAGAGTTCTGCCTAATTTGATGTTCTTACTATAATTTTGTATTACAAAATAAAACAATTCCTCCTACATGTAGCTACCCTAATACATTGTACTTGAACTCATGGTAATATGAAACATACATATCATACTTTGTTGGTCTGACTGAAGGAGCTCTTTGCTTTGTCTGATATAATGACGTTACAACAACGGAAACTGTAGATCATGTGAGCATTTTTGTAGAATATCCGTACTATATCGATCATGAGAGTACGGGGTAGGAGCTAATTGTAAGCTACGTGTAATTGGTGTGTGTAGGTGTGAGCTACCTTAGTCTATACATCGTCACCTGCTTCAGGTATCGTAGCTGGTAATAATCCCTCACCACTAAAACCATTAAGTTCTGCATCTAATAAGGCACAGTATCATGGTATGGGGGAGGGGATCTACAAAAGCTGTTTTCTATGACAGCATGGACCACTGACGGTGCTATACCAGGGCTGTGATCGATCCTATAGAATTGCTGGCTATGGTTGACTGAGTGACAATTTGTCCAGCGATTGTGCGGTCGGTACTTACTGCAGATATCGATGGCAGTGTCGAGAGTTTTAACACAACACCTTGCGCTGAAAGTGTTTAGTGCCGTTCTATGGGCCTTTGAAGGATCCCATGTGAATTAAGTCTTCCAATACTGTGCACACCGGTGGCCGGCAAAGTACTACGGAGATTACAGTTCTTGTCGCCATTCATATCCTGTCCACTTGGTTTATGTAGTAATTTGAAGTGACCAGTTTCCAATATTGGTATTGCGTGAGGACCACATTGAATAACTGGACATGTAGTAGTGGTCAGACAGGCAGCTTCAGAACATGTGACAACCAGGAGAAAACCACAAGCACAGTCTGATGACTGGATTACCTATAATGTTAACTCTATCAATGTGATGTCTCTGTGGAAAAAAGCCTTGAAGGTGTCGCAGGGGCCAAAATCTGGGCAACTTTAGATTGGTAAGAAACATTTGGTCTTGATTGCATATTAAATATCAAGTACATTCCTCCCTCATATGATTATATGAAAATAGAATACTTTATGGTGATTGTTTTGTTTTTTTTGCAATTTTCATGAGTTATTTTTTTCATTTCTAAGATTTACAGATACAATGTACATTGTAATCTCAAGTAGGTGAGCTATTTTATCAGCTTAAATCATTTCAATATTTAGATATCTTCACTGTCATACATGTGAGTTAAGATGAAGATCAATGATAACATGGATCATGCATGGTTTGTGCTTGGCTCATACAGGTCAGTTAGAAATGGCATTTAGCCATGTCATTTACAGGAGATGTCGGACAATTGTGAGAGAGTTCTGGTAACAGCAGGAGATCTAAACATCTTCACTGTACCCCTTGTTCTGTGATATATTTGGTATGATAAATCCACAGAGTAATTTAGCTTTAGTTCTACACTGGTACAAACAGCCTCACAGGGTGATAATTACTGGGTTAGAATTAATGGCCTTTACTGGAGATCTGTTATATTGAGCACACATGGTTAGTGTTAATTGATGGCTTTATATAGTGCTATATTGGTTCTACAGCTAGCAAATATTACTGAACAGTGCAAACACATGTTCATTTACAGAAATATTGAAAATATCGCTGTAATTCATTTATTTTCATTTTTCATGAACTGGTATTTTAAGTGTGACATTAAAATGGAATGTATGGAACTTGGAGTTTCTGTTGAATAATACATGTAACATACTCGATTCAAACCAAAGATGATAATAAATTCATGAAGGGATCTCTGCCTGACATGTTTTGGCTTGCTGCTTCAATGTCGACTGTATAGGTGTTTCATAATTTTCTTGCACTGTAGACTCCATCGTTCCATTTCCCGAAAGTCTCAAAGGTTCTTCCAAATATCAGCTGCACATGATTAAACAACAAGTTGATATTTTTTCCAAGAAAAATGAATTAAATTAAGTGGATTTTTATCCCTCAGTCCTTTGTATTGCCGGGTCTTGTAATTGGCATCCGTCCATCAAAAATTTCTTGCTCGGACCATATCTCTTAATTATTGGATGGACAACTCTGAAACTTAAATGAAAGATACTTAGTTCCTTAGAGATGTGCACTGTCAGCATTTTTACCAGTTACAATGATTTTCCACTTAAGATTTTCTCAGTATAATTTGATGAACAACCTTGAAACTTACATGATTGATGTTTAGTACCACACAGAGATGCACAGTGTGAAGCAGTTTACTCATTTGATGATTCTCTCCAGTTTTATGGCCCTTTATTCCTTCCGTCAGCTTTTTTCTGGTCCGGTCCATAGCTTGATTACTATCGGATGGACAACTCACATGAAAGATGCTTAGTATCATGCAGATAATGTGACATTGCTGTCACTCTACTGCAATTCAGGTTCAAATCTGACATCAATGTTGTGTGTCAATTTTAGCACAATTAACCAATCAACTGAGAGAATCTGCACTTCTGGTTCATCTTCTCATCCTGTTGTGCAAGCCTAGCTCCCATTGAGTTTGACTGGCCATGTGGGTGAAATGCAGGATACAGTCATTCCTTAATAACAGTACAAATACAATTAAATGGATTTCGTGCTGCAGCAGTCATATTGATTCTTACACAACTGCAATGTACACACATGTAACATAGATTAATGGTGATAAGTGTTGAGCGTGGCAGGTACAGACATCCTGTGGTGGTGATGTAGCTGCAATCATCACTACATCTGTTGTAGATTAATCTCTGGTAGATAATAAGGGCACATGTTGTTGACAATAACTTATAATTTGAATCCACAGTGCTCGTCGCCTGTACCTCCAATCACATATGAGCATTAAAAGATGTAAATTTTTTAATATTACAGTGCATTTGTTGTACTGCATACATTTTAGGGTGCTCTCCACACTTGCCACGGTTTCGCACAAAGTGGCCCCTCCCTAATTTCATAATAAGGAAGGTCGCCTGGTTTTGACAGCATGATACATGTAATTCTTCCTGCCTTTCTACTAATGGATATCTATAGTATTACCGTACTGGACGTAACCATTTCTCCAATTGAGGATATAACAATTGCTTCTTAATCGCATCTACGCACCACTACAGATTTGATTGTGTCCGGAAATGAATATCTGGCAGGCCAAAATCAGTACTTTTTCGGGGAGCGAAAATGTTGATTCTTTTATGGCAATAAAAGTTTACAAAAAACGAGTATGTCGACCCCCTGTTTTTTTCGCCATTTTAAATTGTCCATTGGACGGGAAACACTTTAACATGCATAAAAAGAAAATCATTTTGTACGTTTTCTCTAGGTTGTGTGGGTCGAATTTTACACATTTTCATTTTATGGAATTTTTCAGAAAAGTTGAAGATTTAAGGAGGATTGTATGCCTTTCATTTTCAATTTCAATAGCTAACTTGTCTCCTGAAATAATGGCATGAGTGTGCCCATTTAGAAAATATACTTTTACAGGGTTTTTGTTAAAGATTTTACATCTATTTATGACCGAAGACCCGAACCCTTGCCTGCTTTTAGCCGCACATCATTTAGGTGTGGAGCGCACCCTTAGATTCATGTACAATAGCAGCACTCGACTGGTGGGGGGTATCTTGTGTGTTGCAATATTGCTGCAGTCTATCAACTACTGGTACAACTGGTACAATTGCAATGTTGTAACCATTGCTGCAGCTATATACAGTGTTTACTGCAATTGTTTATGGCCAACCTACTTGCATTAAGTGAATAGGAAAATTTGTGTAAAAATATCCAGCAAAGATATGCATTTGTGTACCAATAGTTAAATGGAATATCCTTTTTTGTGATCATATTATATGTATATATATATACATGTATATTCCATCTATTTTAATTCCTCAGATCTGTTTCGCTGTGGTAATGTCCTGTCTATACACAGCTATAGTACGTCACTTACCCGATACTTTTGTCATTGAAACAGATTATTTTTTTGTGTTATTCAGAAAGTCATTTATAGCATCCTACATTAGCTAGCATATGATGGATGAGTTAATCCCTGGAACATGTCCATGAACAGACGTCACACACATCTAAATGGGTTGAGTGGATCTAAATGATTCTATATCAGTAATTACCTCAGAACATATCCTGTACTGCTTAGATGTAAGCATTTTTCCTGTCTGTTCAGTTTTGGATATAGATGTTGGGTCCAGGATCATTTACCATACAACAGTTGAAATGTAACGAGTCTGAAAAGTCATAATTAAGATCTGGTAACCTCCAGCTTCTCCAACTTTTATTACTAACCATGCAAGATTTTTCCTTGGGGAAACACTAATGTCAATTCTGAACCTGCTATCATGGAAAAATGGGGTTGCACGATACTGAGTGGATCCAATATTGGCAAATTCAATTACAACCTTTGTCAACTTTGAGCAACGTTGGTTTGTCAATGTTGAGACAATGCTGAGTTGTCAAAGTTGGGATAATGTTAGAAAACCAATACCGACTGAGGAATTTGGACAAGGTTGGTTTGCCATAGTTGGGAGAAGGTCAGAATTCCGATACCAACTGTTGCATTAACATCGTGTAAATGTCCGGAAAACGACTGCGAGTGTACCAACCTTTGCCAACGATGGCTCAATGTCAACATCCTAGCTGGGTACATTTTCACAAACTGCTCCATTAAAATTCAAATAAATCAGATGTGGTCATCAGAATATCAAAATTATCACAAAATTCCAATAGCCTGAATGAACAGCTTTCAGGAACTATATAACTCTTATTTGTCACGATGACTTTATTTATAGCAATTCAATTGAGCAATAACTGACTAGGGAACCATAAGTGTGGCAGCTCTACAACATAGTATGAAGTTTACTTAACAGAATGATAAATCCCTTTTCTGGGCCAGGTAGTGGACCTATATGTATTTATTTGAGGCCTGGTCAGTTAATTGTACAGAAACACTCTTAGACTGTCATGACTGTGTAGTTTTGTCTGACAGTAATGGTAAGTTGTGATCTGGACCTTGCAGTTCATCATACCCACAGTATAGTCTTGTTAGATATCTGGACATGGCTTTGTGACAGGCTATCGATCATAAAGATTGCCAGCCCAACATGTAGCTCAGTTTTATGCTTTCGGTTGTTGCTTGTATTGACAATTTTCCCAGTCATTTGGCAGAGAGATTAATGCTCTTATTCATTCCATGAATTGACAAATTGCTGTTGTCTGTTGTAGTTAACAAGTGTGCAGCACAGGCAGGTCAGCATATGAATTAGGCAAACAAAAGTGAGAGCTTTCAGGTTTAGACCTTCCTTTTATGGCTGATTCACATTCACTGTGTCCATAAATATTATTTCATTCAATACAGGGCTAGGTATTGTAAGATCTCTGCTTTAATGAAGGACCCAGTGAGTCCCATGTACATGTATACAAGCTGGGAGTTAGAATGTACATCTGAATGGACTAGACGGTGTAGAGGAAGAGACATCACAGACCTCCCAATGAGCTTCACGCAGTCAAACTATTTTAGACTCACTCGTGTTGACAAAACTTCAACAACAAACAATGAATGAAACTTGTTATCAAATTTTATTCGTTTTTCCTTGTAAAATCAACAATTCCATAATTTCCTGAGATCGCATTTCTTTGGAAATGTCACCGGCTGACTCCGCTCGCCAGTTTTAACTTAACTACTCCTCTCAGCGAGCGTGTTACTTATGCCTCACCCAGGTCTAACTCGATAATGGCGTCATGCACCAGTCGAATGAAATTTCCTTCACCGGATCAGTTGGAGAACCTCGGTAGCTCTCTTGAATGCACCGTAGTTGATTCATACAACAGTCAACAGTTCCCTGATCAGATCCAAACTTTTTACATGTAAATTGTCCTTCCTGCAGGAGTTGCTTTCCATCAGAATCAAGATTCTGATTTCTCTCTACTCATTTTTGTTGCGATACAGCTGAAATATTGTTGAAGGTGACATTAAATTCTAATCACTCACTCACTCTCTCTACTCGACCCCATTGTGGGAATCCTAAATTATTATTTTTATGCTGTTTGTTCAGACTCAGATTCCTGCCATTCACATTGCATGAGTACTGATCTGAATCAGATCCGTCTTGTATCATTTTTGATTATAGTATTTCTTGGTTAAACAGTGAAACATCTATGATGAAAATGAAGTGCTGCAGACTAGAAACGTACTAATTTTGCATATATGGCTACATGGTGAGAGTATTTACTCTGAATTACTGGGTAATACAGGTGCTCTTCATTAGATTATATATCATCTACCTCAGTTCAACTAATCTGAATTTAGTAAAAAATAATAACTGTTTTATTGTTTTTCAAGGCAGGATTGTCACTTCTTTGACTTTTTCCAGTTGGCCAATCAGCTGTTGTGATTATCACTTTAATATTTCCAAGACGTTTTCTGCCTTGAGGTGCTTTGTATGTATCTTCACTTTGCACTAACATAGCTTCTAATATTACTACACTTGCACGGAATCCTATTGGGACATTTTCTTGGGCAGTGCTCTGGACATATTTTGCACATTTGCTGTTGCCCTGATATGCTGTCTTCTATATGCCTATCAAAGAAAACTAATACATTATATTGTACAACCATGTACATGAATATAGTTTTTTGAGCAGATAATGAGCTTCTTGAAACATTATAGAACTTTCAGCTGAAACTCTTAAATTAATTAACAATTGATTGTTCAAATTTAAGGTGGTTCGGATCTCTTGGTGAGTTGGTTTGAGTTGAGCTATATCCTTGCAGTTGGCTTTGGCCATCATGGAGCATATTTGCCGCTGGAAGAGTGTGGGAAATGATACTTGTTCTGACAGGGCTGTAACGGTCATGACCCCAGGATTAAGTTTGGCCATGGACACAAGACTATATCACAAACATATTCATAGGAGCAAGGATAGATGAGAAGTTCTCAATTGGTGGATCAATAAAAGCAATATCGCTCAAAACTTCTGCTCAAGATATGGGTTCAAATTGTTAAAAGCAGAGACATGGGAGCATATATTGTGACAGCCTGTCATGATCCAGATATACAAGTTGTAATACTGTTATATCAGATGGGTAATTACACCTTTGAGACAGGCCGCATTGATCACAATAATCCTGGAAGTATTTATCATTGTGCCAGAAATGCTGTTACTTTCTGTAGTTCTGGAGGAGATCCATCACAAGGGAGACAATATGGTGCCGTATATGACCAGAACAAGGTTCGCTTGATGATGCTCAGTTTATTGGAACATTTACTGTCTGTCTAACAGCAACATGGGGAACTCCTGCAGGTTGTGTAGTATTGCTCAATGAAAGCCCTCTTCTCCCTCTCATTATATTACCCAGTAGCCAAGGACTCCCATCACTTGAAGAAATTACAAGTGCTAGCTCCCTCGACAATTGACTTGAGTGATGCCCAAGAAGTGCTGACTGGGGGGCATTCAAGAGACATTGCGACAGAAAACCCCAGTTGGATTGCTTGAACATCATAGTAACATGAAGTAGTAGCAGAACAGACTAGGGAACCTGCACGTATGGTCGGATTATAGAATGAGGGGGAATTGAGTCAAGATACCTAGGAGATTAGACTATTTGAGCATCTGGCATGGAACAGTGAAATATTGAGGAGTTCTATCAATTAGGGCCAGGATCTTTGATTGTGAAAAATATCCGTGTTGGATACACGTTGGCCTGAATTGCCGAACAAAAACATCAGGAACAGACTGCAGGTACTGAAACATATATTCTATGACGAAAGATGCATTGTTGAATATTATACATGTTAATTATACATGTTGAACATCTGAGGCAACTTCAACCGACACATTACCTTTACTGCTTCATGACCTAGTACCACTTCTTGCCTTTTGAGGCCGGGGGACAAGGTAAAAATATCTGTGATGTGTATGTCCATTTACAATTGTAACTGTATGAAGAATCGAATTCTACAATCCAGTAAGTACAAAATTTAATAACGTTAATGTTACTCCAGACCAATACTATAAGCAATAACAAAACTCAGTTTTCCATAATGTAACAGTTTTCAATAACCCAGCTGAGCTGCTATTAAAAACAGTAAAAAAAAAATAAAAAATTGAGTTTAGGAATTACTAAGAAGAGTAACAAAGGTTATATGAACAGTCTCGCTTTACATGTAGTTAAACTTTTTGGGTTATTTTGCTGAATTCCGGGAGAATTCTTTGTGATGAAAAATGGTAAGCTGCATGGTTTTCACCCATCTTCCAAGTTTGTGAAGATATGTAAAGCCAGTGGTGATGTAAAAGGAACTATAAAGAAGTGTAGGTTATAGCTTCAGTCCAACATGCTTGAAGGATGAACGAGAGCTTCTAATCACTCTCATAATTTGGTTTTTATGAGATTATTGGAGAATGGTAGAAATGATTCCCATGATGTAATATTAATTGCGGTCTTAAACGAGAGTTCCTTTTCACTCTCCTGGATGGAGATGAAAGGAGAACGTTTACATAAAAGTGCATCTATAGGAGTGAGCGTGAATCAGTTATAAATCAGTGGAAGGGAGTTCAGTTAAATCCAATATGGTGGCATTTCAGTGGGGTGAATTCGCCCAAAACATTGAAAATTGATGTGAACTCAAATTAAATTTAGTCATTCTTAAATTTCAAATCTGCCCTTACTTTTCGCATATATTATGGGACACAATTTCGTTGTTTAACTTTTTCCAATTTCATTAGTTGAAATTAATTATTGATGATTGCAGGTATTAACGAGTGCATTTCATTTTACCTTGCTGGTCTGGGAAGATATTCTAATTGCATTCAATACATTACACTGACTCAATATTGTCAAATGACATACCAATCTGAAGGGAATCTCTTGTTGGATAAATTAATCTCTGCAAACAAACTTCAGCTAATGAATTATTAATTTAGAGTAGTCCTCAGCTATAGACCTCAGAAACGTTTGTACGTCACGAGTTGAAAACTAGGAAGAGTTAGGCACTAAAACTTGCCTAATTGGTCACAAATGAGCAGCATGAGTTTTGTACCATGTCTTATTTTATGACCCTTATTTTCTAGATCTAGATATGATTTTGTGATACATATTTTTGAATGTAGCGGTTATATGTGCAGAATTAATGATATTTCTCTAAAATTCTGGATGATTAGTGAATATAGTCATAATATGTTGCACATTCACAGCATATTTCTCAATTGCTTGGAAGCCGAGGGGTTTTGTGAGTCTCACACTCATGTTCTGTGTTGTGTTGACAATCGCTCTGCCACCCCCCATCTTCTTTCATTCCATCCTTAACCCTTTCACCGATTAAACCCGGTACACGGGGATAACGAGAGTGCCACCCGTACGACCATCCCCGGTAGACCGGGTTAGCTTTAAACCCGTTCGCTATCACGATGGGTACAGCACTTTTATTTTTTTGCATTCGTTTTAACGGAAACCTATCAAACACTGTATACTTCTGGAAAGCCGAAACCCTGATCAATTTGATTCTCGAAATTGTTTGCTTGTTTGAAAAATAAATAAAACAAATTTAGATGTTGAACGAAAAAAATCGGAATGAAAAATGCATTTTTCCCCACATACCGTGTGACGGGCATCTCGGCAGCGAGCCGCAAAAATGGAAAAAATCATCGAAAACCTCATCCTAACTCCTGTATTTTTTATGTTACATGACTGGTAAAGCGTGGTGAATATTCCCCAGACGGCTGAAACTGCCAACGACGACCGGCAAAGTTTATTTCCATATTTTTACGAGTCTTGATCCGCAAAGTTTGTCGAACACATTTCAAAATGTCGGCAGCAAGCTGCGTTATTGAGCCGACGAGCCAATCGGTATGCGTAATTTTGCCCACGTGACCTCTAGCAGCCAACAGATTTGAGACGAGCGTAGACAGTGGCTGGAAGGATGGAATGACATCATTTTATAATCCAATCGTATCCTCCGTTTTATTTTGCCATCCATTCAAGGTTATTTCCTGTGTAGAAAGGTGAAAGGTCGCTCTTTCCAATGAGAGGTCAAACATGAAAATTGGCCGAGTAAAACTCGAGAAAAACGCTGTCAAATGCGGTCGAAAAAAGACGATTTCTCCGTTGGATTTTGATGTTTTTGAGTCGAGAAAGCCGGGGAAAGCGCATTCTCTCGCAGTAAAACCTAATTTTGTATGCTATTTTATTTATTTTGCTATAAAACTAGAGCAAATAACACTGGAGTGTGTATTGTGGAGACAGGTTTCTTATGTTTTTCTGCAAATCTCGGACGCAAACGCAATTTCTAGCATTCCAAAGACAACATATACAAATTTTAACAGTTCTCAGGGAATTGATCGTCAGCAGGTCACTTTTGTCAGGGGAAATAATCGGTGAAAGGGTTAAACCACTCACAACATTTCAAGAATTTTTGTAAGCAAATTACTGGAGCATGAAAATTTCAAATTCGCCGGTTTTTGCATTAAAGCTAATTCCTTTCTATTACAAACCGCCATTATTCTCCTTTGGAGATCTCACTTGCAAAAGAATTAACTCATTGCCTACGGCAAGCCGCTGTAAGCGGCTCACATTTCTTTAACTTTAACAGCGGCTTCTTGACAGCCTTATCTAAACACGCCTGTGATTGGTTGTCTCGACCCCGGAAGCGAAAAATTGACCAATTAATGCTTCCGTGATATATGAATCACTGGGCACATTCCATTCAGGCTCGATTTAGCGGTTATGACGTCGGGAATTTCCAAATAACCTCCTGTCATGTGATAATTGAGAGGGAAACCCCAAACATGGCGGCTGTTATCGGCGAATGTTGTGTTTTTGGCCAGGGTTTAGAGGTCCAAACTTAGTTTCTCTAGGCCCACGTCAACCTCGCCACAGATCACGCCCTCCCAGATGACGCCAACCTATAGAGGGGATTGGACATCAGTCACAAGTTGGGAAAATTATTCAAACAGATTCTTCCAAAAACCGGACTACCTCTCCGAATCGAAAACGGACTTTAAGAGAACCTGATGCAATCCATTCCAGCTTAGCAGTTCTTTCATCTCCACAGAAGCGTAAGCACAAAACATGCACAGAGATGTTGCCGACAACCACGAGTTTGCCCCAGACGCAATTTTCTGAAAAATCTTCGGATAGTGAGAGAAGCCATAGATCCGGATCGGCCTCAACTTCCCCACCACCGAAACGGAGACGCAGTCACTCACCTTCGGCAGACTCGTCCGTATCACCACCACCGGAGTCAGATTCTGATTCGGACAAGAAAGAAACTATTCCTTTTAAAACCAAGATGGCGGCGATTTACAAGCTCAAACCTGACATCGCCCGACCCTCTAAAGATGAGAAGTCCCAGGCTCAGAAGAAGAAGCGTTTAACTGCAGCCTCTACTTCAGCCATAGATCTACCTGCTGTAAACCAGGGCGACCCGACAACTTTTCCACCATCTCCGGAGTGGAAAAGATTATTGGACCAGTATGAGGAACATAAGCTGACTTCCAATGCTGTATACCCTAAACGTCCGGGAGTCTTCAAACCTTATGTACTTCACAACAAGGCTCGTGTAGATGGTGACATCGGCACTGTTTCTCTGACACCTAAACCTTCCATCATCGACCTCCCGTGACACAGGCACTCCAGGTTGAGGAGATGATGCTTCATCAACACCGGATAACTGCTCACACCGACTATTTCATTGCCGGCGTGAAGAATCTCGTCAAGGAGATTGGCGAATGCCCTCAACAGAAGGAAGCCGTTCCCATCATGACAAACAAGGTCGAAACAGCGCCCCACCCTGGACAACTTCAGCAAACTGAAAGGGCAAGGGAAGACTTCAGGACAGATCTTTACCAAGAACACCAAGGGCGACCAATTCAAGCGTGGCAGCTTTCGAGGTAAAGGCAAACATGATGGTGGATCTCAGTTCCAACCCTCGGCCACCAGGGAAAGAGACTCCGTGCACCGAAACTAATCTACTACTACCTCCATCCAATCTCATCATTCCTCCATTCCATCAATTTCAGCATCCGGTCATCGGAGGACGTCTGCAGACATTTTGGCAGAATTGGGAGTCCATTACCAACGGGGCCATAAGAACCTCACATTCCTCAAGTACCCACGTCTCATCACGCATCCACAGCCCCAGAAATTCCTGATTCGACCAGAACATCTGCAGACCTTAATCTCTTCAGTTCAGATGTTAATCCAGAAACAAGCCGTACGAGAGCTCAGCCAAGACGAAGACACTCCCGGGTCCAGTGTTTCTCATCCCAAAGAAGGGCTCCAATCAACTACGCATGATCATAGACCTCCGACGTCTGAACAAACACCATCTAACGACGCCTCCAAGGTTCAAGATGTCATCCATCCCTTCCTTGCGGTCCCGGCTCCAACTGAAGACTTGGATGATATCCATCGACCTTCAAGACGCCTACCTTCACATCCCTATTTACTCGCCTCATCAACGTTATTTTCGTTTCGCCATCACCGGAAGGAGGTTCGAGTGGCAGGTGCTTCCTTTCGGCATATCCATCGCCCCGTGGTATTTCACCCGCATCATTCAACCCATCGTTTCATTTCTTCACCTACGGGGCATAAACATCGAAATTTACATAGATGACATCCTGCTGTGGTCCGTGGACGAGAATCTTCTCAGAGCCCAAACAGAATTCGTCCTACAGGTCCTACGTCAGATTGGCTTCATCCCTCATCCGGAAAAATCAGAGCTACAACCAGCTCAACAAAGGCATTACATAGGGGCATTCATCGATTCTCAGATGGGCATTATCCTACCGCCGGAAGATCGATGGAACAAAATCCATCAAATAATAAGACAATTCTTATCGTCACAATACCAACCCCTACAATGGCAAGTACTACTGGGGCTGCTAACATCAACTCAGGATTTGACACCGTGGGGCCGACTACAGGTACGACATCTACAATTCCATGTTCAGCCGTTCCTACGCATGGAGACAGACAACTCGATGGTGCCAGTACCTCAAAATATCCATCCACATCTCAGATGGTGGCAGCACCGACTCTATGTGATGATCGGAGTACCATTTCAACCGCCTCATCCAGACTCTTTTCACAGATGCATCGTTAACGGGGTGGGGAACCCACATGGGGGACTGGGAAGTTGCCGGGCGCTAGTCCCAAGAGGAAGCTCAACTACACATCAATGTCCTTGAGATGTCAGCCATCATTTGTGCTGTCCAACACTGGCTACCTCACATATCGCAGTCATCTCTCCTAGTAGTCACAGACAACATGATAGTAACAGCGTATGTGAACAAACAGGGTCGCACGAGATCATATCAGCTATTTCTGAAGACATTGGACTTAGTACAACTAGGTCAACAACATCAGTTCCACATATGAGCACGGTACATACCGGGAAAACTCAATGTTCTCGCAGATGCCTTGTCCAGACCAGACAAGATCCTGCAGACGGAGTGGATGTTACATCCGCAGGTTTTCCAGAGTGTAGTGCAGATTTGGGGTCAACCTCAACTAGACCTATTTGCGACCAGGCACAACAAACAGATATCATGCTTCATCAGTCCAGTTCCGGACCCACAGACCCTAGCCATAGATGCACTGTCGTTGGACTGGAACGGCCTGTTAGCCTATGCTTTTCCATCAATAGCCTTGATTCAGATGATCCTCAAGAAAATTTCAGAAGACCGGTGTATCATCGTCATGATAATCCTGTGGTGGCCTGAACGACCTTGGTTCCCTCAATTACTACTGCTACTCACAGACACTCCTCGTCGACTACCGGTGTGGTAAACTCTTCTCAGCCAGCATCGTCAGGGAGTTGTTCACGAGAATCCGACATGGATGAATTTACATGCCTGCAGACTATCAAGCATTCCCTCAGAACGAAAGGGTTTTCAACAGAGGTTGCACAAACGATGGTTAACGACAACGGGGAATCAACCAACCAAGTTTACCAATCAAAGTGGAAATATTTCAAAAGTTGGTGCAGAGACAATCAGCACAATCCCGATTCTACCTCTCTACCAGTAATTGCTGATTTTCTCCTCCATCTACATAGAAACAGACACTTCCAGCACAGTACGATAGAAGGTTATCGATCTGCCTTATCTAGAGTTTTATGCCTATCCATTAACCTAGATATTGGACAGGACAAGGACATTTCGTCACTCCTTAGAGCCTTTGCCCTATAATCCCAACAAAAATGACAATTACTTCCAAAGTGGGACCTTGGAGTGGTGCCGAGTTCTCTTCTAAGACCTCCATTCGAACCGCTAGCGGCTGCAACTATAAAGGCAGTATCCTAACAAGACGGCCTTCCTGATGTCATTCGCCCTAGCAACGAGTGTCTCCGAGCTCCATGCGCTAGAAGGAAATCCCTCAAGTGGACCCAGGACTGGTCAAGAATTTCATTACGTCCCACCCCGGAATTCCTTGCGGAAAACGAACCAACGCTTCCTGGACCACACGCTAAACGTCTCTACGAGATCCCAGCGTTATCCAATGTGTTGGACTCGAACATGGACGAGGACAGATGTCTATGCCCAGTTAGGGCATTATGTCACTACATTCTTCGTACGGACCCTGATAGAGGGAGCAGACGTTTACTATTTTTAAACCTAATGCTACTGTGGATATCACAAAAAATACCATAGCATCATGGTTAAAGAAGATTATTCAGTGGACGTATGAACTCGCAGTCGACAGTCCTCCCCTACTGTCCTCGGTTTCATCGCATGAAATTTGTGCACTTGCTACGTCTTGGCCTCTTAACAAGAACTTATCCGTCACCGATATCGTCAATGCATGCGCGTGGCACTCAAACTCAACATTTACGAATCATTATTTGAGAGACTTATCCATTCAGGCAGATGGAGTGGCTACATTGGGCCCACTTAAGTGGCGGCCCAACATGTAGTCCTTTAATTCATACCAAGAAGAAGAGGGGGGAGCAGAAAAGATCAAGACCAGAGCACTCTGGGTAAGTGCATGTTCATCCTGAGAGACGGAGAGGCCTTACGAGGAGTGGCAAGACGTGCTACAGTCGAAAGACACCATTTTGGCAAACGGTCTATAGTGACGGATCGGATCCATCCACCTCACTAAGTCGTCTTGCATATCTCCTCATAATGCCTATTCGCCTGTCATTACAGCTTGGTTTTATTATGTGGTTTTACATTAAATAGTTCAACTCAGGTTATGTGTTCCGCATGTCTGCGATGGTACTTAAACCGACCGGCGACCCAACCTCCTCCGTTGGTAGTCTGGCGGTTTGTAATTGAAGGGAAGCTTTAATGCAAAAACAGAGAACATTTAAAAACAATGTTTGTGTTTTTTATTAAAGCAAACCTTCTATTACAAAGGATGCACTCAACTCACACCTTGGTCTTTATTCAACAGGCCAACTACTGCGACAGCAAAATATGAAGAATCAGGGATCAGAGGGTGCATGCGTGGAACACGTTGCCTGGGTGACCCAGGATCAGGAAAGTTAACTCTTTTAATTCTTTTGCAAGTGAGATCTCCAAAGGAGAATAATGGCGGTTTGTAATAGAAGGTTTGCTTTAATAAAAAACACAAACATTGTTTTTAATGTTCTCTTTTTCCACCATAAACAAAATATATGTTGGAAAATGGCCAGCTCACCTAGCCAGCTGTAAATAGGCGTGTCTTTAAAAAAAACGAGCTATGGTAATCAGTTCGGTCTAAATTGATTTTAATTCTATCTACTTATCGACCCTATACCAAAGTCGAATAATCAAAATATGTGGTGTTTCTGAGGATATAGTTTCAATTTTCTGACCATGTGTTTTTGCGGACAATGCTCCTCCATGATTTTCTTTCTCTGAAAAGACAATAAGAAATAGGAAATATTTTTTTTATATAATGCTTCACATCAGATTTTACACAGTTGTTACCGATCTGTAATGTACTGTGTCCTATATGACGGAAAATTCTAGGCAAAACTTTGATTTATCTTTTTTTTTAAGCACTGTTTATTCCTCTCCAAATTCACGGGTTTTGCTCACTTCATGGAATGGCATATTAGAGCTGTTACTTTCGCGATGACAAACCCAAGACCACTTCGACCAAGACGGCAGAAACGACCAAGAGAGTGACTGAATCAAACTCTGGATAGATGGGTATCATTTATTGGTACAGTACCAACAATCAAGCAATCAACATTGTTGCTGACAACCTTCAAGGGTGACTGACATACAAACCAGACCATTTAGTCTGCCACTCAGCGAGCATGTCCAATGATGACAGGGTATTATATCGGAACAAAGCCCAAATCTATTACATACCAATTTCATAACAAAATAAGATGGGGTTTTCGAAATCCACGAGTTAAGTTGAAGGAATTTCTCACAATTTCCACATTTTCATATTCTGTCGCCATCCATATGTTAAATTTGTAGATAATACTGGTGAATTTAAAATTTGAATTCCTTGGCTAACATCTCATATGAATATAAAAAAAACTCTGGTGTAAAATAAAAACTCAATTTATCAAAATTTGTCGCTTTTTGGCAGCCATTTTGACATGGCCATTTTGGATTACCTCCAACTTGATTTATTCGATGTCAGCTGTAGGATGCAACGGATCGATCCAGACACACAAACCATGTTTCGCTTTTATTCTTTAAGTAAATATGCCTGGAGCCAGGATAATGACTCAATGATTTAATTAATTCTGCAAATTTATGCTAATTCAAGGGTTTCAGTTATATGTTTTTTTTCAAAGAAATTGTAGAAGCAGTATACGATATTACATAAGCATTCCAGATTTCAGTGTTCTACATGTATGTTCAAAAATAGAACTGGAAGCAAAACCAGTGATTCTAATATCTGAATTCTCTGAACACAATTGGATGCCCATAGAGTAATGCTTTAGATAGCAGCAGTTATAACAAATTCAGGCAGTTTTTCACCATACAAATTGGCACAAAGTCCAGTCTAATAGTCTGATTCTCACAAACTTCCATTGTTATGATGCTTTATGAAAATATATTTTCAGAAAATCTGAATTCAGTAAGCTAACATAGGCTCGGGCAGTAAGCTAACATAGGCTCGGGCAGTAAGCTAACATAGGCTCGGGCAGTAAGCTAACATAGGCTCGGGCAGTAAGCTAACATAGGCTCGGGCAGCCGTGATACAGAAAGTCCAGAAATACCTCCCATTGTCAGGAATGTCTTCAATATCAAAAGCTTTCACTCTTTTGTCTCTATCGAAACAATACTCAATCGTAACTGTCAAAGTGAGTGTTGATGTGATAAATCCTGATTGATTTTGGCAAACATATTTCCTAGCTTTCTCGGTGACATTTAGAAGCTCGTTTACTTCGCTCCCTTGAGATGTTTTGCAGGCGATCATATTGATGGGTTTGCTAAGTGAAAACCTTCCCACTGGGAACTGAATATGATGTGTCTACATTGTTTCAGCAGAATGGTGTGGAAATCTGCTTATCATCATCTCACCCTTCAAATTGACGCCAAAGTTGCCCGGGATTTGAGTTGCACTATTGTAGACCCTTGAGGCCCAAACCAGTCAATGATTATATTTATTCAGTTACAGTTGGGAACCTAACACAATTATTATTCCATATAGGCCAGCTAAAAATTTTTACTGTTTATCATCCCTCAACTCATGCGACTTTTACATCTGCAGAAAGTTATGTTCAATATTTTTTTTATTCCATCATTGAATGTCAAATATTCTGAGAAATAGTTGTTCCTCAGGTTTGCTCAGCAATCTTCGGATCTAGGTCATTTGCCCTTCAAGTCATTTGCCCTTCAGACATTTGCCCTTCGGATATTTGCCCTTCTGACCAATTGCCCTTCAGGTCAATTTGCCCTTCCGCTCATTTGCCCACGCTACACATGGTATATGGGAAACTGCTTTAGTAAACTTCTGACGATTATATTCAAGTTCGGTCTTAATGTTTATTTTATCCACAGAAACTTTCATTTTTTTTTCTCAAATTGGTCTTTGAAGTGTCAGATGAAAGAGCTGAGTAAGAAATGCCACTAAGCAGAAGAAGAATATAAATAGTCAGAGATAATCCAGATTATCCCCTCACTGATCACCCATCACTCCCCAGGCTTGGGTCACTCACAGATAATCCTGATTAACACATCACTGGATTTGTTCAAGTGCTTTGTTTGAAGCCCTGAGAAAAGACCTTGCTCTTGTTGAGACTGCTCTCCTCCAACATGAAACCGGTCGGTTACCAAGGAAAAGAAACCAAGTGAAACCAACTATATACTATTAGTGCTTTAATTTAACAGCTACCAGATGTATGTGTTTAGTGCTTCAATTTAACAGCTACCAGATGAAAATATCTTTTGTTTTTGAAGTTTGATGTCTTTTCTTTGTGAACGTTTGTTAAAACACTACATGCATAAAATAAACATTAAGACTGAACTTGAATATAATCCTCAGATGCTACCAGGTGTACATGTATGTTTTTTTTGTGCTTTAATTTCTTTCTTTTTTTCTTTTAAAGTTTGATATCTTTTCTTTGTGAAATAAACATTAAGAACTTGAACATATTCGTCAGAAGTTTACTAAATCAGTTTCCCATATACCATGTGTAGTGTGGGCAAATGAGTGGAAGGGCAAATTGACATGAAGGGCAAATGGTCAGAAGGGCAAATATCCGAAGGGCAAATGTCCGAAGGGCAAATGTCCAGAAGGGCAATTGACTGTACTCCGCAATCTTCATATCTCATATGAGTTGTCGAAGGGCTAAAAGTTTTGAAATGATGGTACAGTAAACAATTACACTGTATCAGATGAGTATTATCAGGAGTGCATCTAGAGCCAATTTAGTTCCGAAAAACATACGGGTCACGTGCCAAAACATCTGGCCCTCCAGCTTAGGGCAGTATGGTTTACCATACTATGACCAGCTGCCCTGTCATGACTGTTTATTTTAGACATGTCAGGTCTATGCAAGGTTATTAATTATTCTGTGTATAAGTTTTACTATAAGTCTGAGTCACCATGTGTCTCTTAATCCAGTTATTGTTCTATATCTACCAGCCGGGTTTATTCCCTACTGTGTGTAATCATATCTTTGTTCCACTTGTTTATCAAAACCTTTATGTTCAGACATGTTAGATGAAACCTGCTGTTTTGGCATCTGTCATGCCAAATCTTCAGGTATATAAACCTTGTTCAACTGTTATTTATTATTTAATTATTTATTTTAATATCTAGCGCTGCAAAAGATCTCAAATTAGCAAAGAAATGTATCGTGAAATTTAAATAAAACATTGAGTTGATGGGCCGCGAAATCCGTATGGGAAGCAGCCCTTAAACTACAATTTCAATCAATATTTATTCAAGTTATATGTACGGTTAATAAACCACGAAGTACAACTTCACAACAAGTCTCCAGAGTCCTTATTTGATGTCACCCAACAGTTGAAGACCAGAACCCCTGGTTAAATTGGTGGAGAACTCGAGCTTGCCTTCTTTTTAGCTAGGCAAAACGATCCTTGTACCAACTGTATGGAAAATTGACATCAACTGAAGAACATCATTGATCAGACGAGTGTAAACCTATTTTTTGGAAAACCACAAAATGGCTGCTCCTCTACCTCAGGTTGTTCTCACTGCCTTGGACTCACTGGACCTAAAGAATCTACCACTGTCTTGGAAAATACAAGACAATGGACAGCACATTGTTATCAGCCTTCGTTGGGAGCGGTATTCTTCCGCTACATGCAACATGTCTGCCAGCAGTGCAAAGACAGGTAATGCAACAGGCGGCAGTGCCGACCAATCCAAGAAGATGACGAAGAAGACACCATCTGCGATTCAACGGGATAGAGCACGGATGGAAAACTTTAAGAAGGGAAAACAAGATCAACATTCCAAGGACTTTCCGAGCAACAAAGATACATCGCGACATCGAACTAATGACACTGTAACACCTGAAGTTCAACAGTTGAGTTCATTGGAATTACCGAACAATACTAAAATATGTGCTCCTTTAGTAGAAACAAAAACAGATATGCTGGAAGAGAAAATACAGACGCTAGAAACAGAGATGGTCGAAATTCAAAAGGCCCTTAAAACCGCTGAAACTGAAAACCTGCAACTAGAGGATAAAGCTAGTGCACAGAGTAAAGAAATACAACAACTGAATAAATCGAGTCATTTCTATGAAATAATGCTCAGTGACAATCAATCAGCTTTTCAGGAACTTGATATTAAATATGATGATGTTGTTGTAAAACTCAAATCAAAGACTGGAGAAACAGAAAGATTACAACATGAACTTATAATTGCGAGAGCTAAGATTCAAGAACTGACTAAACATCAACAAAACATGGAGAAAGCAACGCGAAACTACATTAGACCAGGTCGACACAAAAATAGAGATTATAGATTCATGTAGTTTTCGAAATTTATGTTATCAAATTTGTCTTTTATTATTATACATATACAATTTCCTTTACATGCACATTTTGCCAGATAAAGGTAACTCAATTTTAGATATTAAGTAAGCATCGAGGACGATGCTTAGTCGGACGGGGGGGCAAATATGACCAGCTGCCCTGTCATGACTTTATTTTAGACATGTCGGGTCTATGCAAGGTTATTAATTATTCTGTGTATAAGTTTTACTATAAGTCACCATGTGTCTCTTAATCCAGTTATTGTTCTATATCTACCAGCCGGGTTTATTCCCTACTGTGTGTAATCATATCTTTGTTCCACTAGGTTATCAAAACCTTTATGTTCAGACATGTCAGATGAAACCTGATGTGTTGGCATCTGTCATGCCAAATCTTCAGGTGATATAAACCTTGTTCAACTGTTATTTATTCAAGTTATATGTACGGTTAATAAACCACGAAGTGTGACAACTTCACAACAAGTCTCCAGAGTCCTTATTTGATGTCACCCAACAATTGAAGACCAGAACCCCTGGTTAAAATACCATGTTTGTCTGGCACAGGAGATAGATTAAAGTGCCAAACAAATTAGGCTCCATTGTGATCATCAGTGTCTGTAGAGCCTAATTTTCAAAATTCGAAATTCAAATATTTTGTAGTTTCGGTGAGGTTTGTGTTAGGGTTAGGGGTATGTTTGTTTGGGTCATCGTCGCTGTGTGACCAATAAGGTTAGGTGCGACGTTAAACTTCAAACAACCAACCAACCAACCAAAAACATCTGACACCCAAAGTCAAATGAAAACAAAAAACGTGTTGACTTGTTCAATTTGAAAGTATTTCTGAAGGTAATACTCCCAGAAAATGCTTCTGAGAGCCAATTTTGATCTGATTGCATAGCTGGGTATTGAATTTTATGCAAATAAACCTCTCTTTTGTGATTGATCACAGCCTAGGCTATTTGCACCGAAATTCAGTAACGAAAATTGGACCCTCAATAATGAATTGGGAATGGGAGTTTGGGATCGGAACCTGCAAAAAATTCCCAGATGCAGCCCTGATTATATAATATCAAGTTGTATTACCAGTGATTCAATACGAGTTATCAAATAAAAAACAAAAATAAAATATGCCGCCCTTTTTTTTCAAAAAGGATAAACATGCAGTACAATAATTTTAGTGGGCCTTACATGTAGATGTACTGACCGCTTTCATATCACAGAAGTGAACCAAATATTGAAGCATCAAAATGTAGAGATCACATGCATTCATTCTCTCTGGAACATCAGTAAACGCTGTAGCGAGGAGGCAAATACAGACCTACCATCCATCTAATATGAAATAGTTCCACCAGCCTTGGTTTAAATAGTATTTATTCACTCTTGAGATGAAATGGGGAGCGCATTAAGACAACTTATTATTGCGTCTCCCCGTACAAAAAATATATATTACATCAGGCAAGTTACAAATAAGACAAATAAAAGAAATGATAGAGGGAAGGCAAGGCTGAACAAGTGTGACCAAATCCACGATCAAGTATAAGATTTACGTTTTCACTGGGAGAACCTCGGGGTGTCACCGTGCTGCGAGAAAATGAAAGAACCAGACGAGTAAAACCTGTCTGGACACTGAAGCTACATCAGATGAGCAGATAGGACATATAGGTTAGATTGAACTCAGAAACGTTTAGTTTTGGTAATATAATCGCCCAAAATTTTTTGAATACGAACATTAGTAACCTCATCTTTGGCAAGATCGCCGAACAATAGTGTTTTTGGACTTGGAATACTCGGGAAATCGTAAATAGTTGCAAGATTATTTAGCAGCAAGATACGTTGAGTGTGGAAGATGGGACAATGTAGAAAATAATGATCCACATTCTCGTTGAGATGTCCACAATTACATTGAGAAGTGTCTGATAGGAAATTGTCAAATAAGTGTCTCTTGAGATTGCTGCAGCCGTTTCGGAGACGACACAATAAAACATTCTCTTTTCGAGGGCACACGTAGTACCAGGACGGTGGCTTAGGTTTTGAGGACATAATTAATAACTTGCGTTTAAAAGCAGGAAGAGACGGTAAATTCTGAACAGTTGGTGGAAGGGCATTCCAATCGCGAACCGTGGCTGGAAAAAAAGATCCCCTGAATAACTCCGTTCGACACATGAAAGGTGTAAAATAGTTTGCGTTACGCACATTGTACGGATTGCGATTATAGGCTGTGGGAGGAAGGTGATCATACAAGGAACTGGGTGCCAGTCCATTCACAATACGATAAAACATTGTAAGTCTATGGACTTGACGTCTTCTAGACAGTGTTTCGAAGCCAGCTTCTATATACAAAGATTCTGTACTAGCACTGGAAGTAATGCCAGTTATGGTTCTTAATGCATCCTTTTGAATGTTTTCTAATCTGTATATTAAATTTTGACTGAGGTTGTCCCAAACAACATCACCATATTCTAGACTAGGCCGTATAAAACTCTTATACATTATTTCGAGACATTTCCTATTCAGAATATATTTCAGTCCTTTGAATACGGATAACTTTTTCTGTGCTGCATTAATGACATTTTCAACATGAGTGTTCCAATTACCCTTGTTGTTGAACGTCACTCCTAGGTGCTTATGAATCAGTGACGGTTGAAGTGGCGAATTATCAAAAGAGATGGGAAAATCAGATGGAGAATGCCGCAGTGATACTAGAAGAGAGACGGTTTTTGCCGTGTTGAAATCAACAAGCCATGTTCTAGCCCACTGTGAGATGATGTCCATGTCGTGGTAAATGGGCGTTATCTGAGATTGCAAGTTGTCAGAAATGACATAGAGACATGTATCATCAGCAAACAACCGAATACTATTTAAAATATTACCAGGTAAGTCATTTATGAATAACAGGAATAAGAGGGGGCCAAGAACAGAGCCTTGAGGCACACCTGCTTGGAGGCGAAGTATCGTAGATTCCTTACCTTGTATTACGACACGCTGACAACGGTTTAGTAAATAACTTTCGAACCATTTTAGTAAGCTACCCGAGACTCCAAACTGCTGCAATTTCAGAAGCAGGCCACGATGCCACACTCTGTCAAAGGCTTTTGAGATATCAAAAAATAGAAAAAGGACCTCTTTGTGTTCATCTGACGCCTTAACAATGTCAAAATAGATATCGAGTAGTTGTGTGGGCTGGAAGAAACCCCGACTGATTAGGTGTTATTTCGTGCCTAATCAAATTATAAAGATACTTGAAAACGACTCTCTCCATGACTTTACTTATACAACTCAGCAAAGATATTGGGCGGTAGTTAGAGGTTAGATGGTGGTCGCCCTTTTTAAATAAAGGGGTTACGTTGGCAATTTTCCAGTCAGTTGGGAATTTGGACGTTTCTAGCGAATGATTGAAAAAGCGAGAATACTCTTTGCCTCAAAGAGACATTTCGGACTGATTTTGTCTGGCCCTATTGCCTTCGTGGTGTCCAGATTGGATAGCGTGTCGAACACATCGGCATTAGTTACAATAAAACCATTTAGACTGTTTTCGGTATATAGAGACAGAGGGGGTAGCAGTGCATTAGATTCGTCAATATTTGTTATATTCGCGAAATATGTATTTAAGAGGTCAGCCTTCTCGTTACTCTCGTGGGCGAAAGAACCGTTCATTCGTTTTAGAGGGGGAATGTCATTAAAATTGGAGTTGCTGTCTTTGAGGAAGGATCTACTTAATTTCCACCAGTATTTTGAGCCAACCCGACCAGTCTCAATCTTTTCAGCCGTTTTATCTTTGAATTCTTTTTTTGCAGAATGAACGAGGTCATTAACGTGGTTTCTCTGACGTTTGAAACACTGAACGTCGTGCTCTGACTGAGTTTTCCTGGATTTCTTAAACATTTTATCACGGATTCTCATCTCGTGTTTAACTTTACTGGTAATCCATGATTTATCATTTGGATGTATAGTTACATATTTATTGGGAATGGCTATTGAAGCTGCATTGCTTAAGTTTGAAGTAATGCACTGGCACCATAAATCCACATCATTTTCGTCCGTCAAGCTGTCCCAATTGGCATTATTTAAGATTCTTCGAAATTCGTCCCAATTAGCCTTGTCATAATTCCAAATTATACGTCTATAAGAACTTCGCTTAGGAATACGTGATTTTAGAGTAACAAAGACTTTTGATCCAGGCTGTGTAATGTATATTTGACTTATTATTTCAAGAGCACATGTGAGGTTACCGCGTTAAGTCAGTTCAATAGTTACCAAGTAAGTCTAAATAGTGGATATGATGTGACAATTTTGATCCCGTAATTTTTGTGCAATCCTATATCTGTGAATGTGCATGCTCGCATGAGCCATATAGGTCACATCTTGTAAACCTAGTACACTTTAGGGCCAGTCTCAACTCAAGCTGTGACCATTATTGAATTCGGAAAGGCAGGAAACATGAGCATGAAGTACAGTGTAATACATTTTTAATACACATAGATGGTATATGTGCATGGTTGATCCTTTGACCATCCTGCCCTCAAGCACATAAACTGATCATTGTGCTCAGGTTTTGCCTCAAACTGCATGAAGACAGAGATAACAGACATCATAGACAGTTGTTATTTGTACCAGAGGCTGAAATTACTACAATGTCAATATAGCTTGTGGATGCTGTGATATTAAACTATTTGTACTGATTTTCTATGGAAGTGAGATCCTCTCTGAACAAACAATTGACTGTTCTGTGATGTCTGGTCACCCAGCTGTGCTACTCAAGGATTTTTGACATGTGGCCCGATATACATGTATCTGTGAATGTGCATGCTCTCATGCACTCATAATTTAAATAATGTACAAAATAAATGTAAATATGAATCTTTTTTTTATATCTCTTCTTTCAATGCCTTCTTTATGTCGAGATTGACAAGTCCGTGAATTGGCATGACCATACTAAGCAAGTGGGAAGTAATCACCAAAAGATGAAAGGCTGGGAAATTCGGTTAGCCATCCATGCTGGTTCTGTTCTCTCATAAATAGAGCCTTTTCAGGGGAGCAATATCACATTGATATCCTTGTACGTATCTTCACAGAATTGGAAAATACGGAAAATCGAAAATCAAGAATCTTCACACAATGTGCCAGTAACTTCCTGGCAGGAAAAACATTCAACTTCAAGCTTTTCCAGCCTGACGTTGGCACTATAATATTGATAAGATGTACAAGAATGATATCAGATCAGCCTGAAAATTTTCATTTTGCAGACTATTGATAACTCAGTCTTAGAATTTGATTTATCAAAGAATGTGACATTCATTATAAATTTGTGATTTTATGGGGTTTGGTGATGCTTTAATGAGTCAAACGCTCTTGGATTAGTTGGGTTGTTAGAGACCTTGTCATATGGCAATTATCAAATTGATCTTTTTCTGGCATTGCAGATGACAGCTAACTCAGTAGCTGATCATTAATCTGATGCTAATAGCTTGTAGTGGGTGGTTGGTGGGTACTCTGAGCACGGGTTCCTGTTGCTTCAATGCATTTTGCTGAGAACTTGATAGAACTTGATAATGTGGTGTCTAGCTTTGTAATTACACTTGTCTTTATGGCACCAATGTAAACATACGTCCTGTCTGTGTCTTGTGTGCTGTCCTCGTTTTATAGGGTGGTTGGCGGGTGTCTGGTTCCATGTTGCTCAAAAGATCCTTTGAAGCAACAGGAATGCAACTTGACTGGGTGGTGCCTAGTTGGTTCGTGATGATATGATTAAAATATTGTTGAAAGCACTGTTAAATCCTACTCACTCACTCGCTATTGGCTTGTATAAATTTCTCGAAAGCTATTCCCAACTTTGAACAATTGTAGTGGGTAACCAGACAGTAAACCCTAGGAATTGTTATGAGCTAGCTTGTGCTCACTATTCTGATGGGTTTCATCCACTAATTTCTGCAAACCAGTCAACTGGGTGACATGATATTAGGAGTTACCATTGTGCATCCTACTGTGACATAATGGAACACTAAGTAATTACATTGTAGACTGGAAAAACCTTCTTGCACTTAAGTTATTGCAGGATAGACTTTGCTTCTGTATTTGTTCTGCCAGGCCTAAAACTGAAGAGATTCGTTTTGCATATGGTAGTATATTACAGATCAACAGTTTATTACCTGAAAGGCTTTATGTGTTTAGCATGACATGTAAACACGCCTGGCAAATAAGACGGGCACACACTCCATAAATCACAGGACTCCATTTTGGTGATTGCTAAAACAACAAGATCCTAATAGAATGTATTGATTGAAACAACACTATGTTAGTTGTGCTCAAATGGGCGGAATATAACTTACATGGAAAGTATTCAGGCCATTCAAAGTAATTTGTTTTCTGCAAGTAGAACAAGTATTACCTAACCATCTATTTGCTTTGTGTTTTTTTGACAAATTTTGGTGAAATCTTGAATAAGTAGTCAAATAATTGTAAAAACTATTTTAACCCATAGATGTGAACCCTTTCCAAGATAACTGCTGGCCTGTAAAATGCAATGCAGGTGTTGCTCATATACTTTGCAAGGTTCTTTAATTTTGAATAATTCCAAAATCCTCATGGGATTTCAGGTCTTGTTTTTCGTCAAAATTCACAGGAATCCAAATAGATTCCCACAACCCAGCTCTATGGGAATCCACGGGCTATCATTTCTATACAGATTGCTAACATTTTACGGGAATCTGTTGGATTCCTGCAAATTATTTTGCGGGAGTGCCGACGGGAATCGGATTCACGTGGAAAAACAAGCCCTGGATTTTTAAAGCTACATGCTCACAGCATTGCATATGTTTCAATGGCAGCATTATATTGGAACATTTCACCATGTCGCCTTTTACTTATCTTCAAGAGCCTTTGTGCATGCTTTGTAATGGTCATTTGTTATGTATCTTGGTTGCCATGGAAACTGTGTTATTTATCTTCTTATCTCAGTGCTCCTGCAGCCTTACTTGTAAGGTTATATATATATCTAGGGCAGAGCCGTCTTTGATGTATTGATGTGGTGATATATTAAGCTAGCTCTTGGCCATGTTAGGCCACTATAATTCTTCAGACATTATTATTCCCTGTTCAATCCCTGGTCCGGGGATATAGAATCGCTGTCTGTATTTGTGGATGTCACACATTCTCACTGGCAAAATATTTTCTAAACCTTTCCATCCGTGTCAAATTTTTACTGAGTAAATACTTTTTGGCCTATTGATTTTTGCTTGTTTTTGACTTGGCATATGTACCACTGTTACTGAAGTACTCATTTTCCTTAATATTTAAGCTCACTTTCTTAATGGCATTAATAAAATGTGTTCTTTTACTGGATGGTTTTGCTGGTTATTAACCTTTTAACTGTGCAGATAAACTTTGAACAAAAGGTCCCGATTTATAATATGATATATATAAATTGTGCATTTGAGGGCATGTACACTTGTCCCTCATTATAACATTGTTATAAAGTGAATTTCAATATAACACAGCCACTGTTATGTCCCCCAATATATAGCTGTAATATGTACATGTATGCTGCTATTATGAAGATTCACTACAGTTTGACTCGCCTGTAGTGTGGTCAAAATTTTGATCTCCAACTTCAGCGTTATAATGAGGCACAACTACTGTCAAGAACTCTAACAAATACATTGTATTTGGCTTTCAGTCTAGATGAATGAAAACAAGATAAATATCGGGAAAAATAGTTCATCATTATGTAATTGAGATATTTGTTATCAAGAAAAGGGGAATGTATAACACACTTGTTGATGTTTACAGCCCTCAAAATTAGAAAAAAGCTTTCCACCAGTAAGAGGAGTCCGTCACACCTTTCTCGTTATGAAGATATCTTTAGAACGACTTACCCTAGGCACACCAAACTTGCAGTGCACATCCATATGCTTAACAAGTGACCCACAACCCTATTGAATCAAGACCCGATTGGTTGGAAACTTCGGTGGCCATCTTTAATTTACGCCACACCATCACAGCTTTCTCGTTACCAAGATATCTTTAGAATGACTTACCCTAGGCACACAAAACTTGCAGTACACATTCATATGCTTGTGACCCAGAACCCTATTGAATCTGGACCCGATTATTATGCAAAACCATTAATCTTGTGTGTCTCGGGTACCATTTTGCTGTTCAGAGTGAAACTTGGTATAGATCATCGATGCATCGAGAAAGTTCAAAGAAATGACCAAACCAGTTTCCCTGATTCGGTGGAAACCTTGGTGGCCATCTTTAATTTATGCAAAATCTTTAATGATGTATATTTCTGATACCATTTCAGTGTTCTATACGAAACTCTTTATACAGCATCGATTTATCAAGAGACTTGCAATGCATAACCACATCAATTCCTCTGAGTGGCGGGAAGGATGGACGGCCATCTTTAATTTATGCGAAATCATTAATGATCTCTATCTCTGATACCGTTCAAGTGCTCGATGTAAAATTTGGTATACATCATCGATGCATCAATAGATTTACGATGAATGACAGATCTGGTTTCTCTGATTGGGCGAAAATCTTGGTGGCCATCTTTAATTTATACAAAATCTTGAATGATGTATGTCTCTGATACCATGTATTAAAGTGTTATATATGAAACTTGGTATGAAGAGACTTGCATAAATGAATAACCACATCAGTTCCTCTGACATGTCTGAGTCGTAGGAAGGATGGGCGGCCATCTTTAATTTATGCGAAATCATTAATGATCTCTATCTCTGATACCATTCAAATGCTCGATGTAAAATTTGGTATTCATCATCAGTGCATCAAGAGACTGATGTAATGAATACCGGTTTCTCTGATTTTGAATGGAAACCATAGGGGCCATTTCTGATTTCAAAATTTTTTATAATCTGTATATTTGTCACTTGACTGCTTGGTGTTCCTGACATCTTGGTTTAAATTGAATACTAAGCTAGCTCTTGGCCATGTTAGGGCACTATAATTCTTCAGACATTATTATTCCCTGTCCAAACCCTGGTCCGGGGATATAGAATCACTGTCTATATGTGTGGATATGTCACACATTATCACTGGCACAATATTTTTCAAACCATTCCATCCAGGTCAGATTTTCAATGAAGAGTAAATAATTCTTTTTTTACTTGTCATAAGTAATAATATTATCCTTAATAATTCATTAATATTAGCTCAATTTCTTAATGGCATTAATATATCATATTTATGTTTTCTTTTACTGGATGGTTATTAGCCTTCCAAATGTGCAGATAAACTTGGAACAAAGGTCCCAATGATATATACATCGCCCATTTGTGGGCATGTACTGCCAAGAACTCAAACAAATACACTATATGTGGATTTCAGTCTAGATGAACGAAAACAAGATAAATATCGGTGGGAATAGTTTATCATTATTTAATTGAGATATTTGTTTTTACTTCAAGAAAAGGGGAATGTATAACACACTTGTTGATGTTTACAGCCATCAAAATTAGAAAAAAAGCTTTCCACCAGTAAGAGGAGCCATGTACCCTGAATTTAGTAAAAACAATTTTCCTTGGCACTATAAGGTAAGAATGATTCTGCAAAATTTAACCCTCTCTCTTGTTTATCAGTACTCAATTATTGGAAATTGTTAACCCATGTAAATTACAGTGAATTCAAGGGAAATTTTCTCAGTTTTGAATGTGTGAAAATCGTGTAGATAATGCCGTAAAACTGCGGATAGTCTGATGAGTAGACAGATAGTGGGTTTAAATCCAAGTAGGGGTTAGCCTAGTTGTTCATTGTGAGACTCACTGATAACACCAGCCAGTATTTTGCAACCCCAGACATCCTGTAATAGATTGGAATTTGGCAAAGATCGATAAATTCTGCATGTTGTTCACTTTAGGCTGTGAGACAATAAACCATACTGCCGTTGGTCTTTTGTATAATGACTGATTGTCGCGGATGATAAAAGCCATCAGGAATTTCTTTGTCCATCCAGGATGACTCCGACCTAATTTCCTTCTTACGTTGATAATTTCCGGCAGTTTACATGCTCATTCAAGATTTGCTGTCAGATTGTGCATAATTGTGCTGCTGGTTAGTTTTTTCTGAACAACAATAATGGATAAATGGAAGGATATGGATGAGCTCTGCTTGCACTGTTATCCTGGAGCATGTTTGTGACTGGAAAACAGTCAAGTTCTTGGGTATTCATGTTCAGAAATTGTTTGAGGTTAACATCTTTTTTGACACAAACTGCATGATTGACATGCATACATTGTACAGGAGGAAATGGACCTGGACAATCCTACTATGATTTTCCATAGGCCACACTCCCCCTCCCTCCTCGTGGGTTGCCGCGCATCATGCAAATCAGTGGCACTACCAAATGAAATACAGGTAATTTTTCCAGTGCTGTCAATTGTGAAACTGATATGTAGTGTTACATCTCATGGAAATTGTACTCAACCTATCATCATCATCTGGCTTATGCAGATCAATGATGCTTCCCATAATACATGTAATATTAAAGTTGATGACCTGTTCTATTATTGCCCCACTGCCCTATTCCTTTTATGGGTAATGAGTATATCAAGGTATGTGTCCCATGTCGGTTCTGGTTGCACTCCAGTGTATATACATACACCACAATACTTTCACATTACAAATCAGCCAATTAAAGGAAGTTGTGATTAACTAAATTGTACATGCTCACTGGGGAGAGCTAGAGCTGAATTGATTACCCATCTCCTCAGAGATAAGAGGGGTGTTACAGGCAGCTCTATATACAGATTCTACAGAATCCTGCTCCCTGCAATCACTCACTATTGACAGACTTAACTGGTGTACAAATTACTGCCCTGTTACTGTAGGCTTCTGTGGTCCATCACAATTCCCCCTGACTTCATTTGTTAGCCTGAGAATGCCCATCAGAACTGCTTGTTCAATTTTCAGGACCATTAGAACCTTTACACCCAGTAAATACTAAAGGAATTCTCAGTAAATCCATGATCATGATGGTGTTACATATATGTGACAAGTTTTTCTTCCCAGCTGAGGGTTCTCTTGATGAGAACACAGAGAGACTTTGACAATGTCCATTTTTCTGTGTTGAAGATATTGTAACTTGCATATTGATTGTATAGGCAATACAAGTTTCTGATCACGTGAACACCTGACTGTCAAGGGTCCTATGAGAAAGTTCAGTCATTTGGCTGACTTCTGAAATCCTTTGGCTGTTTTTATATGCTCGTCAATAGACAAGGTCATTTATGTAACTTTTGATTGTCTGTGCTTTATCTCCAGTTCTATATATTGGTACCAAACTTTGGGTACACCATGGGTCAGAGAGGAACCCTATTCATTTTGAGGTGAAAGGTTCAAAGGTCAATGTCACTGTGATTGGAAATACAGTAAATCCGTTGAAAATTGTTGTTTATATGCTGTAAGTACAGTTCAGATTAGGTGTGGATTGTGAAGGTAAAGAAGACTATAAGCCTATTGATTTTTACCCATCTGCCAAGTTTGGTTGAAGGCTATTGTCTGCTTGATCTGTCCATCTGTCTGTCCATCTTGCTTGTTAATGCAATATTTCTATTAACTCTTTGTCCCATGATGACACCATTTGATGCCCCTTTCTACACCATATAGGCATTTCTAGGCTGCCCCATAGACCGTTTTAGTGATCATCAGTAAATTGTCAAGTACAAATCTATTAGAGGGCTGGAGCCAGAAGTTTATTAATTTTTACCCCTCGGCCATTTTGCCCTCGGGGTATTGTCGTTGCCATGTCCGTCCGTCCGTTAACGCATTTTAGGCAAAACCGCTTGAGATACAACCACCAAATTTTCAACACTTATTTATCTAGTGCTAAGTCAGACGCCTATTGAAAGTGGCTTCCCTCGGCCCATATTTTACAGAGTTCTGCCCCTTTACAGATATATTAATTTCTATTTCTGTCCTATATGCCTGAATGTAACCAACTATATCTGCAGAACTGTGTTCGGTATAGCTACAAAGGATTACTCGCCTCGGCTTATGGAGTTATGCCCCTTTCGGATGTAATAATCTTCGATTTTGTTATCTGGAGTTGAATGTACAAGTTATATCTGCAGATCCGTGTTCGGTACAGCTTATTCGTCTCGGTTCTTATTTTACAGTAGTGCTAAGTCAGACACCTATCGAAAGTGGCTCCCCTCAGCCCATAGTTTACAGAGTTATGCCCCTTTACTGATATATTAATTTCTATTTCTGTCCTATATGCCTGAATGTAACCAACTATATCTGCAGAACTGTGTTCGGTATAGCTACTATATTTTGGAAACTTACTTATATTGTTGTATTCTACAAGCCAACAAAGGATAACTCGCCTCGGCTTATGGAGTTATGCCCCTTTCAGATGTAATAATCTCCAATTTTGTTATCTGTAGCTGAATGTACAAGTTAAATCTGCAGATCCATGTTCGGTACAGCTTATTCGTCTCGGTTCTTATTTTACAGAGTGCTAAGTCAGACGCCTATCGAAAGTGGCTCCCCTCGACCCATATTTTACAGAGTTATGCCCCTTTACAGATATATAATTTTCTATTTCTGTCCTATATGCCTGAATGTACTACCGGTATATCTTGATCATCCCACATAGAACTATCTCTTCCCCAATTCACACTACACATGGGTTACAATCACTTGGGGAAAGCCGAGGGGTTTTGATTAGATCAATCTCATGTTTTTTTATTACTCTCACAGTGACCAATAATTTAGCATGTTTAATATGTCCTGAAATAAAATATTATTGAGTGAGGTTAATTGAATAATTTATTACATAAGGCGTCAAATGGCGTCATCATGGACTAGGAAGGGGAATCAAATGGCGTCACCATGGGGCAATGGTAGCAAGCCTTCATGGGGCATAGAGTTAAAGTTGTCTGACCTTGACCCATGTCATCAAGGACGAATTCTAGCTAATACAATACATTTTAAAGCATTATACTCAGGCATGCACAAGCATATATTGAAGCCCATAAGGCTCTATTTTGTGTGTGTAATCAATCAAGCTTTGCATTGCTCCATCTGTCTTACTGTATCATTGCCATACATCTATCTTGTGTGTGTGTAATTACTTCAACTATACTGACTGCATATATATATCTTTATTTCATGAGGGTAACTCTGTCAGTTGCAAAAACTGTTCTTCCCGGAGGCCCTCCAAAAAAAAATAATATACAAGTATGTACAACATATACAATCACGAAACACTGCAGAGTATATTACATGTAATATGCTTGAAACAAAATCACATGTTTTGGAAAGCTTAAGAGGTTTTTCCAGTTATGTTGAGCTTGTCATATATATTAATTAACAAGATGAGAGTAGTGTGGGTTGAACAATACAGTAATGATTGTAGGCTGTGCTGACTGAATCGGTGCGTCTTATTGATTTCTGGGTTACAGATGCTCGCACCTTGTGTCCAGAAAACTAGACATCAGTCATTGTTCTGACATGTGAATCTGTATTGTAGAGGATGGATGTATAGTTCTGGTCACGCCTTGCTAGACTATGATCAGGGGTATGCCAATAAACCACGGATCCTCAGTCTGCACCAACAGCGAAAAGGCTAACTACATGTACATGTAGGAAACTTATGCTCTTCTGGTTAATTAACTAACACAATGATGTTGTCTGAAGACATGTTGAATACTTTGGTTCACTTGGACTTTATGGTATGCTTGGGCTTTAATACTGGCACACAGAGTAACTGACATATTTGGGATTTAATACTGGCACAAGAGTAACTGTCATACTTGGGCTTTAATACTGGCACACAGTAACTGGCATACTTGGGCTTTAATACTGGCACACAGAGTAACTGACATATTTGGAATTTAATACTGGCACAAGAGTAACTGTCATACTTGGGCTTTAATACTGGCACACAGTAACTGGCATACTCGGTATTTAATACTGGCACACAGAGTAACTGGCATACTTGGGATTTAATACTGGCACACTGAGTAACTGGCATACTTTGGCTGTAATACTGGCATACTGAGTAACTGGTGTAACGGTGAACCATGTGCAGAGAACGATTCGGCTATGGACCGTGATCTGGAATGGAATGTGGAAAAGGACATGACGTACATGTATCATTAATGAGATGTAGGCCAGTGTACGATAATGGATTCCCCCTTATTGCTCGCTTACCAGAGTTGACAGTTACGTGGGGTATTCTCTACAGGTTCTAGATTGGGATGCCATTCCAGTTTATGGGCAAAGGACTGTAATTTCGCTATGAGAGACGATATTTCATGGTGGGCGAAACGTCTCCGGTTGTGGAGAATGAACTTTCCGGATGCGGAGAGTGCACAGGGTCTATAAACAGGTGCAGACATTTTGACCGAGAGAGTAGCAGAAAAGTCCGTGTAGAGAAAGCTCACAAGGTCTAGTCTGTGTTGTGTGATTTTGGCGCACTTTGCGACCGGGTCGCAAATGTAGTTGTTTCGGCTTGGGAGTCTAAAAGATTGTAGACCTCGTAGCTAGTTCAACCTCTGTAAAACACGTCATTCCAAAGTAAATTTGCCGGCTTGCATTTTCCGTGTGGAATCGCAGAAAGGCCGCAGACGGTCGCATAGACGCTGTACGGGTGCGGAAGAGACCACAACGTTCACAGACGGTACTAGAAGACGGGGCACAGCAGAGACTGGCTTCTTCTCCCGAGATACGTCGATAAACCGGAAATCTGTGAGTCCGCGACCGGGTCGCAGAAACTGGCGACCGGGTCGCAGAAGGCCGCGACCGGGTCGCAGAGAGTTGCCATCAGTGGTTTACAGACATTAATGAGGTTACAACGGTCGCAGACGCTATGGTAACGCAATATATACCCAAGTAGATGTCGTGACGGCCACGGAGGACGAGCTGTACGTGTTTCTTACCTGGAGGGTCATCGTGAAGTTGTGTATCCACGGGTCGTGTCTATAGATGGGTCGCAGCAGCCGTGAGGGTTGAGACGCCGTGCCCAGTCTCTGACGACTGGGGGTGAAGAAGACGACGGGCTGCCACATCCATGGAGGGGCTCCAACGACTGGGTGTCGTATATTGGGAGAGCGCTACAGCCGTAACGTTCCAACGACGGAAAAAGACGACTTGCGACCGGGTCGCAGAAGGGTTGCGACCGGGTCGCGACCGGGTCACAGAAGGTCGCAGAGGCTTGCAACATGGTCGCAGAGGGTCGCAGATACAGTTATCGTGTGGGAAAAGGGCCAGCAACCAGGTCACCCTTGATTACGTGTGAAAGAAGAGGTGAAGGGCCAGCAGCCAGTCCGCCCTTATACACAGAAGAGAAGGGCCAGCAGCCAGGCCGCCCTTGTCGCGTACCCATACATATTTATACCATAACTGTAAAATTATATGCACACACTCTCTTATATTATTTGTATATAACATCAAGTTTATTTGCATACACTCTCCTAGTATCTGTACATATATGTAAATATTATACTACTGCATAACGTTACAGCTCCTTAGGCACTCTGTCTAAGCCACGCGGTTCTATTCTATTACCTGTAATCACGTATACTATTTGTGCAGAATATACCATAATAGACCTTTACATCAGCGTCCGTCATCCTTGTAGGGTTGTGATCATCTCTTCAATCCCCGGATCTCTACAAGTGAGATATACTTTGGATTTAATACTGGCACACATAGTAACTGGCATACTTGGTATTTAATACTAGTACACAGAGTAACTGACATCATACTTGAGATTTAATACTGGCATAAAAAGTAACTGGCATACTTGGGATTTAATACTGGCAAACAGAATAACTGGCATACCTGCATGGGTAACTGATGAGACACATTTCAATTATCTGAATTACACTTGGACTATCTGATACATTCATGCCCAATTATAACTGGTATTCTTAAAGTAACTGTTCAACTAAACTGACACACTTTAGTTATCAGCATACATGAACTGACTGACATACTTGTAAATGTAAACAATTGTAATAATGACACTCTATGACTATTGGACACTGTGAGGCTTTTGATCTAACTCACACATTTGTACTAGCTTTCACAGTTAGGCTTTGATACTGGCACATCCAGTAACTGGCATGCTTGGACTAACTGGCACATTGGTAATTGACACACTTGACAACCTGGGTTATCTGTATGGTAATAATATGGCCTGGACTGACACACTTAGATGACCTCCAGGCAGACTTTAGCTAACTAGCATTCAGGCTAGCTGGCATGCTTGGACTAACTGGCACATTTGTGCTGACTGACCCACTTGGGCTAACTGTAATGGTACACTTGTGCCTGGAGTGGCACACTTATACAGCTTCCAGGCATGCACACTTTAATAACTCACATTCATGCTTTCTGGCATGCTTGGACTAACTGGCACATTCGTGCGGACCTTCACAATTGGACTAAGAGGCATGATACACATGTGCCTGGACTGGCACACTTACACGATCCCCAGGCACACTTTAACTAACTCGCATTCAGGATAGCTGGCATGCTTGGACTAACTGGCACATTTGTGCTGACTGACCCACTTGGACTAACAGTAATGGTACACTTGTGCCTGGACTGGCACACTTATACGAACCCCAGGCAATCTTCAACTAACTCACATTCAGGCTTGCTGTTAGCACAAGTGTATTATACACTCAGTCCAAGTGTGTCAGTCAGCACAAATGTGTCATTTAGTCCAAGCATGCCAGCTAGCCTGAATCTGAGTTAGTTAAAGTGTGCTTGGGGTTCGTGTAAGTGTAATCTCAAGCATGATGGCATGCTTGGACTAACTGGCACATTTGTGCTGACTGGCACACATGGACTTACAGTTCACGGTACACTTGTGCCTGGAGTGGCACACTTACATGACCTTCAGGCACACGTTAAAAAACTCAGTCGGGCTAGCTGGCATGCTTGTACTGGCACATTCATGCCGACTGATGCACTGGGATTAACTGTATGGTACAATTATGCCTGAACTGGCACACTTATACAGCTTCCAGGCACACTTTAATAACTCACATTCAGGCTTGCTGGCATGCTTGAACTAACTGGTACATTCGTACTGACTGGCACAATTGGACTAAGAGGTATGATACACATGTGCCTGGACTGGCACACTTACAGGACCTCCAGGCACACTTTAACCAACTCGCATTCAGGATAGCTGGCATGCTTGAACTAACTGGCACATTTATGCTGACTGATACACTTGTGCCAGTACTGGTACACTTACACAAACCCCAGGCACACTTTAACTAACTCAGATTCAGGCTAGCTGGCATGCTTGGACTAACTGGCACATTTGTGCTGACTGACCCACTTGGACTAAGTGTATGATACACTTGTGCTAACAGGCACATTAACTGGCACAATACATGTAGTTCATCAGACAAGCACACTTGGAAAAGCTTAAGTAAACTGGTGTTGGAAAAAATGTACAATGAACCTGTAAATATTGACAACTGGGTAAACTGACCAACCTCGAAATACAGACATTATCCTTGGTCCCAATACTTAAAGTTAAAGTAGTTTGAATCTTGATAAACCAGAAATGACACTATAATCTGGTCCCAAGTATTGTCAGTGTAAACAGGTTCACTGTATTTCACAGGCTCAGTTGACTGATCAGCTGGACTGACTGGCACAGTTGTACCAACTGGCAAACCCTGACATTTCCACTGAGTCCTTCCAATTCTTGTCGCTACATGGCTGTGAGACACGTAAATGTTGAATTGGCAATGAGCACCAAGGCCGGCTGAGAAAGAAAATGCTCTGGCGATAATTTGAGCCACAGCAATTGTCTGGAATATGGAGCCTCCGGTGATGAAAGGAAAATGAGTTTCTCTCATTTGGGATTAGTCATAGGCTTCTGTACGGTTTAAGCTTGAATGATGTTGTAAATTGTGAAGTCTGCAGTATAATAGAGAGACAGAAATGTAAATGTTACTAATGTCATTTATTCTAATGTTATATTTCCGTCCAACTTTTTTTACAATATTCACTACAAAACAACTGTCAATTAAATTATTCAATTAAAGATTTACAGTGGTATTAGCTTGACCTTATTGAGATATATGTACCATTGCTGAGTGTATTAAATACAGTAACAATACATCGATACTATGGGTGTTTGAAAATGTTACTATTGTCATTTCTGTCCTAACTCAAAACAATGACATTAGAAATGTTTTGTAAAGGCTCAATATTACAGCATGGGTGATGACATACACTGACAATGATACAGATACATTAATATGCTTGACCTAATTTCACTGAGCATATGCAAGTGCTTCTGTTATAGGAAGTTTCTAGTACATATACAAAATAGATTTTGATGGAAAAATTTGTGTTTTGTTCCGCTAAACTAAAAACTGTACAAAGAATTCATAGTGGCACCGGTTTATTTTCATCTTATGCAATTCATTGACACATTCTAGATAATAAGGTACAGGGAACATTGTTTATGATGTTTTCCAAGTTATTGGTGTTACTAATGTCATATTCCATCAAGGATTGACTGAAATGGGAGTTAGTGGTATGGTTTTACGTGGAATCCGCCATATATGAGGGTCCCCAAATGTAAACTTTCAACTTTCATGCATATGACATATTACTTCGCATAAAAATAGATGTACAGTCTGCTATCTCTTTATTCTCTATGAGTGATTCTGTCATGAGATAATGCTATGAATAATTCTGTCATGAGATAATGCTATGAATAATTCTGTCATGAGATAATGTTATCAATGAATATGGCATGAGATAATTCTATGGGTGATTCTGTAATGAGATAATGCTATGAATGGTCCTGTCATGAGATGATGTTATCAATGATAATTGTGTCATGGGATAATGCTATGAGTGATTCTGTCATGAGATAATGCTATGACTGATTGTCATGAGATAATGCTATGGGTGATCCTGTTATGAGATAATGCTATAAATGATCCCATCATGAGAGATAATGCTATGAATGATTCTGTCATGAGATAATGCTATGAATGATTCCGTCATGATATAATGCTATGGGTGATTCTGTCACGAGATAATGCTATGAATGATTCTGTCATGTGATAATGCCGTGGGTGTTTCTGTCATGAGATAATGCTGTGGGTGATTCTGTCATGAGATAATGCTATGGGTGATTCTGTCATGAGATAATGGTATGACTGATTGTCATGAGATAATGCTATGGGTGATTCTGTTATGAGATAATGCTATAAATGATTCCATCATGAGAGATAATGCTATGGGTGTTGCTGTCATGAGATAATGCTGTGAATGATTCCGTCAAAGCTATTGGTGATCCTGTCATGAGATGATGCTATAAATGTTTCTGTCATCAGATAATGCTATGAATGATTCTGTCTTGAGATAATGCTATAGGTGATTCTGTCATGAGATAATGCTATGAATGATTCCATCATGATATAATGCTATAGGTGATTCTGTCATGAGATAATGCTATGAATGATTTTGTCATGTGATAATGCTGTGGGTGATTCTGTCATGAGATAATGCTATGAATGATTCTATCATGAGATAATGCTATGAATGATCCTGTCATGAGATAATGCTGTGGGTGATTCTGTCATGAGATAATGCTATAAATGATTCTGTCATGAGATAATGCTATGAATGATTCTGTCATGAGATAATGCTATAAATGATTCTGTTATGAGATAATGCTATAAATGATTCCATCATGAGAGATAATGCTATGGGTGTTGCTGTCATGAGATAATGCTGTGAATGATTCCGTCATGAGATAAAGCTATTGGTGATCCTGTCATGAGAGGATGCTATAAATGTTTCTGTCATCAAATAATGCTATGAATGATTCTGTCATGAGATAATGCTATGAATGATTCTGTCATGAGATAATACTGTGGGTGATTGTCATGAGATAATGCTATGAATGATTCCGTCATGAGATAATGCTATTGATGATTCTGTCATGAGATAATGCTATTGATGATTCTGTCATGAGATAAGGCTATGAATGATTCTGTCATGAGATAATGCTATAAATGATTCTGTCATGAGATAATGCTATTGGTGATTCTGTCATGAGATACATGTAATGCTATAAATGATTTTGTTAAGAGATAATAATATTCCGTCATGAGATGATGCTTTTGAAACATTAGTTCTTAAAAACATAATGCTTGTATGAACATGTACTTGAAATTTAACTTGGTCATAATGCTCCACATTGAATTAATGCACTTGTTTTTACTCTTCTCTCTTCAGTTCATCTCATCAATTTAATGGTGTTGCATGTCATCAGCTTTTAAGCAGATTGAAGGTCTGTGATAACTTACATTGATTCAAGGCCTACCATTGGTTTGTACATGTTTGGCTATGAGCTCGATGCTGCAATTATAAAGTTCTCAGACTTGCGTTTTTAATGTGCAGAAGATAATTTTATCTAAACATTTTATTTTATCCTGCAAGGGTAAATTGAGTATTTCGAACTGAGTAATCTTTGTCCAATAATCTTTTCTGTCATGATCAGTATTGTAGTGGCTTTTAATAATATTTTTCTTCTAGTTATGGCTGCCATGGTGTAGAAGTGCAAAAGAGATTGACATATTTTAGAGCATCTCGCTGCTCATGAAAGCATGTTTTGAGTTGGATGACTCCAAAAGTAATTTCTGTATGGCTGATGACAGATTACCAGAGATGTGAGAAAGTTCAATTGTTGTTCTTGTTTACAGCAAAGAAAAGCTATCAGCCCTGGCTGAGTAGTTACTAATTGAATCACACGTGTAGCTGTGAGGTATCATAGAAGGAAGAGCAGAAAAAGAAGGTGAACAAGGAGGTGAATAAAAATTCCTCCTTAGATTGACTGCCTAGGGGTGATGGGGATAGATTCATAATTGATTCCTTTGTCGTATCATAATGGATTCTTTGACTTCTGGACTTGATTGAGATGTTTGGACTCCAGTTTTAAAGTTGAGGTCAATTGAGCATTTCCAGTAGGTGGTCCTAGATAAACCTGCAGGTCAATTGGGCATTTCCAGTAGGTGGTCCTAGATAAACCTGTAGGTCAATTGGGCATTTCCAGTAGGTGGTCCTAGATAAACCTGCAGGTCAATTGGGCATTTCCTGTAGGTGGACCTAGATAAAACCTGCAGGTCAATTGGGCATTTCCAGTAGGTGGGCCTAGATAAAACCTGCAGGTCAATTGGGCATTTCCAGTAGGTGGTCCAAGATAATTTGCCTAACTCGTGAACTGATTGGATGCCAGTTTTGTAGAGTTTTATTGAAGCATTGAACTGCAAACTTGTTTTGAAAAATTAGAATAAACCAATCGGCAGCCTTGTATATATATCTGGAGGATATCCCATAATGAGCATCATGAATGATCCATAATCCAGAGAGTAACTTTAATACTAGATAGACTACAGAAGTGGCATTCACAAAGGTTACTGATGTTAGATATGTTAACAATTATAATTTGAGAAATGTGGAGGATTACAATCGTATACCATATAGAACACAATTACATACCTTTTTCTCATCTGTTATTGAAAACTGGAACAATCTTCAACTTGATGTTAGAAATGTGGACTCGATCGATATACATGTACCCGTTCAAAAAGAATCTTTGCTGCTTAAAGAAACTGCCTACTTATTTTACTACCGGGAAAGGATCCCAACTATAAATACATGCCAAATTAAGACACAAATGCAGAGGTTGAAATAATACCTGTCTGGTTGCCTGAGACAACATAAAATCGGCACGGGCAAGTCTTTCTTACTCCTTCTTGCCAGTGGGAAACCCCATTTCCCCTCATTTTCCAGCACACAACATGCAATTGACAAGTTAGTATACTTTTGTGGGCAAGCAAGTTTTAACAAATCAGTTGCCCAAAGGACAAGCTGAAAATTATTATTATTTTAACCTCTGAAATGTAGCCAAACTTTCTGTTCATCTATTTCGCACCCATCTGACACCTAGTCCACTCTGTTAATGTGGTGGGGGAGGGAAGTTGCATTTCATTATTCTTTCGCATGCACTAACGAAACATCCCCTCGCCTTCAACTCTTCTAAAATCTTTCTGTTTTGCCGAGCCTTAATATTTTACTATGGCGTAACAACCAATTGTCAAACGAAGAGAATCCATCCATACTTTACGAGCAGTCCTGACCTATATTGAAGAAACTGAGATATTTTAATTATACGACATGTATCACACATGTTACGCGTCTATCATGAACTACATCCTAAGTAGGAAGTTTCTTTTTCTGCTCTTCCTTCTATGATACCTCATAGCTACACGTGTGATTCAATTAGTAACTACTCAACCAGGGCTGATAGCTTTTCTTTGCTGTAAATAAAAACAACAATTGAACTTTCTCACAACTCTGGTAATCTGTCAACAGCCATACAGAAATAACTTTTGGAGTCATCCAAACTCAAAACATGCTTTCATGAGCAGCAAGATCCTCTAAAATATGTCAATCTCTTTTTTTAACTTCTACAATTTGCACTTATGCAATTATATTTTCATGGGTGCATCTTAAACCAATTCTAAAGTCAGACTCTATAGTTTTTAATTGGCTTTTTTTTTCTTTTTTTTTTGGTGAAATAACGTTCTTTAAAAATTTACACATTCATTGGAAAACAGAATGTTATCATGCTATACCAGTTGTCACCAGAGATACATGTATCAAATAGGTATTTATTGATACATCTTGTAAAAGTTTTTCTTGTAAATTTTATTTGTTAATTACAGCTGCCATTCATAATTTCATTGGTTGGGATCGAGAGGGGTGATTTTCAGTTGTAAGAATTTGTACCCCGATTCCATTACATATTATGTAATAAAATATGTTCAAACAAACAAACTGGACCAAAAACGAGCATTGTAGGAGACTTCACATTTAGTTTCCACATAATTCAATGCACAAACACCTCAGTGCCTTTTAGAGCGAGTCCACCATCTTAGATTTTGAATAGGCTAAACTACAGCAGCTTGAAGACCCATTATAATTCGGATAGATCTGTCACTGCATGATACTTGCATCCGAAACATCCAGAATCTTGCATGAAATGGGAGGGTGGATGGCGGTTCAAGTAACGGAGAAGTAAATTCACCTATAAAGTGTCTGGGTATGCTATGTGCGTGTAATCAATCAAGCTTTGCATTGCTCCATCTGTGTTACTGTATCACTACCATAAATCTATCCTGTATGTGTGCAATTACTTTAACTAAACTGACTGCACTTAAGTAATAGGCTTGAAATGAAATCACATGTTTTGGAAAGCTTAAGAGGTTTGTTCAGTTATGTTGAGCTTGTCATATATATTAATTAACAAGATGAGAGCAGTGTGAGTTGAACAGTTACAGTAATGATGGTAGGCTGTGCAGACTGTGTAGTGCTTCTTATTGATTTCTGAGGTATGGGTGCTTGAAAACTAGACAGCAGTGAATCTGTATTGTAGATGATGGATGTATAGTTCTGGTCACGCCTTGCCAGACTATGATCAGGGGTATGCCAATAAACCACGGATCCTCAGTCTGCACCAACAGCGAAAAGGCTAACTGGCAAAATGATGCTCTGTTAGCTAAACGCAGTGATCTCCTGAAGAAATTTGGACTAGCTGGTACACTTGACTATCTGACACGCTTGGGATTAAATACTGGCACCCAGAGTAACCAATCATTCATTTTTATATGCCCGCCAAAAGGCGTATTATGTGATGGCGGTTTCCGTCCGTCTGTCATTCCGTCCGTGTGTCCGTCCGTCCGTCCGTCCGTCCATCCGTCTGTCCATCCCTCGTGTCCGGTCTATATCTGGGACAGTTTTCTATCTACAGTTCCAATTTTTGGTGAGTAGATACCCTACGGGGAGACGATGTGTCGCGTACCAAAATGAAGCTCAAGGTCAAAGGTCACTGGCCTAAAAAAAGGAAATAACAAAAGGTGTTAGTGACCGGTCTATATCTGTGAACGTTTTCTATCCACAGTTGCAATTTTTTGTGAGTTTTTTGCATGTATATGGCATTTGTCCTGTGGAGTCGTCTCCCATGCTTGAAACAGTTACATTTAGTTAGACTGTTGTGAAATAAAAACCATACATTTACTAATTCAATGGGAAGAGGGGTCCTTTATGAACTTAATACCTGTTTATTAACTCAAGAACAAAAAGGTTTACTTTATCAGTTTCTTCTTCCTTCATGAAAATTCTCTCGTCTGAAAGAAATTTTGTTGTGTTTGACTATTGTCGATTTCAGGGTGGGATATGTGAGCTCTCGGCTCTTGTTTCAAGGTCAACTACCAAGAGTTTTAACCCTTGTCCTGTCGGCCAGTTATACGCTGGTCAACGTGTGAGTGCCAGACTGTCGAGCAGAGTTGAACTGTTCAAAATCGGCTCAAAAGAGGCGACTGTCTGGTCGTTGAAATTTATAAATAAATTGAAATGATGGATGGTATTTGATGCACGATACATCAATTTGAAACACTGAACATACACTCAGAAAATATTTGGCATTTTACAGCTTTAGAAATATATAGGAATCGTAATTCGGCAAAAATTGTGTACCGTAAAACTCAAGTTAGACTTCTATCACGTTCAGAGTACTACCGATGGACGGTCTGTTTTGCTTCATCTCCACTTAATAACTCGTCTAAATTCTTATAGATTTCACAGTATGTATTCCTGGTTACTCGTAGCATAACGATTATTGAATATTTATTGAATATTCCAAGTAAATCGGTAAAAATCCTTTTGTTTACGCGAAGTGTGGCTTCCCTCAGTGAAACCAAGTGCCATTCTGACTCCGTCGAAATCGGCCAGGGCGCATGCGTAACTCGTGAATATATTATGCTAATGAGCAGTTGGAGCAGTTTAACCAATCAGGAAGTCGGCTTACGTCAGGTGATCAGCATTTTCCCGGGTTTATTGGAGTTGAATGGAAAGGACTCGAAACACATGACCATTTCATCCAATAAAATCGACGCATTTTTACTACGTGACATGAGAACGGTTGTAAAGAATGAAAGCAGAGTTGTTGCCCTTCAATTTGACATCTTTAACGTTGGGATTGCCTTCCGGGTTTTCGTTGGTGAAGCTTGCAAACAAGGTGCGTTTTTACGCGTTTCAACAAACTTTTCTGAATAAATGACGCTCTGTTTTACGATCTTCACATAAATAAGTGTCTTTTTTTAATAATAAACACCGAACTCACGTGAAATAATTAATGAAATAATACGTTATAGTTGGAGTAAGCCGTGTCTGGTTTGATTTTTCCACACGTGGCTCCAAATTCTTTTGAAAAACGATCAAACGTCCGACAGTTTCTCGGAACGTATATATCCGGAGTCGACACTGGAAACTTGACAGTCGAGCAACGTGTATATAGGGAGTTGACAGGACAAGGGTTAAGCTCATTTCAGTTTATCATTCAATATTAGATGTGATATATGTTACATTCTCAGAAGCATAAAATTGTAGACCTTTCTGAGAATTGCTAGCTACCAATTGGAATTAAGACTATTAAACAACCTTGAAATTTGGAGCAATGTAATTCCAGATAGACGGGCGTATATTGAAACCCCTTGGGCTCTTGTTAAGGAGTGTGATCACACCACACTCCTAATCACACTCCTAAAGTTGGTCTAGGCGAGTGGAAACAGCACTCCTTACAACAATTTCTCTGCATACTAAAAGTCTTCAGGAGGGAGATTTGCACTCCTAGCATCACATTTGGGGAGTGATTTACAGCACTCCTGCTGTTTCCAAAAATGAAAGACTGCATGAGTAACTGGCATACTTGTATTTAATACTGGCACACAGAGTAACTGGCATACTTGTATTTAATACTGGCACACAGAGTAACTGGCATACTTGTATTTAATACTGGCACGCAGAGTAACTGGCATACTTGCATTTAATACTGGCCCACAGAGTAACTGGCATACTTGCATTTAATACTGGCCCACAGAGTAACTGGCATATTTACATTGGTTAATTGACACATTTCAGTTATCTGGATTACACTTGGACTGTCTGGCACATGTTTGCCTAGTTATAAGTGCTATTCTTAGAAGTCATTGAACTAAACTGACACACTTGTGCTATTGGCATACAAGAACTGACTGACATACTTGTAAATGTACATGATTGTAATAATGACAAATAGCACTCTTTGACAATTGGACACTATGGGGCTTTTGTTCTAACTGGCACATTCCACAGTTAGGATTCAATACTGGCACATCAAGTATACCTGAGCTAACCAGCCGGCACGTTGGTAACTGACACACTTGATGGCTTGTGTTAACTGTATGGTAATGGTACACTTGTGCCTGGAATGGCACACTCTTTTGGCGTATTACGTTTGGCACACTGGTTCTCGTCAGATCAAACAAGTTAAGCAACGTTGAACTCAGTCAATACTTGAATAGGTGACCGGGTACTGTACTGGCTGGGCTGATCAGTGACAAGGATAGTAGAAACTGTGGGCACTCTCATGTTCTGGCAGGCACCGTCATGATATGACTGAAAATATGTTGAAAACAACGTTAAATCCTACTGACTCACTCACTCTTTAACTGACTCACATTCATGTTAGCTGACCGGCCAAGACTACCCGGCACATTGGTAACTCACACACTCGATGACTTGGGTTAACTTTAACTGTACAGTAATGGTACATTTGCCTGGACTGGCACATTTACACAACCTCCAGGTACACTTTAACTAACTCTAGCAGGCTAACTTGTTGGCATATGCTTCTAGGACTAACTGGCACATTTGGAGTTTTGCCTAAGTGTATGATACACTTGTGCTAACAGGCACATTTTGGCTAACTGATTCATTTTGGCCAACTGATTCATTAACATGTACTATTTTAAGTCTGAGAAGCACACTTGGACAAACAAAGTGTTGGAAAACATGTACAGTGAACCTGTGAATATTGACAACTGGGTAAACTGACCAACCTCTAAATACAGACATTATCCATGATCCCAATACTTAAAGTTAAAGTATTTGAATCTTGATACACCAGAAGTGACACTATAATCTGGTCCTATGGTCAGTATACACAGGCTTCACTTTGTTAGACATGCTCATTTGACTGATCAGCTGGACTGACTGGCACAGTTGTACCAACTGACAAACCCTGACATTTCCACTGAATCCTTCATGTCGCTATATGGCTGTCAGACATTTAAATGTTGAATTGGCAATAAGCACCGAGGCTAGCTGTGGAAGAAAATGCTCCAGCAATAATTTGAGCGACAGCAATTATCTATTTTATAGAGCCTCCGGTGATGAAAGGAAAATGAGTTCCTCTCATTTGGGATAGCCATAGGCCTCAGTATGGTTTAAGCTTGGATGATGTTGGAAATTGTGAAGCCAGGCTAAAGGCAAGATTATTGTCTTGATAATTACATGTACTGTACTTTTGTAACACATCAAATTGAACCCGCTCTGGCATGTCGCAAAACATTTTGTGTGCTTAGGGACTATGATACATGTATAAGATGGTCTTCAAAACATAAAAATCCAACTCTCATACATGTAAAAAAATATTTTGCATGAAAAAAGGATGTGCAGTCTGCTATGAATGATTGTGTCATGGGATAATGCTCTATGAATAATTGTGTCATGAGATAATGCTATGAATGATTGTGTCATGTGATAATGCTCTATGAATGATTCTGTTGTGAGATAATGCTATGAATGATTCTGTAATGAGATAATGCTATGAATGATTCTGTCATGAGATAATGCTATGAATGATTCTGTCATGAGATAATGCTCTAAGAATGATTAATTGTGTCATGAGATAATGCTATGAATGATTCTGTCATGAGATAATGCTCTAAGAATGATTTTGTCATGGGATAATGCTGTGAATGATTATGTCATGAGATAATGCTCTAGGAACGATTCTGTCATGGGATAATGCTCTAAGAATGATTAATTGTGTCATGAGATAATGCTATGAATGATTGGGTTTTTTCTGCTCTTCAAAAAATATAATTATGGCTGCCATGGTGTAGAAGAGCAAAAGAGATTGACATGAGAATTTTGAGCATCTCACTGCTCGTAAAAGGATGTGTTGAGGTTGGATGACTCCTAAAGTCATTTCTGTATGGTTGACGGCAGATTACCGGCGTTGCGAGAAAGTTCAATTGTTGTTCTTGATTACAGCAAAGAAAAGCGTTCATCCCTGGCTGAGTAGTTACTAATTGAATCACACATGTAGCTGTGAGGTATCGTAGAAGGAATGTGAACAAGGCAAAAAAACGGTCCTCCTTGGATTGACTGCCTAGGGGTGATGGGAATAGATTTCTAATTGATTTCTTTGTCGTATCATAATGGACTCTGGCTTCTGGACTTGCTTGAAATGTTTGGAATCCAGTTTTAAAGTTGAGGTCAGTTGAGTATTTCCAGTACTTAGGTGGTCCAAGATAATTTGCCCAACTGATAAACTGATTGGATGGATGCATGCTTTGTACAGTTTTGTTGAGCCAATGAACTGCAAACATGTTTTCAAATAAACCAATCAGCAGCCTTGTATATGCAGCTGGAAAATATCCAGTAATGAGCATCATGAATGATCCATAATCCAGAGAGTAATTACAGTGGATGGATGGATGGATGTACTTGGGCACTCCATCGCACCGCGATGGGCACAGGTCGTGCGAACACGCCATGCAACCCGTTTCCCCCAACCCGCCCTACACATGATCCCTCTTAACAGTGTCACATAGATACTGTTTAATCCCCACATTCCTATTACACAATATACCTTCACTTAATTCCCATAACTACAGAAGTATCACATAATATTTCCATCTGTCAAGCCCCCTCATTCTCTCTTCTCGGACCTATTGTTAGTGGCAACTTTGATTAATTATCACCATGGACACTCATAATTAAATCTCCCAATAGCCACTCAGCCTCCCCATTCACTCAACATTTAATATATCACCCATTGAATTTCTCTCCAACCCACTTTCTTTAATAAGTGTTCCTGCCCCCAACACCCTAGTAATCCTCGCCCTTGTGTCCTAAATTTTCAAGTATCCTATTGTTCCCCGTCCTCTCCAGCTTTCCACTGTTGAGCCAGTAGATAGACTAAAGGAAAATGGCATTCACAAAGGTCACAGGACCAAACAGGCATTCTGGAAGACAGTTTGCACATATTTCCATGCACAAACACCCTAGTGCATAGAGTGAGTCCACCGGCCATCTTGGATTTTGAATAGGCTAAACCTCTACCTCCACAGCTTGAAAACCCATAATTTGGAGACATCGTCACTGATATACTTGCATCCAAAACATCCAGGATCTCGCCAGCTTTTTATCAGCAAATTTTGAAATTGTTCAATTGTGCATGGTAAGAGACAGGTTCAGATAAATGTATATCACGATTGTCTATGTATGTATACAGAACCTGATCCAGAGATTTACTTTGGGCACCCATTATATCACAGCAGGTCACAAAGGACAGTTTGACAAATAGATTTTCCATGTTATACCTTAAAATTCAAAAGAACTGCTAAGAAATGCCACTCTTGATTGGCTACTTCTCTTAACGATGTCGGAAAATATTTAGGATGTGGTTTACTGTTCTAATGCCAACTGCAGATTAACGATATCTACTGCGCTGACTATTTAATAAACGTTCTGAAACTTTTTCATGGAATTCCTAGCTAAAATTGGCATATTTACAAAAAATATATATATTTGTCATGGAAATATTAATTGTTTCATTACAGCTGTCTCAAACAATGTGTTTGGATCTTATGAAAATTGTGACACAGATTCTGAGAAAATAAATAATCAATGATACAGGATTTTCACATTTATAAAAAATATGCCAATTTAGTTGTTCCATAGCGGACTGCTGTACGTGTAGAATGCTGGCTGGACTGAAATACGTAAATTTTATTAGTTTTATGTACATGAAGTCCTCAATATCGTCTAGCTACTTTGATGAAATAAAAATAGGCCCTATAAGAAACCTGTCTGATAAACCATGTTGATGTTGAGGAAAACAAGCCCATTGTTAATAATATGATCCCAGTCATAGTTTGTAACAGACAATGTGCCGGACTAATGATTGATGAGAGAGCAAGGCAACCATGTGTGAGGGAGAAATGCGACTGAGGGGAGAGGGGTTCAAATGATTTTTTATTCCAGGAGAACAATTCTTAACCTAATAATCAAGTATTGTTATGCCCAGCCAACTTGGTTACATTCCACTAAAACTTTACATTTTTGTTGTCAATGGGAGTTTGTAGAAGAAGCCTATATCAAACATATTGAAACTGTATGTTGTCCATGTGATTCCATGTGAAGGCTAGAAATTTACTTGATGTAATGAAGATGACATGGAAGATGTTGAGTACGTTGCAGATGTGAACTGTCAGATTTTGTACGCATTTCGCTGATTTTTCATAGTTATGTCCCTTTATCCTTTCAGGCAATAATTTCTTATTCGTTCTCATTGCTCCATCATATTGACTCTGACTCCCAATGAGAAGATTGCATGGTGTATCACTTGTATTAGAATGAATGAAACTCCGAAGATTGAAGTCATTTTGATAAGTATACTCTATATTTCGGCACGTATTCTGCCATCATCAGGAAATACATACGAACTAAACAAGGCATACATTTTGGTATATATATATAGGGCACAGTAGTGTGAGCAGAAGTTCACAGGAATAAGTTAAAACAACATAAATACACGCGAGAAATACAGGTGAGCATTTCTTATCTAAACACGATCAGATCTTAATTCCAGGGTTGAGTATGGGGCTAATAGTTTTTATCGCAAGTGCTGCTTTGAACAACAGTTCATCCCAGTGCCTTAAGCGTAGTCAATTGTACAATCACTTGAATGACCAGATTTTCATTACCAGTACTATCACACATGACTAAACTAACCTGTTGTAATGAATAATGACTTTGAGATGTCGATTAAGTGCTACACTGATTATGAGAACTGGTCGTTCCATGCATTGCATGCACAACCTGAATTAAATGCAAGTACTAGTGGTACATAACATTATATGTAGTTTGGCCTTCCTCTCTGAGAAGTTGTTAATTTTTGCCATTTCTACCTACAGGCTATAAAATGCACATTCTTGGGGAAGTTCGTCATGTAAGGTTCTTCAAACCGGGAACACTGTGTGCAATACAGATTGTCGGGTAGCTTTTCCAGGTTTAACAAGGTTCCCTACATGTAGACCTATTGTGTTTTCCTTACATGACGAATACAGTAGTTGGTGGTATATTATGATGGAAACCTGTTATGGGGGGCATACATCCATGCAATCTCCAATTGCTTCTTTGCTGCATTTAGCAAGTAATTGGATCATCTTGATTGAAAGCATGGTAGTCCCTTTGAGAATTTGGCAATCCATTTAAATCTGGATATGGTGTAATCTAAATTACCTCCTTTTGTTAGACTTTCTCTGGCTGCCCTCTTGATTCATTGTTTGACCTGTATGTAAAAGGAATCTTCCGGTTTCTATACGAAGTAATTTCATGGTGTCCTCTGTCACGTGACTTATGCATGCTGGGCATTACTGTCGTTATGGAAACAGGCTACATCTGGCACAATCTAATGAAAATCCACCATTTAGATATGTCCCTTGTGGGATCTAACCGGCCTGCTCTAACGCGAGTGTTTACCAATCCGAGAACTCTTCATAGTACTTTGAAGGGAAACATACTGGTAGGGGCGTTATAGTTGGCTCAGCCGAATCAAGCGCTATGCTGGCGGGGTATTTCTGATGTTGCCACGTTCCCGACAGATTGGCACCATAATACGGGGTAGAAATATGAACTTGTCCTTGACCTAAACCTTAGGTTAAAGCAGATATGATGACCCTAACCCCCCCTCCATGTCTGCAAGTGAAGTAGTTAAAATGCGGCCGTGATGTCATAAGACTATTAAATATTCCTGACCTGGGCGCTCTGAACACCAAATTCAATTGAAATCAGTAAGATCCTACATAGCGACATATACGATTGGGGAGCATTGATAGAATATTTATTTATTAAGATTGTATCTGGCGGACATAGACTATAAAACACATATAGCACACTGTCACTTGAGCTGATTTGTACTTTTAGCAGTAGGAAACAAAAGGTAGTTGGAGTAACTGTAATGGCACACTTGGTCCATCAAGTAGGCCCCAACAGTTGGGCTAACTGACATGCTCACTCAAACTTGTACAAGTCTTAGCTAGCACCCTTGGGCTAATTTGCGTATTTTGGATTTAAACGGGCAGGCATACTGGGGCTCAATTGCACACTTGACCTGAGTGGCACACTTTGACTAATTTATCTTCATGTAGTACTTAGCACACTGTTGTGCACTTGGGAAGTCCAGTAACCTACTATACATCTGAACTCACGGGCAGGCACACAAATTGGAAAAACTCGCTCACTTTGGCAAACCTTCTTGGATGCACAAGCCATTCTGTTTTATATGAAAACAAAGCTCCATCTATGACCATAAACCACTTATGATATGTACATGTAGCACACTATAAAATATCCCACATGCATGTGAGTACAGTAGATATCCTCATATAAACTTGTCTTGCCATTGATTATACGGTGTGTATCGGATAAATGACAAGCAAACATATGCCAACTATAGCCACTCTCAAATATGTTAGAGAACTTGAGAGAGCATAATGATTATGGTTTTCTGGTGGGACTAGCCTCAAGATCACACATGTTGTGTGGCTGTGTCAGAACATCATCATTATAAGTAGTAGATAGTATCACGGAGAAGTTTCATACGTAATTAGTCCATATAAAAACGAGTTTTACGGCTAAGCTTTACTGATACATTGTGTTGAATGTCAAGAGGGTGCGAGTGAAACCTAATTTCCTCACTTCATATTGAATATGCCTTCAGGGTGAAATATGGGCAGAACTGGCTTTTGCCCTTTTCTAATAAGTAACTGGCCATTTTAAGGCCTATACTCGTAAATAGAGCCGCAAATTCAATTTCCACATTGGATGGAAAGCCATGGCCCCAAAATGATTTAATCACGAAGCGTGTTCAATTATGTGATTGGCGTTGCCTGAAATATGGGGTTTAGGGTAATTTCATTTCTCCTTGTCCAATTTCTTCTCGGTCGGTTTTGGGGGCACTCTCGTAGGCAGGCTGGTGCTTAGCTCTCTGCCTGCCAGCGGCATCAAGGCCTTATAAATAACATGCCATGCAGAATAGATTGCTATTGCTTCATACGAGGCTCATCGTGCTTGCATTCAGCTAGCTAGACTCTCATGGTTGGACATACTGAGCGGAACAATGAGCATCTTATCCAGGGAACTATAGGAAACTGCCTCTCAGTTACAACGGATCTCAGAAAAAGGTACTTATTATATTTCTTCATTGGTTTCTCAAGAAAACTGGCAGCTAGTGTTTGTTTCCCTCTATTTTGACTGACTTCGTCAAGAAAATTTTGTTTGCACTACATGTAGTTAAATTGTATCAACACTTTATCGGCATTTCCAAAATTCTGTCTTTATGGATTCATTTCATTCTAAACCATCGATTTCGATTCTTTTAATTCCAGGATTGCATTTTGGTAAATGTCATGATATTGATTTGGCTGACAGAAGGAAATGTTTTTCTTCAGATACATTTTCATGTGCGGTGCCATCAGTGAAAATTGAAATTTATGCAATGGGAATACTGGAACTTAGTCCGGGTCCATAATGGAACCAACGTTTCCTTCACAAAAATGGACAGAAGAAGGATGCTCTGTTTGTCACATTGACTTCGAAAAATATGGTTAAATGCAAGAATGAATATTAATTATCATTCTGAAATCCTCCTTTGGAACATGAACATTCCCAATCAAGTGCTTGTGGAAAACGATACCAGGCAACAGTATGTTAGATTGCATAATGTATTGGTAATGCATTAGACAATATTGTCATCACACTGCATATTCACTGTACAAAAAAGCCTATGTCAGTGTTGTGTGTATTGATCATTGAATGTCTATACCTCATTTAAGAACTGTTGTTGACCGCTTCATATTTGAACTACTTCAGTTTATATAACTGGTCAATCATATAGATGGAACATATTCTTCTCCTTCTTGACTCTTATGGATCTGTCCTAAGTTTCTTCAGGATAGGTATTTCAGAAGCATATCTAAGTCTTAATGACATGGGATAGGAATATGTTTTGGTCAGAAAGATGTGAAACTTTGTCAGAATAGCCATGGGGTCGGGTAGTGTGACCTTCAAAGGGGGTATCTGATGCCCATTGGCAGTCGGAAGCTCTTCTGGGTGGGAAATTTGGATAAAATAGTTACAGAGTCTGTAATACCAAACAAATGCAGGGGGGTATCATGGTTGGGAACATAGGCCTACATTTGGTCATGAGGTTAAACAGTTATATATATATACCACTCCAAACGGTTCCCTTACCGAAATCTGCAGGTTGCGGCAAGCTGGCCGCAACCTGATCAGTGTGCCAGAACTGTTGGGGAGAGTATGCCGCTAGCGGCAGTCTCAATTGGTGATTCCACAGTGTGCCGGTACTGGCAAACAGTATGCGGAGAGTGCGCCAGAAGAAGATAAAAGTGTGCCGCTAGCGGCGCAGACGGTGTGCCAGAGCCAAACTGTGGGCCGCTAGCGGCGCACAGTGCGCCGAGAGTGTGCCGGAATCAGAGTATGCCGCTACCGGCACACTCTGTATGGAATGGGCTGCACTGAAGATTTGCCAGCTGTTATTAGTTAACCCAGTTAACTTTTGACCCCTAATTTTCAATCTGGATAGGAAACTATCCAAACTGTACCAGTGTAGGAATACATCACAGAAGGAACTATACAAAATTAGTGTACCACATAGTTGAAGTTATTAGGGGAATGTTCTCAGAATGAACAATTAATTCCAAAACAAAATTTCATTGTAGGATTCTAATGTACATGTACCTAGTACTAACCTTTCCTATCATTGGACTACTTTTGGTGCACATGAATACATATGTAATTCGGTTCAGGACTTTCAAATCTGGCAGTTGGTGAGAATGGTGGGAGAATATGTTTGCAACCATGAGGAGTTGTTCCTGCTAACTTAGGCCTGCATAATTTATACTATTTCCTGGTCATACATGATACAGATTTGTGTGGTAAGTCTGTTTGAATGCAAAGTAACAGTTTGATTATGGTTTAGGCCAGTCCAGTAATTTTGTAGACAACTTGTAGTTTTCTCTGCCATGTTGATCATTGTGTTCTTTCATTCATTCATTGTCTGTTTAGATTTCATTGCATGACAGATCTTATGTACAACAGTTTGAGTGGAGTGATTTGTACCATTCATGTGGAGGTCAGGATGATGTCATTCTGACCACCAACATGAAAATATTGATAAGCCCAGAAGCCCAGTGCGCCGGAAGGCTGCCAGAAGAGTGCGCGGTGAGGTTACCGGAAGAGTGTGCGATGAGGTTGCCGGAAGAGTGCGCGGTGAGGTTGCCGGAAGACTGCGCGGTGAGGTTGCCGGAAGAGTGCGCGGTGAGGTTGCCGGAAGAGTGCGCCAGAAGAGTGTGCCGGAAGGCTGCCGGAAGAGTGTGCCAGAAGGCTGCCGGAATACATAAGCAGTTTGCGGCCAGCTTGCCGCAATCTGTATAGTGTGCCGGAAAGCTCATTTGCATGTGAAAAACTCTGTTGCGGCAAAGTTGCCGCAAACTCTCCGGCACACTGTGTGCGGTGAGGTTGCCAGAAAGTTTGCGGCAAGCTTGCCGCAACCAGTGTGCCAGAAGAATATTATTTCGGTAAGGGTTAACACACTGCTCGAAAAATACGCTCATTGGTCACCATTGGCGATCAAAAAAAGCCCCTTGGCGAATAAAGTCTCAATTCATTCGCTTTTGTGGCGATCGAAAAATTGATTTACTTGCCAGATTAGCGAGTCCTATTAGTTAATAGCCATGTGGCTGCCTAAATAAATGTTGCCCATGTCTTCTGTGTTACTGTTTGAAATCTGTTGACTAGAACTTGGTCAGACAGGTGCCATTGCCCAGGAACAAGCTGACGCGTCCATGATTGAAGTGTTATCGGTACAACGGATTGTATCGCCCCCATACTTTCGTGACAATGAGGAGCAGACAATCGAAGTCACAGAACCGTGTCTCAAATCAATAAAACAATGCTGATTAGTCAATGTTGTTCTCAGTAAAACAATGCTAATTAATCGATGTTGTTGTTACCTCACGCTACCATGTACTGTACTTATAGTAAATATATTGTTTTATTGAGAACAACCTCGACTAATCAGCATTGTCAGAATCAGATTTGAGAAAAGGTCCTCTCCTGAAAGAGTTCTTTCCCTTGTAGTATTAGAGTGCAGTCATCTGTACCCGAAGTTCCGAAAGCTAAGACAGAGGGTTTGTGTTCCTTTTCGCAAATGTTCTTCTGGTCAACTAAGATGCAGATGTCTCTTATCAGTGCATTAACACTCCATGAATCAAAACACATTTACCTAACTTTCACAATGAAATAACAATTTACAGTGTGAAACGGGAGATTACATAACTATTTTTAAAGATGAAAGACCGATAATACTGTGCACAGTCCCTGTTATGTGGCATCTGATATCAGACATTGATGGTCTTTGTTAGGCTCCATCATGGAACAGATTGTTTGGTTTCTCTAGATACTTTGTGGCTTCCACTGGCGGTATACCAATTTAGTATCACCTGTTTGCACCACTCCAACATGCTGAGTTTATTGTGTGATATGAAATGGAGCGTCACAGTGTGCCGTGATTGTAGGTGAACATATGGATGACAGGAAGACTTGTCCTTTGTATGGCTTTGATCTGTATAAATTGTTCTAATTACCTGAGCACAGTTTGTTTGCCGCTTGCTCACACATGAATCAATAACTTCCTTCCTTTTCCTAGATAGTGCCTTCACTTCAGTACATACTGTCTCGTATGGTACAGGCATAGCTCTCCATTATTGATTACCCACTTTGTTATCTAACTACAGACTGTACTCATGTGGACTTTCTTGGCTGTTTAATTACTTCATAGATATTAACAGCAGATGGAGAAGTGTTTGTCATCATAGTAATTGTGACTAAAACCTTCATCTGTGCATGTCCAGGCAAATCATTCAAATTATAACTAACCAATAAACTGCTTGTATCAGTTTAGCTTATTACTATAGTACCCCCAGATACTCCATAGAATGCATCAAGATAATTACCCCTCAGTCCAGATCTGCAGATCTATGAAGTCAGGCCTGGCCAAACTTTGGTGAGAGTTTCCTGTATGGAGACTGATGAATTGATTTGGTTTTCAGCTGGCTGTGATGTTTTTATGATTTTTCTCTCGCCTTACGAAGTAAAGGGTTGATATTGTGAGTGGGGGAAAGAGGATGTCTTCATCGGTGTTGGTGTCCCCAGCTTGGAAATGATAAGGTTTTTGGTTTAGCAAATTCAAAAAAAAATCAAGGAAAATTCAGAAAAACATATTTAAAAAATATGAGGGATGGGTATTCCACCTGAACGAAACTTTCCAAATTTGGTATGTGGAAACCTTGCCCCCGGATCTAGCTTGGGATTGTTGTTGACACTGATCCACCTGGGGGGCCAAGTTAAAGTTTTGTTTCCCTAAAGTAACCTTTGAAAACCTAGCTGAACAGATTCTTTCCAATTTGGTATGTGTGTACCTAGCTCAAGAACTCTCTTTTGTTTTGTTTATTCATGCCATATTATAGATGATGCCACCTGTGGCTCAAGTTGAAATTACATTTTCCGGACAATAACTGTCGAAAACCTCTCCGGATTGGGACAAATTCAGTAATTGTGGATATCTTGCCACTGGATCTCACTCTCTATGCTTGGTACTGAATGTTACGGTTCCAAGCCAAATCGATTGTTTCAACGTCTGGAGACATCAGCTGCTTGGGGTTTAATTCATTGTTGTTACTTCTTTGCTGGTAAACTTCTGATTTCCGCCCACTGCCAAACGTTATTTTATTAAGTGAGCAAGCATACCTGCTGTGAAATGCGCCAATAACACATTGATGTCATTCACAAGTTGTGGCGCATGCTGTGGAAATGGGGCTTCACATTTTTGACACTATTGTACTCTACTGATACAGAATGAAGAGACTGTCAACACCAGACAGAGAATACCATGATAAATAACAACTCAGGCTGGATCTGCCTTGTCTGATAAATCCAAGGAATGAACATACCCAGCTCACCAACATGATAGCTCATCTCATCCATATTTAATGTTGATTGATACACAGTGCATTCATCTAGACAGAGCACAGAATAATGAGAGAGAGATCCATATCGTAATTTTAGCTTGATATCAAGTAGCATGCTTTGAATGTACGATATGTTTACATGTGACTATTTAATTTATGTCTTGGTCTTGAGTAATTACGCTCCATAAAAAAAGTTCCGGTACTCATCTGCTGTACAAATTGAGCTGTCACCGGATATTATTTCATTTCATATTTATTTCATATACTTTTAACACAAGGCTATTTTATGCATAATAAAAGAAATTATCAGCCAGGCCCAGAGCAAAAAGATTTTGTTATCCATAAAATAGCATTATGGTACATGTATATATGCCAGCGTCTAATGCCTATCAAAGAAGTCATATACTTTGTTCTTTCCACATCAAAATCCCATCTGTATACAGTTGAAGGACTGAAAATCAGACCAAAATCTCAGTGAAATTTCAGTGGAATTTCGGCAAAATTTCATTGAAATAACAGTGAAAGAAAAGGTAGAAATATCAGTGAAATATCAGCGAAATTTCTATTAAATTTCTGTGGGATCTCCGTGATTTCGACCAAAATTTCAGTGAAATTTCAGTGGAATTTCATTGAAATAACACTGAAAGAAAAGGTAGAAATTCAGTGAAATATCAGCGAAATTTCTGTGGGATCTCAGTGATTTCGACCAAAATTTCAGTGGAATTTCATTGAAATAACACTGAAAGAAAAGGTAGAAATTCAGTGAAATGTCAGTGAAATTTCTGTGGGATCTCAGCAAAATTTCAACACAATAATAAAAGATCAAAATGTGATCGAAATTTCAGTGTGATTTCAGTGAAATAACAGTAATGACTGAAAGGTGAAATTTCAGTGCAAGGATATTCTTCAATATTCCAGTAAAATGTCAAGAAGACACCAGGAATTGAGACTTACAAGAAATTTTTTATACATGTCATATTACAGCCAATAAATAACCAATTAATTACTTTTGTAAGACCACATCAACAGCAGAACAAGAAATAATTAATATATAGTTTTGTCATTTTTTGCAAGATTTATTTCACAAAATTATTCACAATTTTGAATTTTATTAAAAAGGTCCGAGAAGCCAATAAATAAAAAGTTCATCTCATGATTTGGGAAGAATATCAATTCCTCTAAATTATGAAGAAAACAAAACTCTTGACTTCTGCTATAGACTTCTGCATAACGACCATGTTGCATTTGTGTTTGTTTTGCAAGTGCCAACGGAGACCAACACAAATGGATTTTACTGAACCTGATTGTTGTTGATAACGAACTTGGATCAAGTGGGATAAAACATGATGAAAGACAAAATCACAAAACTTTATTGATTAACACTTGAAATACATTGTACGTGAACGCAAATTGCTTACCAGATGTGTTGTTATTGTTGTTGTTCTGAAAGCACATCTGACAGTCGTGCATGGTTTTCCATAGCCTAGTGTGACCAATTTTACTGCATTTTTTTTAGTCTCCGTTAAATACTAAATCAACTCCAATTGAATTTGTTATAAAAAAGTGTCCATTTATGACATAGATAATCCTTGCAGAAACACCAAAAAAAACGAAACCCGGTCAATAACCGTAACAGCGAAAATCGGGGTCTGAAATTGGCGGTTCCCGCAGCACGCGACATCTCCGCAGAAGGAGAGCGGGATGTCAGTCGATTGGCTGTCATGGACGTCCATATCTTCCCAGCAAAAACTCTCAGCACAACTCTCAGAATAGCAGAACATTTACCAAAAGATCATCCGCGTCGTTGATAGTTCATAATACAGCAGTAGTATTCTGTTTCTGACCTCTTCCGCCAACAGATATCAAGTACTTCGTGAATTTGTTGGAAGTTCAACATCTCGCGAGTTGCAACAACAACAACAAGACATGCAAAATATCGAAGCGCCACCTGCAGGTAAGACAACTCCTGTGAGAATATCCGTGGGAAAATGTTTTAGAAACTGAATATTTCCTATAACTTTTTCCAATTGAAGGACATTACCCCAAAGAATAACAACAAAAAATGTATGTATGTTTTTGAAGGATAGTGGAATAATTTTACTAAGTTAATTTATTTAGATTTCATAATTTTTATTTTATTTTCTAAAAAAAACAAAAAAAACAATGAATTTGCTTTCACTCATGAGAAAGGCAAGTCTATTTTTTTCTCAAATCACAACTCTTAAAGTGATAAACAAGAACAAAAGCATGCAGTTGTTCTTGTTGAGTCTGGCTTATACATTATAAATTGATTATTTCTAAACGAACATTTGTAAGCAAAACCTTGTGCAATTATAATTTTGATAAAGTTTGCTTTCTACATTCAATTGCAAGTTCCATTTTTTGTAAACATACTTCATGTACATTAATTAGCAGATGGTCACAAAATGCTAAGAAAATGGTCCTTATTTATTTTCTTCATTCTTGTTTTTATATGCAGCACTATACATTGAGATCACTTTTTTCTGTATATGTTGTTTCATTCTTTTCAGTGAGATTTGTAGTGAAATTGAAGTGACCGATTTCACAGAATTTTCAATGAGATTAAACTGGCAGATGAGATTTCACTGAAATTTCATCGAAATTTCATTGAAATTTGATGAAATTACTGAAATAATGCGATATTTGGTCTTTTCACCAAATTTCACTGAAATTTCATTGAAATTTCACTGAAATTTTGGTCTGATTTTCAGTAGGGGGTTGCTTCACAAACTCAAAAACTAAGATATATTTTAGAAGGTCATACATACTATATGGACACATATTTGGCTTTTCTTCTCCCTAGATAAATGTAACCTTAAGTATTGCCATTGCAATCACCACAGCTCTGCAAAAACAGGCTTTTTCTGCAACAATAAAGACTGAAGGATAAACAATGTGCGACTGGCACAATACTATGGAGTCAATCGACGGTCCTGTTTTCTACTTCCAGTTTAGCTCATTCGCATCTCTATGACCCAGTCAATGTCCAGAACTGGCACTTCTGGATTATCTGATGCCTCAATGTGCAAGTCTTTTATTGGGTGGGAGGTGATGGGACACAAGTAAATTATTTGAAGGGCCTTTTGTGTTCATTACAAAAGTTTGATTGATCACCAGTCCAGGACACTGCTTGTAATTATAGTGTGGTTCAGTAATTTCATTGAGCTGACTATACTTCCTGTAGATAGATACTGGGAGGCTTCCAAAATTGGCCATACTACATTGTATATCCATACCTGGATTCAGTTTCCATTCGACTGCTTATCAGAAAGCAAGCATGGCTGATCACCAAGTTCCTGTTCATTGAAGATGAAAAGCTCATCCTTGTGCCCATCATCACAATAACTGCCTGGCAGTATATTGATCGACATTCATGTAGATAAACTTATATGCTTCCTGGTGATTTTGCAGGCCTTGAAGTATTTTGGCATAGAATGCATGGATTAATCCGGATGTTCAAATGATTTATATTTTCTGTTTTATATTGCTTCCATTTTATATCAGCCTGTGGACTTCATTTGGTTTTATTTGCACCAAATGCATCTCAAGCCTGGCTGAATTCAGTTATGAAAATAACCACATCCCTGGTGAAAATTGCAGTGCATTCCAGTAGAATTTTTTTAAGTGGGATTCCACAGGAGGAATTTAGTTGGTTCCCAACTTGGATTAATAGGGAACTTGAAATTCCCCTGAATATATTGTGGGATTCCATTGGAATTTCCAGTTTGATTCTACTGGAATGTGTGGGTAAATTTTCATGTTATATCTCTTGTGTGTCTGTGTTTGACACTTGTTTGCGACCCTCTGGCCTGACATAATTTCTCTATAGCATTTAGTCATCGGGCGGCTGATCTGATGTGATTTCCTAATCAAGGAAAGCTAACGATTAAGGTTTCCAAATCTGAATTCAGATTATGATAGTGTTTTGAGTTATTTTAAAATTTCTAGCAGACAAATATTTCAAAGTGAAACCAAACAAATAAGATAGGTCAAAATTTCAATCATTATAAATTATTATAAAGTTGAAAATCTAATGACCCTTAAAGTTTAACTTTAACCTTCCACAACATGTAGCTGAAAGTATTGGAAATTCAGTGAAATGCACTGTGGAGGATAAATACAAATATTGCAATCTTGGAATATTCATTCGGCCATCAAATTGGTCGCCATAAATCTGACATTGAACAGCACCGTGAATCTTGCTTTTTGAATCTTGAATCTTGAATCTTTTTGCTATGCTTGGATCAGGCCTGCTCAATTGCTTTTCATCCAGACCAAGAGCCTTTTTCTTTACTTCTAAATTCTCGCACATGTTCTATGATCCAATTTTTTGAATGCCACTATCAAACAGATGCACAGAAATATGGAAATGCCATAAAGTGTCCATCACAGGGACTGAGTTAATGCCAGTTAATTCAGTAGTGTGAAATTTAAGGTTACGAGAGTTCCAAATGTTTAGATCTAAGGCATGTCTCCATTTGTAAGAGTTAACACTCTTCTATTGTCCTATGTAAGAGTTAACACTCTTCTATTGTCCTATGTAAGAGTTAACACTCTTCTATTGTCCTATGTAAGAGTTAACACTCTTCTATTGTCCTATGAGAGCTTTTGGTCACTCTCCTGGAAATAATAACTGCAATGGAGAGAAATGCTGACATGACTGGAGAAATTAGTGATCAATCTCGCACTACTTACACAAAACATAATCCAGGAAAGTGATCAATCTCACAGTACTCACATGAAAGATAATCTAGGAAAGTGATCAATCTCACAGTACTTACACAAAACATAATCCAGGAAAGTGATCAATCTCACAGTACTCACACGAAAGATAATCTAGGAAAGTGATCAATCTCACAGTACTTACACAAAACATAACCCAGGAAAGTGATCAATCTCACAGTACTCACACGAAAGATAATCTAGGAAAGTGATCAATCTCACAGTACTTACACAAAACATAATCCAGGAAAGTGATCAATCTCACAGTACTTACACAAAACATAATCCAGGAAAGTGATCAATCTCACAGTACTCACACGAAAGATAATCTAGGAAAGTGATCAATCTCACAGTCCTTACACAAAACATAATCCAGGAAAATGATCAATCTCACAGTACTCATACGAAACATAATCCAGGAAAGTGATCAATCTCACAGTACTTACACAAAACATAATCCAGGAAAGTGATCAATCTCACAGTACTCACACGAAAGATAATCTAGGAAAGTGATCAATCTCACAGTACTTACACAAAACATAATCCAGGAAAGTGATCAATCTCACAGTACTCACACGAAAGATAATCCAGGAAAGTGATCAATCTCGCAGTACTCACACAAAAGATAATCTAGGAAAGTGATCAATCTCACAGTACTTACACAAAACATAATCCAGGAAAGTGATCAATCTCACAGTACTCACACGAAAGATAATCTAGGAAAGTGATCAATCTCACAGTACTTACACAAAACATAATCCAGGAAAGTGATCAATCTCACAGTACTCACACGAAAGATAATCCAGGAAAGTGATCAATCTCGCAGTACTCACACGAAAGATAATCTAGGAAAGTGATCAATCTCACAGTACTTACACAAAACATAATCCAGGAAAGTGATCAATCTCGCAGTACTCACACGAAAGATAATCTAGGAAAGTGATCAATCTCACAGTACTTACACAAAACATAATCCAGGAAAGTGATCAATCTCACAGTACTCACACGAAAGATAATCTAGGAAAGTGATCAATCTCACAGTACTTACACAAAACATAATCCAGGAAAGTGATCAATCTCACAGTACTCACACGAAAGATAATCTAGGAAAGTGATCAATCTCACAGTACTTACACAAAACATAATCGGAAAGTGATCAATCTCACAGTACTCACACGAAAGATAATCTAGGAAAGTGATCAATCTCACAGTACTTACACAAAACATAATCCAGGAAAGTGATCAATCTCACAGTACTCACACGAAAGATAATCCAGGAAAGTGATCAATCTCGCAGTACTCACACAAAAGATAATCTAGGAAAGTGATCAATCTCACAGTACTTACACAAAACATAATCCAGGAAAGTGATCAATCTCACAGTACTCACACGAAAGATAATCTAGGAAAGTGATCAATCTCACAGTACTTACACAAAACATAATCCAGGAAAGTGATCAATCTCACAGTACTCACACGAAAGATAATCTAGGAAAGTGATCAATCTCACAGTACTTACACAAAACATAATCCAGGAAAGTGATCAATCTCACAGTACTCATACGAAACATAATCCAGGAAAGTGATCAATCTCACAGTACTTACACAAAACATAATCCAGGAAAGTGATCAATCTCACAGTACTCACACGAAAGATAATCTAGGAAAGTGATCAATCTCGCAGTACTTACACAAAACATAATCCAGGAAAGTGATCAATCTCACAGTACTTACACAAAACATAATCCAGGAAAGTGATCAATCTCACAGTACTCACACGAAAGATAATCCAGGAAAGTGATCAATCTCACAGTACTCATACGAAACATAATCCAGGAAAGTTATCAATCTCACAGTACTTACACAAAACATAATCCAGGAAAGTGATCAATCTCACAGTACTCACACGAAAGATAATCTAGGAAAGTGATCAATCTCACAGTACTTAGACAAAACATAATCCAGGAAAGTGATCAATCTCACAGTACTCATACGAAACAATCCAGGAAAGTGATCAATCTCACAGTACTTACACAAAACATAATCCAGGAAAGTGATCAATCTCACAGTACTCACACAAAACATAATCCAGGAAAGTGATCAATCTCACAGTACTCACACAAAACATAATCCAGGAAAGTGATCAACAGCACTCGCAGATTTACAAACACGAGTGACTGTGATGGATGGACAGGTCTGCCTCTTCAGCATACTTGTTGACGATCACTTTTAGATGGTCCAGTTAGCACCATGATAATAAATTGTATATTCTTGTTTTCTAACTGATATTGCATAATTACAGGAAATACTTCTTCTCATCTTTCAGGTATTGTGTTCACAACTACAATAACATCCTGTGGTTTCATCACCGATGGTCACATGAATGAAAAGCTGGTTTATCTCTCGTTGCTATGAAGATGGGAGATAGTAACATAACCTGAACCATGCACAGATAGGTGATTGGTTTTGAAGTGGTCATTCAGGAGTTTCCCCCGTTCACGCCAAGATGGGATGTGGAGGATCCTCAAATGCACCATCAGAAATGAAGAAGTCTGAAAAAGGTAAATTATTGTGTAACATAATTATTGTTCTCTCATAAAGACAGTTGTGCATGACTGCGCACAATTAATCATCGGATTGATCATGTATTACAGGATTGGATGTTTATAGGGAATTCAGAGTGGCGGGTGTCATACACTGTGGGACTGGCAATCAAGTATCGTGCACTACAGAATTAGGAAATTTGATGTGGAGGGTGTCGTACATACACCACAGGACTGGCAACTGAGTATCGTGTACTACAAGTTTGGGTGTTATTAGGGACTTCAGAGTGACAGGTGTCATACACTAGGTGACATGGTGTCATGCACAACAGGATTGAATTTGGATTGATGGTTGTCGTACACCACAGGACTGGCAATTGAGTATGTGCATTACAGGATTGGATGTTAATAGGAAATTCGGAGTGACAGGTGTCATACACTGAGGGACTGGCAATCAAGTACCATGCACTACATGATTTGGTGTTAATACAGAGTTTGGAGTGTTGGGTGTCTCGGTTGGCATCGTGCGAATATGAGTGGACGAGTTTATGTGGTCTTTCAAATGGAGAGTGATTCTGTCAGCCGAGTCAGGCTCTGTGGAACATATGTAGATATATCTATGTGTGTCACTTTTGTTAATTTCACGATGAAAACAACAGAACTCGAAAGAAATTCCATCTAGTAATTTATTTGTTAGTCTTATTTGATTATGACTTGTATGAAAGCAGACATCCTATTCCTCACCTGACATGTGGAATGGAATCTTCCAAACGAACACATGCACTTGACACATTCTTTGAATCGGCTATATCATACATGGCAGTGTGACTAATGTCACAGGACCTACGAAGTACAGTAGGCATTAGGACTCGAACGCGAACTGAACTCTTGGAAATCCCCACCCCCAGTTGAAATCCTGCCTATATTAAGATGGGCACCGCCCAAGTCAGAATCGCCAGTGATTTTCATCAAAAATCACCAGAAATTTTCATCAAAAGTAGGTCAGCTCAGAACTTGTTGGTAACAGTCTCCTAATGCGCCTTCATTCCAAAATAAATAACGATCGCCGATTTAATTTTACAATTTTTTAATTAAAGGAAACAGATTGAATAATATAGGTTCAGTAGATTTCAAGCTTTACATGTGAAAATACATTTACATCTCTTTAATGGTTTTCAGTGCCCTTGTACAGGATCAAAACAACTTTTTGAATCACATTATTTTCCCAACAATACAACAAATTTTTATATATAGTACTATAGTAGAAAGGTAGCATTTATGTAGTTTACGGTAATTCAACTCAAGACCAACACCTTCTATGCACAAGATAATAATGATTCTATGTCATTCTCCTGAGCATAACCGGTACAAAGACGAATAAATAGCGTCTCTACATCACGTTGTCATCTAGATATATGAGACAACACATTTTGGGCATCGGCAATCTGATGAATGTACTATTCCGGTTTTCTTGTTTCACATTATATTCTATGGCGGTTGATCGGTGATTTTCTTCATTGATAAACGTTAAACCACCTCAGCTTCGTTATGGAAACAGCGCTGATTGTTTGAGGGTATATGCAGTAGTTAAGATTAACCTCAGTAATAGGGCCATGTGGCATACAGTGAGACAGGGTATTTTTAGCTGTGGGTAATTTGACCTGAATTTGAAGGCTCAAGCCTGGTGTGGCCAGTGTGAAATAGGATACACGTTAAAGGCTACAGTTCACATATATCTATAACAATATACTGAAGTGTTAATTATCAATCTAATTTTAATCAGAATTATTTCAGATCGGAACTTGCTGGTAACAATGCCCTAATGCACGTTCATGCCAAAAATCAAGGTTGTAATGTCAACGGTTCTCCTTATTTTGCCGACGAAAGGATTTGGATGGACTGACTGACTGCCTGACTGACTGACTGACTCATTACCGGACAATTTGCGATCTGTAGCCTACTTCGTAGGAATAAGTAATTATTCATCAGCATATCCTGTTTTCTCAGCTATGAAGTCAGCCATCCTTATCCAGAAGTGGTATCGCCAATACCGTGCTCGACTGGAGGCCCGGAGGAGGTGTACGTGGAGTATATTTCAGTCCATCGAGTATGCCGGAGAACAAAACCAATTAAAGGTACGGAAACAATTCTCATTTGCAGTCGGAAAAAAACTTGATCAAACTGCAATTACGCAGCTGAAGTTTTTGCTTTGGGGGCTTGTGGAAACAATTTTGAATGTGAAAAAATATTGTAAATGAATCTTGATTCAATCATTGTTGTGGGAATTGGCGCCACTGTAATTGTTCCTCTGTCAGGGCCAAATTAATGCTTATTTCGCCTTCTTGGCAAATGATGTATTCCATGAGTGTAATACAAGTTCTGTACATCTACTTTTGAACCAATTTAAATTGTTTCGTAAATTAATGAATTCTCACCAGTACAGCACATTTGCATTTTCCTCACGATTACCTTATAATTGCTTTATGATAGTGAAAATAATGCCATTCCAAAACAGTGTTTGCAAGGGTAATCCTGATATTAAAAGAAAGTTGCTTTCCATTTTATTCGCACATTCTCACTATTGAAGGAAACAGGATTAATAATATATTTAATGCGAATTAAAAAATATGTATTGAATGCAATTTCACTGTCTTTTATTTATTCAGAACCTGCATGAAAATGATAATTTCAAAGATATTCCATTATGGCAGTTAGCACATTGTTAAGGTATACTAGGAAGCCAAGACAAACCTTTCAGATACAGGGGTAGAACTGAAATTATTACAATACTTAACAAATTTTCTTTTCCTCATTCTTTAAATGCATTTGCTCCTCAATGGTTAACTAAAGGTTAAATATCTTAACAGTAATCTTCTATCAATACTCTGGTGACCAAATTACTGAAATTATAAAATTATAACCTCTACAAGTAATTATATCCAAGTTCACAGAATAAGGATATTTTGACCAGTATTGAAGTCACAGAGTGTAATGGCCTCTGTTAAAGGTGAACTGCAAAGCTTTTAATTTTATCTAAAATGTTGCTTATATACATTTTGTCTTATGTGACATAACTTTTATACGTTTTTGGGGCAAATATATTTTGCAAAATTGTACTAATAACAATATTTAAGTTATTCTGTTATAAATCCGTCTTGAAAACTTGCATCGCTTGTCTCTCTTGGTTTGTAGAACGTTATGATGTTATAGTGGTCTCCTTCATTCAAGTTTTATTTAAATGTGACATCATGCTACGTCGGATGAATGAGTGAGGACCACTATAACGTCATGACGTTCCAAAAACAACGGGAGGCAAGCGATGACGTTTTTAAAAGTTCTGGCTCTCGTTTTCTGGTGGTTTAAGTTTTGACTTCTCATATACCCAAAATAAAACAATAACCCACAGAACTATTACCACACATATTTGTAACAACTATAGAAGTTCTTGTTTTATGACATTTTAACAGAACATTTGAAAGCTTTTCAGTTCACCTTTAATTCATTTAATATAGCCCATTACTATGCTTACGGTAATTCCTCTAATAATTCAATCACAGGAAGTTCACTTTTCAACTCTGTTATTCAAATACAGAGAGAAAATAACATTCCCATTCTTCATTCAAATTGAAGAAAAGTCATATAATGACAAAATATGACACTTTGTAGCTGGTGCCATGAAGAATATTGCCAGATATAAGCCATTTTTGCTGCACTTCCTGTGATCGAATTATTAGGGGAATTACCGTAACAACCTTATGCCTTCAAACTGTGTGCATGTGGTATATTCATAAAACTTCCATAAACAGGAGATTATAACCTAGATACATGTATTATGTATCAGCTTATATCATTGCATCCCAGATTTTTCTCTCAATTATGTATATTTTTCCTGGAAAGCCAAGACGTTATTACTTAAGGCCAAACTCCATCTCTTTTTTGAAGAGATGAACACGTTTTAGTTGACTGTGGAAATTGACATTATATAACCCAATAAAGTTCTCAGGTTGATGTAACATTTATGGCCCAATTCAGTCCTCTGAGGTTAACCTCACCATATCTAGATTAGAAGATCATGTTTACTTACCTCTGGTCAACTTTTTGTGACACTTCCTTCCACAAACATTTTGCAGTCAAATTGCTCCACAACTTACTGCTATGTGTACCCTATTTCTTCTAATTATTCAGACAGTAAAACTTTTCTTCAGGCTACTGTGGAGAGAAATTAATCTGCAAACATTCTACAAATTTCACTAGTTCTTGGAATAAATAACATATCCATGCCACAGTTTTTAGTCTAAAAATGCTGTTGGAATAATTCGAAGTAGTAGGGTAGTTAAATTACTTGACTAGGTTATACTTGTTTTATAATTTCTGTAAGTTTGTCCTCTGAATGTTCAATGTATTAAAAATGGTGTGGAAAAAGTTAAACTAATAACATGTTTTGGTCTTATTTTTCAGTTGTACAATTTCTTCACGGAGATGTTAGCACATTTATCTCCTGGTGCGGGAGGAGAATCCAAACTGGTCAATGCCTTCTCTCTCACCAGTCGATCATCAGCAGCATTCAGTAAGAACTGTGTTTATTACTCCATGTCTGCTTAGTTGGGCCGGATTTTAAGACCCGCCAATGTGGTGTTCAACTGATTAATAATACCATCATATTGCCTTAGTCAGTGATTTCTTGAGACTGCTTAGGTGATACCCTACTAAGTGCCATGTATACCTGCTTTGACAAATCTTCAAAACCTGGTTACATTGGTGTTGATTTCTTGAGAGGGGGTCATTTTCCACACTCAATCATTGGAGGGTTCAGTTTTGTGCTGTCCAATATATAGAAATAACATGTTTTGGGGTCTGATGGGGGTCATTCATACTCAATGCCCCAACCCCCCATCCCCCCCTCCCCATTTGTCCCCGCCCTCCCACACAATCGACGCCCATAGGTTTTTACGTTGGAACTGCTCTGTCTCTAACCAGGAAAAGACCCAGTGGCAATAGAAGATGAGGAACTACTGAACATGACAAATCCAGAGAAGGTTCACATAGAGAGTAGTTACCATGGTCCTCATATTGAGTTCCCCCTCACTCAGGCACACATACAGAAACTCATCACAGCATTCAAGAAAAGACAGGTGAGATATGTCCTAGACTTGCAACTACTCAAGATGCCTTATTGTTTGTGGTTTTACCTGTATAGTGTTTTGCTGGATCTTTCGCAGATAAGTTTGAATCAGGAAAAAAAATAATGTAAAAGGCATGATTTGTACCATCAGCTTACAGGACCTTAAAGATGTAATCAACCTCAAATCTAGGCTGAAATCGATCTCTCCCAAACTCTGCAAAAGTGACATATGTTACGACAGATACAAAATAAAACACATTTGACCATAAACAACTAAACGTGTTTCCACCATTCACGAGAAAATAGAAGGAATTTGTCTCTAAAAATAAACGGCATGGCATGGCATTAATTTTTCGACAGCCATGTCAACAAGCGTTTACATGTGTAGTGCATTCTGCCTACGTATGCTCTGCCACTCTAACGAACCCTAGGCACGAGCCATGACGTTATCCCTTGGCTGCAGCTGTTCAACATTCAGATCCGTGAGCGTCGCTACGTCAATCACACGTCACGCAGTGACGTCATTTTCCTCCACGTACACCACATATTCAATGGCGAAACAGAAGCCCCTCGAAGCGGGCAGAGTTTCAAATTTCTCTAACAAGAGTTTCTTGCATTCATTATATATGGCAATCCCACTTTCGCCAAATATAATACCTATGATGCTTTAGCAAACTAAGCTGCTGAAAAAAGGACAGGAAAGAGTGGACAAAATCCATCGATTTTGAGGCTGATTACATCTTTAACTATACATAGGATGTGCATGTTCATACAATCTGCAGATGTAAAATTGTCTATTTCTTTGTTCTTATTGATCATGCTATTTTACCTGAAGATATTGATAAGTATTTGGGTTCAAGAAAAGGAGGAATAAATATTTTCTGTGGTATGGATATGGCAGATAGATCACAACAACAACAAATCCCCAGAATTACAGTACCAGGTAATCTTCAGTTGTAAAGTTGTGGATTCTTCACCACCCACCAATATTTAGTTATGTTTCATTTGGTGAGGTAAAGAGCTTCAAAATCAGGGGGAATTTATCATTGGTGTTCCAAACTGGCAAATTGCCAAACTTGTAAACCTGTCAATTTGGATTTGATCCAGGCTGATACCAATTTTAGGCCCTTTCTGCACATTTCAATCCTATTGCTTCACAATTGGCACCAAAATAGGTATCTCAAATGGAAAAATCCACCATATTGGATGTTTAGAGGGATCAAATTCAAGAGGATTACTCCAAATTATCAAAATGTTCCCGAAATCCTTACCTATGTGACCAGGATCAGGCCTTTTGCATACTTTCAAACATGTATATGAACTTTAATATATGTGAATTTTTCCCTGAAAAGTGAAAAAAACATATTTTAGTTGCATCTTTAACATCATTTATCTGGCTGAGACATGAATATTTTTCTATATTTTAGCTTCTTCATGCCAAATACCTACTCCAGTTGCTGCACGAGACTAGGAAACGTATGAAGTTGATGAAGAACATCAGCCAGGCCTCGGCTTCAATTGCCAAACAAATCACCATATGTGGAGATCTCCATGGCAAACTGGATGATCTCATCATGATATTTTATAAAGTAAGTTCTGCTTCTACCTGTCCCCCGATGCCTGAAGGGCTAAAGGTGACTATAGTATTGGGGTCTGTCCTTCCTGCCTAGCATCTCTCTCTTCGTCCATCTGACTTTGTTTCCGGGCAGTAACTTTTGAAAAACTGGACTGATCTTTTCCAGGTTTGGCATGTGGATACCTTGGCTCAAGATCTCGCTTGAGATTGTTTTTCACGCTGATCCGCCTATAGGTGGTGCCACCTGGGGGCCAATTTAGAATTTTGTTTCCGGATAATAACTTTTGGAAACCTGAACGGATTCTTTCCAAGTTTGGCAATAACTTTAGAACGAGAGATCCTGAAGGATCTTGGCGCCCACCATTGTCTGGTAATTGTAAGCTAATGACAAGAGGATCTTTTTGTCCATTGTTACTAGGAACAAGCAATTGATTTGTAATTTTTTTACAGAATTTCGAATCTGAGTGAAAAAGATCGAAAAAGGGACACTGGAAAACACCAAGATATCATCCTTCTACGTTTCGGGAGTTTCTATATTTCTAGAAACTGTACTTATGTCAGTTGTTATAGTACAAGAGAAATGAGCAAAGTTAGTCTGAAAGTGGATGTACATGTACGGAGGATCCTTCGTCTTCATTTTGTAGTATTTTATTTTATTTTTTTATTTTTGCACGTGTCATCATTGGGTACTGGAAAGCGAAGACAAATCTCTTTGACACTTTGGCATGAGCTATGAAACATACGTAGGCCTACCGAAGATTTTATAATTAGGAACGAAAGCTAATTCTGTTCTGTTTACTGGGCTAGTTTGAGATATCTCTTTTAAGATACCATGCTCGAAAATAGTAAGATGGTACAATACTTAATATTGAAGGGATCCGATCCGCGCAGTAAATTTGAAACTTCCAAAGTATCTGAATCCTGATTATCTCCCTTGGATCTAAACATGCAGTAGTCTACAGTTGTCGAGTTGTGACGTTGTGTCACAAGAGTGACGTCCCTTCATGTAGCCGACCCACTGGCAGATGAAACGGTGGGGCAGTTCACTTGCAAACTGCATGGACTAAAGAAAACTTGAAGAAATACATTTTAATTCCAAATTATTTGAACTATGGAAGGTGCAGGTACAGATATTCTCTATAGTCAATATATAGAATATGCCCCACCGTTTCATCCGCCGACTCTTGTGATGCAACGTCACAACTCGTGAATACCGTATTAATTTGAAGCGTAACTTGGATTTTCGAATCGGACCAAAAAAGGTATCTTGAACAACTAGGCCCCATGCGGGACCTGTGTACCAAATTTCAGAAAGATCCATGCAGTACTTCTTGAGAAATCATGATAAAGTTTCGTGGGGAAATCCAAGATGGGCGCCTGGTAGCCATATTGGATTTTTGAATCGGACCTGAAAAGGTATCTTGCACAACTAGACGACAAGGGGAACCTGTGTACCAAATTTGACAAAGATCCACGCAGTAGTTTCTGAGAAATCACAATAACAAAGTTTCATGGGGAAATCCAAGATGGCCGCCTGATGGACATATTGAATTTTGGAATCGGACCAGGAAAGGTACCTTGCACAACTGGACCACAAGGGGAACCTGTGTACCAAATTTGAGAAAGATCCATGCAGTACTTCCTGAGAAATCACGATAGCAAAGTTTCATGGGGAAATCCAAGATGGCTGCCTGATGGCCATATTGGATTTTTGAATCGGAACCATGCTGCACAACTAGACCCCAAGGGGAACCTATGTACCAAAATTGAGAAAGATCCATGAAGTAGTTCCTGAGAAATCGCGATAACAAGGTTTTGTGGGGAAATCCAAGATGGCTGCCTGGTGGCCATATTGGATTTTCGAATCGGACCAAAAAACGTATATTGCACAACTAGACCCCAAGGGGAACCTGTGTATCAAATTTGAGGAAGATCCATGCAGCAGTTCCTGAGAAATCGCGATAACAAGGTTTCATGGGGAAATCCAAGATGGCTGCCTGGTGGCCATATTGGATTTTCGAATCGGACCAAAAAACGTATCTTGCACAACTAGACCCCAAGGGGAACCTGTGTACCAAATTTGAGAAAGATCCATGCAGTAGTTCCTGAGAAATCGCGATAACAAGGTTTCATGGGGAAATCCAAGATGGCCGCCTTGTGGCCATATTGGATTTTCGAATCGGATCCTAAAAGGTATCTTGCACAACTAGATCGCAAGGGGAACCTGTGTACCAAATTTGAGAAAGATCCATGCAGTAGTTCCTGAGAAATCGCGATAACAAGAATTGTTTACGGACGGACGAACTGATGGACGACGGACCACAGACGAAAATTGATTTGAACAGCCCACCATCTGGTGATGGTGGGCTAAAAACTGGACTGATCTTTTCCAAATTTGGCTTCTGGGTACGTTGCCTTGAGATCTCACTTGCAAGTGGGCCAAGTTAAAATTTTCAGACAATCACTTGTGCGATCAGGGGCCCTGCCAAATTTTCTTTTCAGAACAAATTTGGTAATTGTGAATTGCCTCAGGATCTAGCTCGGGATTGCTTCCATGCTGAGTACTGAATGTTATGGTTTGAAGCAAATCAGTAGTTTCAACATCAGGTCACTTCAGCCGCTCGGGTTTACATTCAAAGTAGGACAGTGCAAAAGTGTCCTTGGTTTGATGTGAAGTCCTGGATTATTTCAGGCTCCCACCAGTGCTTTCTGAAAGTTTGAGGTGTGATAGCTGCTTAATTTGTTTCAATCAATTTAGATAAAGTAACGATGACTGCCAATGTGTATCATGTATTATTATGACCAGTTGCCAATTACAAGTGTCTAATCCGTCATTCATAATTCAGCCTTCATCCATTAGAGAATATCCGCGTCATAATCCAAAGACCTATTCCATATTCCATATAACAGTATTAGCACCAAATTCAAAAAGACAATCATAGTATACATAAACATAGGCTAGTTTCCTGCAAGAGAGAAGCGGTCAACAGTTTTCAATGATGCCGGCAAGACATCAAATCCGTATTGCTGATCAGTATTCTTAATCCATAATATTCGTTGTAAAGTCGTCATCTAAAGATTGATGTATCTCAGTCACGCTTTGATTGTGACTGTTCATATGAGTACCATGAGGATCTTAAAGTATATGGGTTCATACGGCCCCTAGCCCCGGGTTAAGCGGAATTAGACACAAGTTACGAAAAGTAGCGCCATAGATCTTGCACGCTACGTTCGTATTTTGCTATCAGTATGCGATATGTATCGCCAAATTTGAGAAACTTTGAGTGGAGGCGTTTGGTGGAATAGCCCTGTTTTATAAGTTTCTGCAACAATGTTTTGTGACGTTGATTAAAATCGTCACATTTAACACAGGATCTAGCAAATGCTACTAAGCGAGATATGTATATGCCATATGCAGGTCCCACTGGAATATTACTGTCCAGAAAGGGATAGTTTACGATGTCGAAATCATCTGTTTTGTCATACAATCGACGAGAGAGAATGCCCGCTTCATTTTTATAGAGATATAGATCTAAATATGATGTGCCTGTAGGGCTGTCTGTAGTTTCCTTCAAATCCAGTGAAGGTGGATATATATCCTTCACTGCGTCATTTATATAGTGATTATCCACAGCGAGAAGATCGTCTATATAGCGTTTGGTGAATGAGAAGGAACGGGCTTTGAATGGATCGGTTTTTGAAAGCGCCTGCATATAGTCATATTCATAAGAGAACAGATACAGGTCAGCCAACAGGGGTGCACAATTAGTACTCATTGGAATACCTATATGCTGCTGATATATTGTGTTGCCAAATTTCACATAGATATTTTTAATGAGAAATTCAAGCAACTCTATAAACAAAGAAACATCCCATGAATGATATCTCTTGTATGTAGTAGAGCTAAAGAATGCTTTATGGCTTCCGACATTAATATATCTACGATCAGTTTTCTTGAACACAGATACTATTAATGAACTTAGACGGTCAATAAGGTCCTGATGAGGGATTGTAGTATAGAGAGTCGAGAAATCCCATGTGGATACATGTCTGTACGGTATGTGACCTTTAGCATCAAGTTCTTCCGTAAGACATTTTGAGTTTTTCAATATCCACATACATTCAACGCCAGAGTTCTTAGAAATAGTGGCGCAATACCTTTCCCAAAATGCTTTTACCTCCTGAAGGGCCCTCGTCAATAGGGTTGAAAGAAGCTTGGTGGTGCAGCTTCTAGAACCAGCTATGAATCTAGCTTTGTATGGTGATTTATGCATTTTGGGAGTCCAGTATATTTTTGGTATGTCGTTATGATTTCTCTGAGAAACTTTTTGTGATTGTTAAATAAATCTTCCAGAGTAACTGCAGTTTGGGAGTAAGTAGACGTATTTGATGAAGATATGTCTACACTCAATTCTTTAACCAGCACCTGGTAATAGTAATATTACATATGAATATTATATTATTCGGAGCTTTGTCTGCTGGGACTAGGACGAATTTACTCTGGAGATTTCCTAGAACTTCTTGCGAATTGAGGTTTCTCAGTACTTGTTTTGCCTGGGGAAGAGTACTTCTGTCAATATGGCGGATTGTTTCAACGACCTTGCTCTTGGTGAGGTCCAGCCAATCAGCGAGTACTGTAGGTTCAACTTTTTCTCGCTTCGACCAATCAATAATGTACTGTTACAATGCAGACAGGACTATCTTCTGGTCGGCCTTCAGATTTATTCTTCTTGGCTCTCTATATTTAGGTCCTTTCATCAGGAGTAATTTCAGATCCCTATCACTCACCACATCAAGGTCACCAGTCACAACATGTTTGCATGGTGTATAGATAAAGTTTGATGATTCACAATCACAACTATAGCCTCCTGACGTGTATAAGTTCCAGTCAAACTCCTTGACAGCATTGGAGTAATTGGATATTTTGGTGGCTATAGATTTAGTATACTTATATGAAATGCAAGGGGGTTCTGTGAACTTAAAATAGTTTGGTACAGCATTGCGTACCTCTAGATCATTCAGGATTCGAGGTAAATTAATGATGTCCAGTCCTTTATCTAAGTAGTTGAGTTCAAGAAAAGCCGATCTTGAGATGTTTCGATTATGTTCACTGGACGATACAACCGAAAATATGCTATATCTTGACATACTTTACTGATTATTGGTGATATTATATTTCCTGAAGACGCAGATTGTTGAATATCTCTGGTTATTTGATCTAAAGCTCTCAGAGGTAAGGCATACAGAACTGTACGTAAGCTATGTATACTATTGGGTGTGATAGTTAAACCCACTAAGTAATTTAAAGTGATATGATCGTGAATCATCGAACTATTAAACTTTCGCCAACCATGGCTGCGATGTCTCCGTTGATGGGGTTTAAATAGTTGGGTAATGTTGAATATATTTGAACGGCGGTTTGTAGCATTGCTGAACCCACTGACATTATCTTTTAAACCAAACGAAAACACTGACCCAAGTTCTAGCATCCAGAATAATTCCCGCTCTCGGATTTTTCTCTCAAATCCAAAGGGGGAATCCTTAGTAGATGGATAGACGACGTCTATGATCTGAATACTAAAGTTATCCCAGCCATGGTCGGGTCCAGAAAAATGTTTACCGATAAGCAATTGCTTTTTCCTAACGGATTGTCTGTGACCGTTCACCCTAAGATGGAGTCTTTGGGTGGTCTTGCCAACATACTGTTGACCACACTTCTTACAGGAAACTAAATAAATACAGTTGGTAGTAGAACAACTAAGATCAACATACGAGTTAACAGAATATGAGTTACCAGTTAACGCGGAACTAAATGAAGCTGAAGTATTAAAGAGTGGACACGTGAGACATCCACGATGTCCACACTTAGAAATTTGACTTTCTCTGTATGTTCCCTACTTTCCAGGAACAATAATCATTCTGGCAAAACAAGATGGCAGGCAATGGGCTGATATTGAATTGCAGCCAAGTGTCAGCTTTGACCTTTGAGACAGATCTGTGATATCAGCTCTCTGATATGATCTGACCACGATTATATGACTATACCATATACAGATGTTATCAAGAATGGATGAGTCGGAACACCCGCATCCACAATCATGTGAAATGAATGAAAGAGTGTCTTGAAACTTGCTATAATAGTAATAAAAGGATATTTTGGGGATGTTATACTTGATGTTGTGACATAAAACATCATGTTATTGTTATAATGTCTGTTCCTGAAGGATATATCCTTATCATGTCCACTGGAGGTGACCCGCCCAGGATCGTATTGGGAGGTTGACCCTGAGAGAGAATTCAATGATTGATTATCTCAATGATGGAAGTCCATTCACATACAGCTGAAGGATCAACTCCAGTCATGCACACATTAGTTACATGTATAACTGTCTTTTGGGGCACGGGAAACAGTGGTTGAAGAATAGTACCCTAACATGCGGGTATGTTAACTTGGACTTCCTCCCTGAACTACAACATCCTAGCTTCTATTCTTGTCCCATCAGAATTCTGGATTCTAATATAATGTATATTAATTATAGTTATTACTCTGTCTTGTAGAATTGTTAGCTTTAGAAGGTATTGGGTCTACTACGGCTAGGAGGAAAATATGTCATATTCTCAGATTCACTGTCATGCCTTCAAGCAATTGAGAGTGAAACTTGAACTCATCCCACCATTTTGAACATTCTACAATTATATGATCGTAGATTTTGTCAACAGATTGATGCTGTGTTTTGTTGGTTGCCTAACCACATTGGCATCAAAAGAAATACTGAAGCTGATGAAATGGCTATGGCAGCCCTAGATAGTGAGGTTGATCGTGTTGGAATCCCATATAGCGATATCAGATCCTCTATCGGTGCTTATGAGAAAGCTCTTTCAATCTTTATAGGACGTTGTGGATAATAACAATTTAAACTTCATGAGTTTAAAAAAACTGTAGGCTATATTCATCTGAGTAGCCAGAAACGTTTCGATCAAGCCATGATCAGGCGATGTAGAATTGGCCATACCTGTTCAACTCCCGAACATTTACTAAAAAAAGGAACCAGCCTCAAGGTGTATTCGATGCCATGAAGATCTCACGGTAAAAAAACATATTCTGGTCAAATAGACGGGTAAAAGAAGATTATTTTAGGTTATTTGAAAGAAATTGGTGTGTTGCATAAGTTTTAATGTATGTGCAGGTCTTGTTTTTGTTAGAACACTTTAAATTCTGTTTGATTGTCCCTATAGCTGAATATTGCTAAACGCAACATTAAACCGTAATTGTCTCTCCTATCTTGTAGAATGGGCTTCCAGCTGTTGATAATCCATATGTGTTTAATGGAGATTTTGTGGACCGTGGACCTTCCTCTGTCGAGGTGGCTGCTGTCTTATTCGCTTGTTTCCTGGTCAATCCTAATGAAGTTTACCTGAACAGAGGCAACCATGAGGATCATATCATGAATTTACGGTAAACCAAACTTTTGGAGATGTGTTATATTAGTGTAGGGTCAGGTTTGAAATTATTACCTGTCAACCTACAATGCACTTGGGTTACATGTATACTGGAAAATTGTCATGGTCATGCTTATCTTACCAGGAGCAAGCACTGAAAACTTCAAGTGTATATTGCAAGATTTGGATACTGCTATGCACTATTTTTTAGTTGACCGTACAATCTATAATAGAACTTAATATGTTATATCCTGTTCAGTTGTAACTTTCATGCCAGGCTGACCATGGTTGATTTGGCATTATGTGTTTGCCATGTCACATTCCAACCATCCTTCTGCATTGCCTTCCATGTAATTCCAAAGAATTTTTTGTGGGTTCAATAGCACTCCCAAAAGTGAATGTCCAGACTGTTTCTTCAGTTATGATTCATTGCCACTGTGAACCTAAACTTGACAGGTGTGTTCTCCATGTGATTACAAGAAGCCTTGAGATGCTCACTGCACTCCAGACTGACAGTAGCTTGTCCAACGAGTAATAATTCACTGAACATCTCCAATCTTCACAGAAATCTTCTCCATGTGATTTACAGGAAGTCAATATATTCTCATTTCAATATGTCCAGAGGTCACAGCACTCCAAAACTATATAACTCTGTCCACTGTGAATCTTTAGTTATGATTCAGAGATATTCCTGAAAGTTGAGGGATATGTCACTCAGGTGCCCTCATAGCAATCAGTCAATTTCCAACACAATGTCAATTATATAGAGGTGTCACTGTATTATCATGTTTTTAACTTGTTTCAGGTACGGTTTCATCAAAGAAGTCATGAGGAAATACAAGGTAGGTCAAATATTTTGCAGCGTTCCCTTAAAGATATAATCAGCCTCAAATCTAGGCTGAAATCGATGTCTCTCAAACTCAGCGAAAGTGACATGTTACAACAGGTACTAAATAAAACACATTTGACCTCAAAAAAACTAAATTTGTTTCTACCATTCACAAGAAAATAGAAGGAATTAATCTTTAATATAAACGACATGGCATGCTGTTTATTTTTCAATGATCATGTCAACAAGCATTTACCATGCGGTGCATTCTGCCAACGTATGCTCTGCAACATTACCGAACCTTAGGCATGAGCCATGATATTATCCCATGGCTGCAGCTGTTTAGCATTCAGATTCATGAGCCTGACTACATCACTCATACATCATATTCCTCTCCTCGTAGTACAACACTCAATGGCGAAACAGAAAACCTGTCGAAGCGAACAGTTACAAATTGATCTGACAAGATATTCTTACATCTGTTGTACATGGCGATCACACTATCATCAAATATAATACCTATGCTGCTTCAGTAATCTTCCCTGCTGAAAAATGCACGGGGGAGAGTTTACAAAATCCATCGATTTTGAGGCGGATTACGTCTTTAATTGAATCAAACCACATGACTTTTTGCTTTGGTTTTTACCCCTCAGCCCATCGGGCTGCGGGGTCTTGCAATCGGCATGTACGTCTGGTCGGCCGGCCGGACGGACGGACGGACGGCCGGCCGTCTGTCAACAATTTTTTGTCCGGGCTAGATCTCAGTTACTATTTGACTGACAGTTCTGATACTCACAGTGAATATCCCTAGTATCCCAGAGATGTGCACTGTCATGTTTATTCCGTGTTACGTCATTTCTTTACAGAGTTATGGCCCTTTGAAATTTCGCGTCACTAACTTTTGTCCGGGCTAGATCTCAGTTACTATTTGACCGACAGCTCTGATACTCACAGTGAATATCCCTAGTATCCCAGAGATGTGCACTGTCATGTTTATTTCGCGTTACGTCATTTCTTTACAGAGTTATGGCCCTTTGAAATTTTGCGTCACTAACTTTTGTCCGGGCTAGATGTCGGTTACTATTTGACCGACAGCTCTGATACTCACAGTGAATATCCCTAGTATCCCAGACATGTGCACTGTCATGTTTATTTCGTGTTACGTCATTTCTTTACAGAGTTATGGCCCTTTGAAATTTTTCGTCACTAACTTTTGTCCGGGCTAGATCTCAGTTACTATTTGACTGACAGCTCTGATACTCACAGTGAATATCCCTAGTATCCCAGAGATGTGCACTGTCATGTTTATTTCGTGTTACGTCATTTCTGTACAGAGTTATGGCCCTTTGAAATTTTCCGTCACTAACTTTTGTCCGGGCTAGATCTCAGTTACAATTTGACTGACAGCTCTGATACTCACAGTGAATATCCCTAGTAACCCAGAGATGTGCACCGTCATGTTTATTTCGTGTTACGTCATTTCTTTACAGAGTTATGGACAGATGTGCACTATTATGTTTATTTCGTGTTATTCCAGTTTATTACGACCCTGGATTACTATTTACTACTTAACTGATACAGCCTTAGTAAAGGTGTTTAATATCCCCTATTTTAGCACTCTGTTTGGCAAAAATATCATTCAGTTTGCGTTTTTATATTATTCCGTTTACGGTCACACACAGCGCTCCTTTTTGCGCTGTCAAAAAGGGTTCCGCATTCACGAAAAGTGTTTAAGTGCGCATTACAAAAATCATTTGTTTTTTTAGTTCAGAAGCATAAAACACCAAAGCTATGTCAAAACTACAGACTACAAATCATGTTCATCTCATTGAAACGGAAAACCTGTTATTCGCTGGACATATTGTGCTGAGGGGTCAAAGCACCTTTTAGGTGCAGCCTCATGTTGAGGTGGCATTGGGACCTCTCACATGTAGTACGTATGCCATTTTCGTATAACTGAATTGTTGTTGAAAATGATGTTAAATGCTATTCTCTCACTCCCCACTGAATCAGACCATAGGACTGTGTTCTTGAAGGATGTGTGATGTTGCAGAATACAACAAGATCCCAAGGGGCTTCAATATACGCCCGCGTATCTGGAATTACATTGGTCCAAATTTCAAGGTTGTTTAATAGCCTTGATTCCACTTGGTAGCTAGCCTACAATTTTGTGCTTCTGAGAATGTAATGTTAATGGATGAATGGACAGAACGCAATATCGCATTACACGACTTCGTCTTCTGTGACTTTTAATGATTTCTTGCTTTTGGGGTCACAGTGACCTTGACCTTTGACTCACATTTTGATATGTAACACATGTCCCTCTAATGTATCTACTGTCAGAAAAAAAGTTATATTTTAATGATTTTGAGATCAGTCAACTTGACCTTTGACCTTGACCAAAATTTTGGTACACGACACATCGTCTTCCCTCAATGTATCAATGGACACAAAAAATCATGATTTGTATGAATTTCATGATTTTGGGGGTAGGTGACCTAGACGTTCGGCATTGACCTACATTTTGGTATGTGCTACATCATGTCCCCCTAATGTATGTACCGACACAAAAAAAAGCAATTTTCAAAGATTTCTTGATTCTGGAGTCACAGTGACCTTGACTATTGACCTTGACCTAAATTTTGGTAGATGACAAATCGTCTCCCCGTAATTTCTCAATGGACACAAAAAAATCATGATTTTTAACAATTTCTCGATTTCGGGGTCACAGTGACCTTGACCTTTGACCAGGTCACTTGACCTACATTTTGGTATGACAGATCGTGTCCCCCTAATGTATCTACTGACACAAAAACATGTTATTTTAATAATTTCCTGATTTTGTGGTCACAGTGATCTTTGACCTTTGACCTTGACCTAATTTTTGGTATGCGACACTTCATTTCACCCTATTGAATCCACTTACAAAAAAATTGAAATTTTTAATGATTTCCTGATTTTTAGGCCACACTGACCTTTGACCTTGATTCTAGGGTCACCTTGACCTTGACCTACATTTTGCTACGTAACACTTCATGTCCCCCAAATGTATCTACTGACACAAAAAAATGTTATTTTTAATACATTCCTGATTTTGGGGTCACAGTGACCGTTGACCTTCGACCTGGACCTATTTTTCGGTATGCGACACTTCATTTCCCCCCTATTGAATCCACTCGCAAAAAATTAGAAATTTTACTGATTTCCTGATTTTTCTGTCACACTGGCCTTTGACATCTGACCTCGACCTACATTTGGTATGAAAGACATTGTTCCCCCCTAGGGCATCCACTCACCAAAAATTAGAACTGTACTAGAAAACTGTCAATGATCAATGATTTCCTGATTCTAGGCAACAGTGACCTTTGACCTCTGACCTCGACCTCAATTTTGGTGCGCGACACATCGTCTCCACCTAGTGTATCCACTCACGAAAAATTGCAACTGTGGATAGAAAACGTTCACAGATGTAGACCGGACACAAACACTTCAGTGATTTCCTGTTTTTTAGGCTAGTGACCTTTGACCTCTGACCTTGACCTTCATTTTAGTATGCGATAATACCATCAGAATATCTTCGAAATATAGTAAATTCACGTCTCATTTCATAGAAATTATGAGTTCTGTTGTTTTCTCCCAATAATTGCTGTAAATTCCATAATAATTAAATTAGAGGATGAGCATTTTCTCATCCACACAACAATGAGACAATCAAATTTGAACAGAAACTTGATGAAAGGGTACAAAACCAAATTTGATAAGTACATACAGTACAGTATGTAATGTTGAGTTCTCCTAAATCCAGGAGGTGGTCAGGCCATGCGTTTCATCAATATTAACGGCCTATTTGTCATGTAAGAAAAACACAATATGTGACTACATGTACATGTAGGGAACCATCTTAAACCTGGAAAAGCTACCCGACAAGCTGTATTGCACTGTTCCGGTTTGAAGATCCTTACATGACGAACTTCCCAAATTAATGGAAATCAAATTACATTCTCACAATCTCCCTGTATGAGATTCCAAAGCTATCATCTATATACAGGTTACTAAAATTTAGCAAGAATCTGTTGACTTTCCATTGATTGTTTTGCGGGAGTGCTGACGGGAATTGCATTCTCGAATTTCCATGGAAAAGTACCTGCTGGTGGTCAGATTGTGAGCTGTTCCCTTGGGGATGATAGGGTATTGATGGTCATAGACTGATTGAATTCATGGAGAAAGGACCTTTACTAACATGGTTAGCATTCCATGTAAGATTCTGTTGTTCAGGTGTTTCCATGTGTCCCATCTGGACTCGGTATTCTACCCCCTAGAAACTCTTTCTCCTGTATTTCGTAACTAAGCTATTATATCAACTATGGACCAGAAACAGTACGTGATATTGGCCATGCAGATTTTCTTCCATTAACCCGCATTATTCTCCCAATTTAATGAAACTTTTTGAAAGTTTGAAATGAGTGCTGGAAGCTATGCCTTGCTGCATCGGAGTGTCTATACAAATACATTGAGCTCAATGTGAAATGTTGCCAGTAGTATGCACCTTCATCCTTTCTATGGCGGAAATGGGCAAATCCTGTATTGAGGGAGAATCTTCAATTATTCACATGTGATCATCTTACTGGTCACAACTTGTCTTTGGAACAAAGATTGAATTGGTATGTCCTGATTGTCCAGGATCAGGTTACATTTCCAGGGGAAGACATTAATTATCTCTGTGGTTCATGCTTGCTAAGCAATTATTCTTTGTGAATTGAGTACTTCAGATGACTGATCAATAATGGTGAAGAACATCTTACCAGAGACCTTTATTTGACACAACCAATATAACCTGTGGCTTTATATCCTTCTCAAGTTCATCCAATGAATAATGAGATCATCATATTTCTAGGACATGGACTGTAACTTGAGTAAGTAATTTCACTGACAAAAGACAGGGATTTGGAACTAGATATTGGAGAAGTTTCACATAGCTGGTCCTACTATATTAATTTGAATATTATAAATCTTGGATAGCCAAATTATTCTTTGTGACACTTTCACAAATCTTTCCATATTCAGAATCACTTGGTGGCGGGCCCCTTGGGGCTTCCTGGGATTGACCTGGGATGTTGTTGTGCACACCGCAGGTCATGGTAATAATAGGCCTCAGCTCCTCAGACAGCTTGTCATAAGAGGCGACTAACTGAGGCACCCAAGGGGTTCCCGGGTGTGAAAAGGAATAGGAACTCACCCGTGTGGTTCCCGGATGTGGAAAGGAATAGGACCCAATGTTGTGATATGACTGAAATATGGTTGAAAGCGACGTTAAATCATATTCACTCACTCAGTCACTCGGTGGTGGCCATCACACAATTACAAATCATTATTTCTTCAAATCATATAGTTATCAACACCATATCCATGGAGAACTATAACAGAGCCATAAGACATGTACATGTAAAATAACTATAACAGAGCCATAAGACATGTACATGTAAAATGAACATGTACCTCAATTATATTCCATTGTTATTTAATGTTTGTTTATTGTGAATTTGTATTATAAGTATGGAGTTATTAGTTACTGATAAATGTATACACTCAATATTATGTAACACATGTTATAACTAGGATTTAATGCTATGAGTTTACTTTTGTAATAAGATTTTATGATAACAGTTCTATTAGTTCATAGCTCTTGAAAGTTGACATTTAATTAGTGTTGTTAGACCATTTCTGACCAGCTGGTGCAAAGACAGGAGCCAGGTGTCAATTGTAGTCAGACTGTCATTTTAGTCTCAGATAATCCTTGTTGTTATTAGGTAAGAGTCCCTACTGTTAATTGAGATGTCATACTGAATGAACAGGATAGCTGGCAGACATGACAGGACGTTAGGATTACTTGAACAATTGTTGAAAGTGTGTTATGATTGTTAGGAATCACTACCTGGAGATCTCGCTAAAACCCCAATGATATAAATATTGGGCAGTATGAATTTAAGTCAGTTCACTTTTAGAATTCATCTTGGCATGCGACTTTGCAGCGCCAAGGCAGTTAGTAAATGTAAGTTATATAGGTAACACTTGTAAATGTAGGTTGCTATATGTACTAACATATAGTTTCTGTAATAACTGGAAGTGCTGTATAATTGTGTAAATTGGAATTAATATTACGTCAAGGTTAAATAATTAGAATAGGGTAAATAAAGCTAGGTTGTGTTATATTTAACATGGACTACGAGTTACTTATTAATGTGATAACCAGTGAGCCCACCTGGTTATAGAGTGAGCCAACTAGGTTATAGATGATGGAGATACCCGGCCTGTAATCTTCTAAGATTGACAGACTTTCTCAGTACAAACTGCTCTTAGCTCCCCAAACTAAGAGATTTCATATCGGAATATATATATGATGACATCGGAATTTCAACGAATGGTGAACACCCAAAGAAAAACAACACAAGAATGATTAGACGAAGATGAAATAATTCAAGCCACCTTTGATGACTGACAGAACCAGCTAAAGAGCCTGAGTACCAAGAAAGAGTGACAAACACCAAGAGTAAGTATAATCGCCATATGATTTACTAACTAGCTTGTTTTATCTATCTTGTCTTGGAAATTCAAAACTGATTTAACCTTAAACAGTAAAATGGCCAGCTGGAAGTGCAACAAACACAACTGTCAAAAAGTTGGTAGAGCTTACAATAGCATACATTGTCAAGTGAGACCTAACATTTCTCTCACAACACCCCTTGAGAAAAGCTCAGTGCATATCAAGGTTGGCAAGTTAAAAACACATGCTTTAGTCGACACAGGGGCAAGCATCTCTTGCATTTCACAGCGGTGTTTGCAGAAAGCCTACCCAAATGCTGTCGTTAATACATGTAATTTACGAGCCATTACAGGTGTTTGTGGTGAAGTTCATTCCGTCTTAGGCGTAGTGAATTTACCAATTCAATTTGAAGATCTTGAAGAGCTCAATGGAGAATTTTATGTATTTAAAACATTACACAAAGATGTAATTTTAGGAGAGGATTTCCTAAGGAAATATGATGCAAACATTGATTTTAAAAGGAACAAACTATTGCTTTGCAATGGTCAGTTTAACATTTCCATGGCGCCTGAAACAAACAACAAAACATATGGACATAAAGAATCTGGGAGTGCCAAAACAACAGACATTATTCTGGTTAAACCAAAGCGTGAAATAAATTTTCCTGTATATGTACCTGAAGCAGGTGATGGAAATTTGATCTTATTGGAACCAATAGAGTCACTTTCAGCAAAATATAGCATTGCAGGTGCGCGCACTGTCGCAAAAGTTAAAAACAAAATGGCTATTTACAAAGTAATGAACCCATCCAACCTTCCCGTCTATATCGAGAAGCATGCAACAATTGCCACATTTCACGTAGTTACACCAGACTCGATTACAACAATGAAACAAGAGAATACATCAAACAACTCCGCTGATGTAAATTTCATGGAAGGAGACACGAAAAGTGATGCTTATTATGCTAACCTAGCACGAGACCTAGGAATAACACTAGACGATTCCATACTTACACCCAAGCAAAAGGAGTCATTTTTAGCATTTCTTGGTCGTAACCGTGATGTTTTTGCCAAAGATATGAGTGAATTAGGCAAAGCTAGTGCTCATTATCACAGAATTTTCACTAAAACGGAAAAACCGATTTATTCACGTCCATACAGACAAAGCCCCCAGACAAAACAGCGATGTGATGAATTAGTGAAAGAAATGTTAGAAAATAACATAGTTGAACCATCACTATCTGAATGGTCATCCCCTGTAGTGCTTGTGAAAAAGAAAAATGGAAAATATAGATTTGCGGTAGACTATCGCAAGCTGAATGCGATCACAGAACCGATTTCTTTTCCCATCCCATTGTTATCAGATGCTATCGACTCTGTAGCACAGGCAAAGTCTAAAATATTTTCTGTTCTTGACCTGGCAAGTGGTTTTTGGCAAATTCCACTACATGAAGACACGAAACCAAAAACCGCATTTACGACGGATCAGGGAAGGTTCCAATTCCGAGTTCTCCCGTTTGGAATGAGAAATTCGCCCGCCAGCTTCTGTCTCATGATGTCACAGGTCCTTGCCGGCCTTACTTATCTTCACACCCTATGCTATTTAGATGATATTTTATGTCATTCAAACACATTGGATGAACATATGGTCCATCTTGGACAAATTTTCTCTCGCTTACGGGAAGCAAATCTTAAATTACAACCGCCAAAATGCGCATTTGCACAACGACAAGTTCCGTATCTAGGACATGTGCTAAGTGATCAAGGTATTCATGTGGATGAAGCCAAAGTTCATGCTGCTAAGTCATTTCCCAGACCAAAATCACAGAAAGAGGTTCGAAGTTTCCTAGGATTATGCAATTACTATCGCAAATTTGTACAAAATTATGCTTCAATAGCATCCCCCATGAATCAACTTCTTCAGAAAGACGTTAAATTCAAATGGACCGATGACACTGAAAATTCATTCAAAGCACTCAAACAAGCACTTGTCACAGCCCCTATATTAGCATATCCAGATTTCCAAAAAGAATTCATTATTTCAACAGATGCGTCTGATAGTGCAATAGGATATGTTTTAGGACAAAAAGATGAAAAAGGCAATGAACATGCTATAGCCTTTGGAGGACGATCCCTGCGCGGTAGTGAAAAGACATGGCATATCTCAGAGAAAGAAGGTCTTGGATTAGTTGAATCAGTTCGTGCCTTTCGTCCATACATCGCAAATGGTCACTTTCGTGTTTTCACTGACCACATTGCCCTCACTTGGTTAAACAACATAAAAGCTAACAAAGGTAGACTAGGCAGGTGGGCCCTCGAGCTTCAAGAGTACAATTTCACTATTCAGTACAAGCCAGGAGCTAAAAACGGAAATGCTGATGGTTTGTCTAGAAGAGAATATGAAGCAACTACAACTGAAAGTACAGAAGAAACCATTGTGAGTAGTATAGAAACCACCTATTTATCCAATACAGAGAATCAAAATGAGTCAATTGAGGCAACTCTAACATATAGGGAACCGAAACATGCTCATTTAGCAACTATATGTCCAAAAGATACAATTGTTGTGGCACAAGTCAATACTGAAATTGTAATTTCAAATCCATTTTTGGAGGGCACACAACGTGAGTGTCCTGACTTGGCCCCGATCTTTGCCTACAAAGAAAATGGTGATCTACCGGATGATCCAAAACAGAGTCGTCGCTTAGTTGCGGAAGCATATCATTATGTGATTGAGGACGGAATTCTGTATCATTTCTTTAATACAAAAAATAAAAAGGCTGCCGATTCTTATACCAAACAGATAGCTGTTCCTAGAGGTAATCGCAAAGATATACTCCAAGCCTATCATGATTCAGTGCTAGGAGGTTGCCATCAAGGTCAAGAAAGAATGTATGCTGCTATAAGATCCAAATATCATTGGGATAAAATGTACACAGATGTGTGTACCTATGTACGTACATGCACGACATGTCAACAGATCAAAACAAATGTTCATGATAAGCCTGCACCACTTAAACCCTTGCCATATGAACGTGCTTTCTCGCGGCTTCATATTGACATACTCGGCCCACTTCCAAAAACTCCGGATGGTTCCAAATATCTACTCCTTGTAGTGGATTCTTACAGCAAATGGCCAGAATGTTTTCCTATGAAAACCCAGGAGGCCACTGAAGTTGCATCCATTTTATACAGAGAGATTCTTACACGTTATGGGTCACCAGACAAATTAGTCAGCGATCGCGGTGCTCAATTCATGTCCAAACTCATAGCAGCCATGACAGAATTATTCAACATCAAACATGCTAAAACTAGTTCATATCATCCTGCAACAAATGCTACATGTGAAAGAATGAATCGCGTCATTGAGCAGGGTCTAAGAGCCTATATCAAGGAAGATCAAACTGATTGGCCAGATCATATACCAGGTATTATGATGGCATACCGCATGACCCCAGCCACTCAATCAACTGGCTTATCTCCTTATCAAATGCTGTTTGGTAGACAGATGAGAACACCAATAGATACCACTCTAATTCCAAAAGAAACACTGTCAAAGGATCATAGAACATACTTGTCAAAAATTCTAGACAATCTGGCTGAGTATAGAAAAATTGCAGATGAAAATTTGAAAAAAGCCCAAACAAAATACAAAACTTATTATGATAGAAGAACAAAGGAACCAACATTCGAGCCAGCACAAAAGGTATGGTTATATTGTACCAAAAAGACTGTGGGCCGATCTCCCAAACTAACAAAAAAGTGGCAAGGACCATATTATGTTGTATTGGTTGGGCAAAACTACACATACAAATTGCGCAAATGTAGTGATGATAAAGAAGTGAAATCAATGATTCACGCAAACCGTCTCAAAAAGTTTCATGACCCAGCAGACAGGCCAAACTATGAGCCTGAAGATTTACCACAAACAAATGATGAACTCAATCCAGAAGAAATAGAGTCAGAAAATGATGAAAACAAGACAAATACCAATGACAAACGGAACAATGTAACAAAAGAAACAAAAGACCATCATGTCCCAAAAACAAAAGTAGCACTTGAGAACAATGAACAGGCAAAAACAAGAGTAACACTTAAAACCATTCAACATCCTAAAGGTACCGGTACAATGCCAAGCTCAAATACAAATCAAGATCCCAACTTGGTAACAACACCAAACAAATTCCTAGTGACTGAAATTGACAAAATTCTAGCATCAAAACGTTACAATGGACGAATGTGCTACAGGATTAAATGGGTAGACAAGACTAGAGGCTCCACCTGGGAGCATGATACGAGTCTCCCAGATGAGCTGCGTCGACAATATCATGCTGACAAAACATTGTCTGGCAAGAAAAGGCGCAAACCTTTAGGCCAAAATAAGTTTTTCATGAAGAAATCTGAACAAACTGTGGCATTTGTTAACTCCGATCGAAGTGAGTTAATGTCCAAACAGCAACCCATGATAGATATTAAAAGTGTAAAAATAGAAGCGATTCAGAAAATCAAGTTCGCTGATGGCAAGTATTGTGTGAAAATAGTATACAAAACAAAGGAACAGGTGCGGGGCGCAGCCTGGTTCCCACTTAATCGGATACCCCAAAACAAAATCCATCACTTAATTGTACATGTACGACAAATGACTTATCAGACAGAAAAAGAATGGTATGAGGAAAATCCCTTCGATCGCAAATTAGTTCAACGACGAACTTCAGTGCCACACTCCCTCAAGATTTTCAAATACCAGTTTGAGATGGGAACACAATTATTCAAATCTAGATATATGCCACATCATTGGAATCCTGTCGAAAATATTGATCTGAATGCGGTGTATGATTTTCTTGATGATTTAGAGGGACACAATACACACATTCGATTTGATAAGAGCATATATGCATAGTTTTTATATCGGCAAAAGATGTACCGAAAGATCATGACTTTGCTGAGACAACCACAGGACTGGTCAGAGGCTTGTCACCCCTGACAGATGCTGTGATACTCTTAATATGGCTTGACAAACCATATTCGAGTACAAAAGGGAATATGTATATAATTAGTTTTACTTACAAGTTGTTGCATTATATGTTGATGTATTGATGTAGTTTGTTATAATTCCCACTAACATGACTAACTTATTTTATGTTGTGAAAAATCCAAGGATCTTGCGGATGTAAGGTTTGCACTTTATACTCTCATGTATGTATGTATGTATATGGATACATGAATACTACCTACATGTATGTTTATTCTTTCCTCGAAAATAATTGTTTAATAACACTTAAAAATTATGTGAGTCATTCATCTTGACAAAATAAAGTATAGTTTCTCTGTTGTGCTCTTTCACTGAGGCACCGGTTGAAAATCAAGTGCTAGGGTCAGACTTGTCTGCAGCAAGTCTTCCCGTCAAACTTTTTCAGCCAGGGTTTCAAGTGAAACACAACATTACATTTTTCATTTTGATTTTCAGGAATTAATTATCCAACATGATTTCTTTCTCAATTTCATTCATTTATGTTCTTTACAATAGATCACTGTGTCAGAATAAGTATTACTGACTTGACTAGAACCTATATCTCTCTTTACATAGTGATCAGTGTCCTTGTTTTGCATTTGCAATATTGTATCTAAACAAGAATATATATGTACATAGTCCTCAATATAACCCATGTATGTAAGTATGTAAATGATGTAGTGATACATGTAACAAAATTATAAAAAAGAAAAAAAAAATGAAGATTGACTAAATAATCACTCTTGAATAATAATGAATATCTTTGTGCCAACTCTTTCTATACAAATATATCTTAAACATTGCTAACTCTCTGCATTTCACATCTGAGTGTTTCAGCTGTATGGTGTCCACAGACAGAAGTGACCCAAGAAAGCCAAGAGCAAAAGCTCCCCATATTCCAGACAAGTATCAGCAACCTCACCCACAGTTCAACATTGCACAGGAATCTTCAACTTCAATCAACATCACACAAGAACTTCTAAAAAACTCCACCAAACATCGATTAAAATGACTACCACAGACAATTTATTACAGTTTCGGGACGAAACTTATTCGGGGACGGAGGGAACTATAACAGAGCCATAAGACATGTACATGTAAAATAACTATAACAGAGCCATAAGACATGTACATGTAAAATGAACATGTACCTCAATTATATTCCATTGTTATTTAATGTTTGTTTATTGTGAATTTGTATTATAAGTATGGAGTTATTAGTTACTGATAAATGTATACACTCAATATTATGTAACACATGTTATAACTAGGATTTAATGCTATGAGTTTACTTTTGTAATAAGATTTTATGATAACAGTTCTATTAGTTCATAGCTCTTGAAAGTTGACATTTAATTAGTGTTGTTAGACCATTTCTGACCAGCTGGTGCAAAGACAGGAGCCAGGTGTCAATTGTAGTCAGACTGTCATTTTAGTCTCAGATAATCCTTGTTGTTATTAGGTAAGAGTCCCTACTGTTAATTGAGATGTCATACTGAATGAACAGGATAGCTGGCAGACATGACAGGACGTTAGGATTACTTGAACAATTGTTGAAAGTGTGTTATGATTGTTAGGAATCACTACCTGGAGATCTCGCTAAAACCCCAATGATATAAATATTGGGCAGTATGAATTTAAGTCAGTTCACTTTTAGAATTCATCTTGGCATGCGACTTTGCAGCGCCAAGGCAGTTCGTGTATGTAAGTTATATAGGTAACACTTGTAAATGTAGGTTGCTATATGTACTAACATATAGTTTCTGTAATAACTGGAAGTGCTGTATAATTGTGTAAATTGGAATTAATATTACGTCAAGGTTAAATAATTAGAATAGGGTAAATAAAGCTAGGTTGTGTTATATTTAACATGGACTACGAGTTACTTATTAATGTGATAACCAGTGAGCCCACCTGGTTATAGAACTCTATCAGTCTTGTTCTTTAGTAGTATGTGTAGGTCTACAGGTGATTGGCACTCAATGTTATCACATATTCATGAGTGAAAAACGTTGCTCAATCACAATCAACTTGCCATAAACTCGAGGGTGAACCTCGTCTTGTACCGCGAACAAATACCCATCGATGAAGAGCTGATTTTTTGTTTTCTTTGTTTCTTAGGCTGTTTGAAACACTCAAAAATATGAAACTCTTTATGAAACTGTAAACACCAACCAAGCCTGTAATATGAGCTTGAACTAAATGAAGTATAGAGGTGGTCATTTTTCTATCTTCAGAAACAGCACATGCGGTAATTGTTCTCATTATAGTCCATTCAGGACTAAAATGTCAAGACCGGATTCCAATCTTGATCAAAAATAGAATTCTATCCTTGCTTCATTAGCCTACTTGATTTAGAAATAATCCAGATCTATATATCATATACCAGGCATGCATTCATGTACAAAAAGTAAAGTGGCCTTAATTGGAATGCACCCAGGGAAGCTAACAGACAATGTTCAGAAGGACTGGTCAATAAACAATGTATCCCATTACTATGGTCTCAGTTCACAGGCATGGTCATTGATGGTAGTCAACTTTCAAAGGTTGACCTCATTTAAGACAATGATCCCAAATGACTGAGTAGGTCAGTTTATTTTGTCTCACTATTTTCCACCTCAAAGGTCTCTGTATAATTGGGCTCGCGCACAGTATGGTCAATGATCTCAAAGGTCTAGTATGGTCAGTCTCAAAAGCATCAGTATGGTTTATTCTCAAGTAAGTCTCAGTTCAACCAGTACTGTGAGGTCTCTGTATCATGTTCATCATATATTACTATGGTCAATCTTGGATGTCTTCATATTGTCAGTCTCATTTTGGCCAGTTTCAGTAGCCTTTAGTATGGTCAGTCTCCTCACAGCCAGCCTGAGGTATTAGTTAAGCCAGTCCCAATGGTCTCAGTACAGCCAGTCTCAAAGGGCACAGTTCAGCCAGTCTCAATGGTCTCAGTACAGCCAGTCTCAAAGATCTCATTACAACCAGTCAGAGGTCTCAGCCAGACTCTCAGCATGGTCTGTCTCCTCAAAACCAGTCTGAGGTCAGAGGTCTCCACATGGTCTGTCTCCTCACAACCAGTCTGAGGCCAGAGGTCTCAGTCAGTCTCAGCCTGGTCTTGTCTCCACACAACCAGTCACAGGTCTCCGCCAGACTCTCAGCATGGTCTTGTCTCCTCAAAACCAGTCTGAGGTCAGAGGTCTCCACATGGTCTGTCTCCTCAAAACCAGTCTGAGGTCAGAGGTCTCCGCATGGTCTGTCTCCTCACAACCAGTCTGTGGCCAGAGGTCTCCGTCAGTCTCAGCCTGGTCTGTCTCCACACAACCAGTCAGAAGTGTCAGCCAGACTCTCAGCATGGTCTTGTCTCCTCAAAACCAGTCGGAGGTCAGAGGTCTCCGCATGGTCTGTCTCCTCACAACCTGAGATCAGAGGTCTCAGTCAGTCTCATCCTGGTCTGTCTCCACACAACCAGTCAGAGGTCTCAGCCAGACTCTCAGCATGGTCTGTCTCCTCAAAACCAGTCTGAGGTCAGAGGTCTCCACATGGTCTGTCTCCTCACAACCAGTCTGAGGCCAGAGGTCTCAGTCAGTCTCAGCCTGGTCTTGTCTCCACACAACCAGTCACAGGTCTCCGCCAGACTCTCAGCATGGTCTTGTCTCCTCAAAACCAGTCTGAGGTCAGAGGTCTCCACATGGTCTGTCTCCTCAAAACCAGTCTGAGGTCAGAGGTCTCCGCATGGTCTGTCTCCTCACAACCAGTCTGTGGCCAGAGGTCTCCGTCAGTCTCAGCCTGGTCTGTCTCCACACAACCAGTCAGAAGTGTCAGCCAGACTCTCAGCATGGTCTTGTCTCCTCAAAACCAGTCGGAGGTCAGAGGTCTCCGCATGGTCTGTCTCCTCACAACCTGAGATCAGAGGTCTCAGTCAGTCTCATCCTGGTCTGTCTCCACACAACCAGTCAGAGGTCTCAGCCAGACTCTCAGCATGGTCTGTCTCCTCAAAACCAGTCTGAGGTCAGAGGTCTCCACATGGTCTGTCTCCTCACAACCAGTCTGAGACCAGAGGTCTCAGTCAGTCCCAGCCTGGTCTTGTCTCCACACAACCAGTCAGAGTTTTCAGCCAGACGCTCAGCATGGTCTTGTCTCCTCAAAACCAGTCTGAGGTCAGAGGTCTCTGCATGGTCTGTCTCCTCACAACCAGTCTCAGGTCAGAGGTCTCGGTCAGTCTCAGCCTGGTCTGTCTCCACACAACCAGTCAGAGGTCTCAGCCAGACTCTCTGCATGGTCTTGTCTCCTCAAAACCAGTCTGTCAGAGGTCTCCGCATGGTCTGTCTCCTTACAACCAGTCTGAGGTCAGAGGTCTCCACATGGTCTGTCTCCTCAAAACTAGTCTGAGGTCAGAGGTCTCTGCATGATCTGTCTCCTCACAACCAGTCTGAGGCCAGAGGTCTCCGCATGGTCTGTCTCCTCAAAACCGGTCAGTGGTCTCCGCATGGTCTGTCTCCTCACAACCAGTTTGAGGCCAGAGGTCTCAGTCAGTCTCAGCCTGGCCTGTCTCCACACAACCAGTCACAGATCTCAGCCAGACTCTCAGCATGGTCTTGTCTCCTCAAAACCAGTCTGAGGTCAGAGGTCTCCGCATGGTCTGTCTCCTCAAAACCAGTCTGAGGTCAGAGGTCTCCGCATGGTCTGTCTCCTCACAACCAGTCTGTGGCCAGAGGTCTCAGTCAGTCTCAGCCTGGTCTGTCTCCACACAACCAGTCAGAGGTCTCAGCCAGACTCTCAGCATGGTCTTGTCTCCTCAAAACCAGTCTGAGGTCAGAGGTCTCCGCATGGTCTGTCACCTCACAACCTGAGATCAGAGGTCTCCGTCAGTCTCATCCTGGTCTGTCTCCACACAACCAGTCGGAGGTCTCAGCCAGACTCTCAGCATGGTCTTGTCTGCTCAAAACCAGTCTGAGGTCAGAGGTTTCCGCATGATCTGTCTCCTCACAACCAGTCTGAGGTCAGAGGTTTCCGCATGATCTGTCTCTTCACAACTAGTCAGAGGTCTCAGCCAGTCACAATGGTCTCATCATGGTCCGTCTCCTCTCAACCAGTCTAAGGTCAGAGATCTCAGCATGGTCTGTCTATTCACATCCAATTTGAGGTCTGAGTCTCAATGGTCTCAATGGTCTCAAATTGGCCACTCTCCCCACAACCAATCTGAGGTCTCAGTATAGCCAGTCTCATGTCTCAGTACAGCCAATCTCAAAGGTCTCTGGATGGTGAGTTTCAAATGTTATCCTGTTCAAAGTATGGTCAATCCCAGAGGTCTCAATATGGCAGTATTGAGTTTTTTGTAAACCCCCCCCCCCCCCGCCCAAACGTAGACTTTATGGTTGTACTCTGATTTCTGCCATTTTGTAGAGAAATCACTGATACACGGATGGTTAACCAAGTGTGCATCAAAGACATTTCTTGTTCTCAGTGTCACAGGAGTTATTTTTCCTGATCGACTTCTTATGTTAATTATTATTATTTTTTTATATATTTACATGTACATTTCTAATTTACAGAACCATGCAACAAAAGTCATAAAGCTGTTTGAGGATGTATTCAGCTGGTTGCCATTGGCAACGGTTGTCGACCACAAGGTTCTGGTGGCCCATGGTGGAATTTCTGACAAAATTGACCTAAATTACCTGTCTAAGATAGACAGACACAAGGTAAGATTGCTTTGAAGTCTGAAGGGGAATCCAATTAGAGATGAGGTAATATTATACTTGGAATGCAGTAATTAGATAGAGCCACTCTGCTTCTTTGAGAAAGGAAAACTATTAGGCTAATTTTTATATGCCGATCAATAACTGATGTATAATGCAATCATGATTTCTGTCTGTCCATCTATCCATCTTTTGACTTTTTTATACACCCATCAATAGACAAGCTTGTATATTGCATTCATGATTTTTGTCGTCCAAACTTGGGGTATATGTTACCCAAGGGGCAAATAGGAACCCTATTCATTTTTGAGGTCAATGGTCAAGGTCACTGTGGCCGACAATCAGTAAATCATTGAAAATTGTTATATTTGTGCTACAAGTACAGTTCAAAGATGTGGATTGTGATGGCAAGGAAGAAGGCTAATGATTTTAACACCTCAGCCAATTGTGGCCAAAGGGTGTCTGTCCATCTTCCTTGTTAACACAATATCTCCTGCAAGTACCTCCTATATTTCCTATATTTTCGAGTCATTCCTATATTTTCCTATATTTTACTCAAAACCTCCTATATTTTCGAGTCATTCCTATATTTTACTCAAAACCTCCTTTATTTCCATATTTTGACTTTTTCTCATGAAAACTTTCACCTAGCTTCACTCGGCAAATATGAAAACATTTCAATCTCTCTTTATTGAACCAAGCAGCAGAATTGGTCTTCTCAATTGCCACCACTATGACTGCATTCAGTGGAAATAATTCGATTATCCAGAAAACTACCAATTTTGAAACATACAATCTATTAGTAACCTGTCTTAACACTCCTTTATTATCTCACCTTACGAAGCAAAGAGGAGATATTGTAAGGGGGGAAAGAGGATGCCGTCATCGGTGTCCCCGGCCTGGAAATGATAAGGTCTTTGGTTTAGCAAATTCGAAAAAACATCAAGAAAAATTCAGAAAAAAATATCTAAAAAAAAAACAAATATAGGGGGTGCTTATTCCACCTAGGGGTTCAGTTTTGGCACTAGCCCAGGAGATTCCATGGTTGCTCCTATGTGTTTTTCGTTTAGCTGAAGTGCACATGTACAGCTGTACATGGAAAGTTTGTTGCAGTTGTGAGCTGTCACTGAATGATTATCAAACTTGATACACATGTGTTTTATGATTAGAGGATGTACTTTTGCTATTTTGGGGATGAAATATAAATTTTTGTTCATTTTACGGCAAATGATTGAGTTTTTTGTTTAGCAAAATTGTAGGCCTTCTACAAACATAGAAAGTTTGCTGCAGCTGTCAATGGATGATTATGATACTTGATACACATGTTTCTTATTATTGAAGAATGCACCTGTGCTATTTATGAGATGAAATCTTAATTTGTGTCCAAATTATGAGGTTTTGGCCTTAGTAATTTGCCAATTATAAGGTTTTTTGTTAGACAAACAAATGTACTGAAAAGTTGTCTGAATTTGTCAGGTTTCGTTGGATGATTATGAAATTTGGTACACATATTTCATATGATTAGAGGATGTGCCTGTGCTATTTATGAAATGAAATATTAATTTTTGTTCAAATCTTGATGGTTTCGTCTTAGTAATTTGCCAATGATAATGTACATACATGTACACCTGTACAGGGAAAGCTTGCTAAAGCTCTCAGCTTTCATTGGATCAGTTTGACACTTGCTACACAAGTTTAATGTCATTCAATGATGTGCACGTGCTATTTAAGAAATATGACATGAAATATGAATTTTTGTCCAAATTATCGCAGTTTAGACTTTGTACATTTCCATTGATAAGGTTTTTGTTAGGCAAAAAATTACATGTTTTCCTGTACATGGAAAGTTTGCTCTACCTATATGTTTTCAATACTGCTGCAGTTTCAGGAAGAGACCCCGCAAGGAGAGATGTTGGGGTTCTCAGAACGCTTGTTGCCTATATTTTCCTATATTTTATTAAGAACATTCCTATATTTCTCCTATAGTTTGACAAATTTGCTCCTATATTTTCACTGTGAGTCACTTGCAGGCCTGATTATTGTCAGGTTTTCCAAATTCATATCACAAACATATTCAACTGGCAATGGACCTGAAGTCTATTGAAGATGATTGGCCTTGGCCTATTTTATCAAGGGAAAATTCTAGTATTGGTGATATCTATTGAAGGATTACATCTGGGCTCTCCAAACTCGTACTACATATGCAACTGGTGATTGGCTAGAAACCTTTTCAATTGGACTGACCTTGACCTATTTATCAAGTTCAATCTTAGTTTTTGCATTACATGTATGTCAAGGGATCATGCCTACAGGTAGGTTCTCCATAGTTTAAGGTCCAAATCTTAAGTTTTGGTTTCTGCCGTTGAAGTTATGCACAGTATGGAAGCCCATAAGGCTCTTGTTGTATGACTGGAGTAACCTTCGATATGAGGAATGCTATTTGTCACGTATTATACATCTTACCAGAGCTCTGATCAACTTGTATACTGACAATGTTATCATGTAAGAGGGTTTGCAACATGATGAAAGAGATGTCTTTGAAAGTAATTTGTGAGAAATAAACGTACAGAATTTCTTGAACCGAAAATCCCATGATTGTAAAAAAGGGTGATATCAGAGTTGCTCATCTCTGAACAACTGTTATGATATATGTTCTTGTAATCAGCTATTTAAATATTCAAATTCTGAAACTCTTTTGTGTTTGTAGTACATGTATTAAGTTATGTCTTTGTAGTATCTGTCAGCACTGCGTCCACCCATAAAGGAAAACAACGGAGAAGAGCAATCAGGTGACATAGACCTGGTAGAATGGAGACAGGTAAAGGCAAAGTTTAATTCCATCAAAGTAATTCATTAATCTTCATGTAATTAATCATCACAGGGCAGAAGGGGATCGTTTGAACCTTGAGCTCCCCCACCTGGTGATGAACCTGAACCAAGGATTCAACAAGTGGTAGGAAAAGGCAGAATAGGCAAACTTTACAGTGCAATTTACAGTGAGTCGTGGGTCAACAATCGTGTGCATCAAACCAATTTAAAATCATCTGATATAAACATTTTGATTGATTATCTGTCTCACATTCTAGCAACCTTTCACATATGAAGATGTCAAATTCAGCAAACAATGCCTGGTCGATAATTTGTTATAGTATTTGATATCTGGGTGTTCATTCGTACTCCTGTATTCTCCTTAGCATATTTCATATGCACATCAGTTACAATATTTTCTGTGGCAGATTTTGGACATTTTGTGGAGTGATCCGAGGAACCAGGCAGGTTGTAAACCGAACACATTCAGAGGAGGAGGCAGCTACTTTGGCCCTGACGTCACTGAGCTTTTCCTGCGTAAACACAAACTCAAACTGCTCATTAGGTCACACGAGTGTAAACCTGATGGATACGAATTCACTCATAATGGCAAGGTAAACAGTACTGTCAAATTATTACAGCTATGGTAATCCCCTAATAATTCAATTTAATAATTAATTTATTAATTTAATTATTGATTTATTAATTTAATTTAATAATTTAATTCAATTTGATAATTTCACAGGAATTAATATTTCCCACCATAAAATGTGGGGATGATCACTTTATTAGAACAAGAAGTTGACAAAATAGTCCAAAACCATGCAGGTAATCTTTGTTGTTTCAATGGTTTTAAAAACTGAGTGAATTTTGCCTCCAAAATTGGGAGTGATTGAATTTTGATAGGTGGATTGAATTATAAGGGGGATTACTGTAGCTTTGCCCTCACCAGTTTGGCAGTGAAATAATACAATGCATTAGGTCATATTAGGATAATCTCAGTATTCACAGGCTCAGCTGGTTATAACTCTATGAAATCAATAACATTGTTCACTAACATGTTTCACTGTAATAATTTGGGGGAAACTGGATTGAGCGAAAAATTTGTGCAGAACATTTTTTATTCAGCAGCATTTATTCTAATAATTCAAATGAAAGGGATTAGATTCTTTGAGAAATACCAAGAACGAACAAGTAGCTTATCTGGATGGAAATTCAAGTACATTTTTCTCCCTGATTATCTGAATTTTTGTTACATCCCCATACATTAATGGGGATTTCCTCTAATAATTCAATCACAGGAAGTGAAATTCTGCTATAACAGATGATCAAATTTATTAGAACAGCAAGTTGACAAAATGAACTGAAATCATGCAGATAATCCATTATTTCTTTGTTATTTTAATGATTTTTTGAGGGTGATCAAATTTATAAAAACAGTTGATTGAATTTTGCCCTCAAAATTGAAGGTGATTGAATTTAAATAATGGGATTGAATTACAAGGAGTTGCCATATGCCATGCTCACTTAAGAGAAATTCTCCCCAATCCAAGTTGTACTGTGTCATGTACTGTCTCTTTCCACATTGTAATGTTGTTTTCTCATATATTTTACAAAATCGCTTGTATATTCTTTGTTTTGTAGGTTTTGACAGTATTTTCTGCTTCAAATTACTATGAGATTGGCAGCAATAAAGGTGCTTATATCAAACTGAATGATCCAGACCTAGAACCACACATTGTCCAATACATGGCTGGCAGGAGCACTGAGAAAAGGAAGATAACTCTGAACCAAAGGTAAACATTACTTTTATCTCATTTCAGCCCCTTTATATGACAAGTAGCACAGAAGAGTGATAGTGTCTTCTCACTATGCCTTTCTCAACTCCTCCCTCTTCCCCCCCCCCACTCCAAGCTCACCACAGCCACAGGGCATTCTACATGCATCATTACCCTGTGGCACAGATGCAGGCATAGCTCCTTCTGTTGTGTAGATAAAGTCTTTGATATTAATCCTGTTAGCTTCTATGCATTTTTCACTCTCCGATTTGTATGCCCCCACTGTTTTCTCCATTAAATTGTTTACCATTCCTTTCAGATTAGATTTCTTATAAATCCTATGCTATTGAGTGAAAAGTCATGAAATTTAGACTCCTGCTGCCTGTACATGTAGAACTAATTAAGTTTGCCCCATTTTTGCCCCCATTTCAAATTTATCCATCCATTCAGTTGACTCAGAAAATATATAATTCATTTTGGTGAGTATATGTATATTGCAATTTAATTGAGCGAAAAGTGATAAGGATAACCCTAACACAATAAGTGGGAGAATTATAGCCAGGCTTCCAACTTCATACCACATATGAAGCTGCAAATGGACCATTAGACTATTGACTCATAGTATTTGAAGTATCTCCTTAGTTGCTCCTTTCCAAGGTCAAACTCTGTTAGGCTCTAATATTCAATGACTGAGTTCCCATCAGGCTATTTGCTGTGATCTCATTCCTTTTTATAGTGTAGATGAAGTGAAAGCAGACGAGTTGAAACATTACAGAGGAAAAAAAATTATCATCTCAGTTTGTTTTTTAATTAAGCCTGTTATTTTGTATTCACATAGAAACCCTTTGATCTGAGGTTATTTTTTCCACTATGATTATTATCAATTATTGCCTGTTCCTGGTGGATTGTGTCTCTTCATATTTTCCTCTGGAGGTTATACCTTGAGGCCAGCAAAGAGTTGTTATCTCCTGATGAGTTAATTTTCCTGGCATCAGGTCCTATCTTCTCATATGCCTGTGGCCATCAATCAAATTACATGATTTGAACATGCGCTATACTATGGTTTTAATATGTTTGTAGAATTAGCATGGTTGAGGCCTCTGCATTGAGAGACCTTCGGGAGAAGATAATTTCATCAAAGACGGAACTGAACGTGGAATTCAAGACATTTGACCCAAAGAATACTGGTTTGTACCATCTCTTTGATTTGATGCTTTATTGGTCAACCTCTCCCCCTCCCCCCTTTTCCTCTGCAGATAGTGATTTTCATATGTTTCTCAAGATTATTTTTTATCAACCGTAATCTTCTATATTTGATTCCCAAATCGTAAACCTGCTTTAATTAATGCCTTAATGTCCATTAGGCAGCACAATTCAAACCGTAGAAAACCGAAGTTAAAACTAAAAGTTATCTCCCCTAGAGGAGAGTTGTCCGCCCCTAGGGGAGCTCTCCCACTCATCCCAGTGGAGTTACTATAAAAGGCACTGTTCACATCATTCTTATCCTCTTTCTCCTGTTTGTACTCGACAGTGCACATCTTTGGAAGTGTTTGATTCAATACAGCTGTTGTTGTTGTTTCGCCGGTTTATATCCTTTACCAAGTTTGACTTGTGTTGTTTATTTTCGGAATTTCTTCTTACATTAGTATGTCTGAGGTTCCGACTTCTATTCCTTGTCGTACGTGTGGGCGAGTTTTGTCCCCTTTGGACGCCCACACGGCTTGTTTTTGTTGTAAAGAGTTGTGTTATCGGCGGACCACATGCGCCGAATGTGTGTTATGGAACTCGTCGACTTGGAGGAATTATGCCCAGGCTCGACGTGCTTATCTTTTACATGCGTGTGAAGACCCGTCTATTTCGGAGGTCGACAGACGGGTATTGGAAATTTCCCTGGTCAATGATATGAAATGTAACGAGGATCTCGACCGGGTTGGCTTGGATTTGTCTCATAGTTTTCAAGGTCCAGTTTCCCCCGCGTCGGTATATATTCCTCCGAGTGGCACTATTCTGCAGGAAGATAATTCTCAGCTGTTAGACAGCTTGTCCTGTACCGGTGCTGCATTGTCTGGGGTCCCTACCAAACCCGTTCCATTGTCCGGCTCAACAAAGGCCAAGTCGGTTTTGCCGGAGCGTTCCATTGTCTCCGTCAGACAAAAGAATACTTTGCCACATGTTATTTCGCCTTTGTCTATCGGTTTACCACACGTTTCTTCTAAAGAGAAGAAAGCAAATAAACATCGTCGTGTGTCAATTTCTCCGTTGCGGGTTAAATCTAAACATGGTTTATCTAAATCCGTTTCTCGTTTTATGGAGGGTCGTTCGGACCTGCCATTGAGTGTTCAAGTTGCAGACTTACGAGCTCCGGTTACTGCGTTTGTTGATTCATCACATCGTCGTTCCCATACTTCTACACGACGCACACGTACACCGCAATACCGTTCACGTTTATCATCCTCCTGTCGACGTCATATCACTCGTTCGCCTTCGCCGGTTTCGTCGAGTTCGTCTGATGATTCCTCTTCTTCAGTGAAAAGTTCGGAGGATACGTCAATGCTGGATTTTTCGGTTAAAATGCAGGCGCTTGTAGCGCTGGTTCCGAATATGCCTGCTGCTTCGAACGTTGTTCCGTCTCGTATTAAATGTCAGACAGCGGCGGCTTCTGCGTTCGCGTCTCCGGCGCCTGTAACTCCTCTTTCTTGCGCTCCATCACCAGCTTGGGTGGATAATTTAGAGAAGTTTGATCGTCAATTAGAGGACGACAATAAATTTAAGAAGCCTCGTTTTCGATATCATTATGACATTCATGATAACGTGTTGCCCGAGAAACCACCCAAACGTGACCGGGATTTGAGTCAGATTTCTAAGACATCTAAGTCAACTCCTCTCGGGATCTATTCCAAAGTGGTGGAGAATGTTCTAGAGATGTTGCAAGTAGTGCAACGTGCTTCATCTGTCGCGGATTGCTTTTTGTTGGCTACTTCTCGGATTGCCTTGGATCCTGAATTACGCCTAGACAATGGATCGACTTCTTTGTCTCCAGGTCGCGTGGCTTATTTGCGTGGTTTTATTGACACCCTCGTTCAGGCTAACCGTCAAGTCATTGAGGCCGGTTCTTTTTCTTATGTTTCGCTTCTCCAAGCGCAACGCAATGCCTTACTTAAGGTGATCAAGCCGGAGGTTCCATATGTGGTTAAGGATCAATTGCTTCATCAGCCATTATCATCCAAGTTCATTTTCAACAATGCTATTGAGTCCGTCATGCCCGCGGTTCGTGAAGAACGGACCTCTCGTTTGATTGCTGCTGTTGCTCGTCGTCCGGGCGTCGCCACGGATCGTAGACAGAGACAGGGTCGTACTTCCAATACCACCCAACAGGATGGGGGTCCTCGGGGTAATTTTCGTGGCATCGACAAACCTCCACGAGGCCGTGGTCGCCGTTCCTTTCGTGGGAAATCTTCCAAACGAGGTGGACATTCCAACAAATGACTATCCGATTTCCGTGTCCGATCAAGCCGAAGATTTTCATCTACCCGCTTTCCGGTCATTCAGTCATCATGTCGTGGGCGGCCGTCTACAATATTTCTTCGAAAATTGGCGGCTCATCACGGACGACGCCTGGATTATAAGAGATTTGAAGGAGGGCTTCCTATTCAATTTTCAGTCGCTGCCCAAACTCATCGCTTGGCCTCGTCCCTCCCGTCTGCCAGTTTCCGCAGGTCACTTACAGACACTTCTGTCATCGGTCACCACGCTCATCGACAAGGGAGCCGTCAGGGAGTTACCACGGACCGAAGTCAGCGTAGGTTTTTACAGCCACGTGTTTCTGGTACCAAAGAAAGATTCGGACCAGATGCGGATGGTGATCGACCTCAAGGTATTAAACAAGTTTCATCTCATCACTCCCCCTCATTTCAAGATGCCTACTGTTTCATCGATTCGGGCCCGCATACATCATCGGGATTGGTTGGCCTCAGTCGATCTTCAGGACGCGTATCTTCATATTCCAATTCATCCACGTCATCGCTGTTACCTCCGCTTCACTATCAACGAACGTCGCTTCGAGTGGCAGGTCCTCCCATTCGGAGTCAACATCGCCCCCTGGTTGTTTACCCGTATCACCTCACCGGTCATGGCATTTCTACACCGATGCTTCCGAGACCGGCTTCTGGACGATTTGGAGGTGTCCGGCAGATGGTCAACGTTGGATGCCAGACTTCACATCAACCTTCTGGAGATGAAGGCAGTCATCCTGGCGGTTCAACATTGGAGTCAGCGTCTCATGAATTCGTCTCTTCTCATCGCGACGGACAACTCAACGGTCATTGCCCACATCAACAAGATGGGTACCACCCGATCGCTATCAACGTTTCGTCTGGTGTGGGATCTGTACGACTGGGCTCTCATTCATCATTGTCATCTCCATGCTCGCCATGTTCCGGGTCGGCTCAATGTCTTAGCGGACAGCCTGTCTCGTCCAGACACCGTTCTTCAGACCGAGTGGCAACTTCATCCGGAGGTGTTCCAGCAGATCTCCAACGTCTGGGATTCACCCTTGATCGATCTGTTTGCGACGAGGAACAACGCCCAGTTAGCCCTTTTCGTCAGTCCGATTCTGGATCCTCAAGCCTTCGCCATCGACGCTCTGTCAATCAACTGGGACAACTTCCTAGCTTATGCCTACCCACCGATGGCCCTGATTCTGGAAGTGCTTCAAAAGATTTCTCGACACGACTGCATCATTCTGCTCGTAGTGCCGTGGTGGCCTCGTCTTCAGTGGTTCCCGGTTCTGGTCCCGCTTCTCACTGCCCCGCCACGTTGTCTGCCAGTTTGGCCCAGCCTGTTACGTCAACCGCACGGGATTCTCCATCACAACCCACGGTGGCTCAACCTACACGTCTGCAGACTATCCAGAATGCACTCTCAGTCCAAGGATTTTCAGCAGAGGTTGCACGGACGATGGTTTCAGCCAATCGATCTTCCACATCGCAGCTCTATCAGGCGAAATGGGCCTATTTCGTCTCCTGGTGCCGAGAACATGATGCCGATCCCGACTCTGCCTCTGTTTCCCTAGTAGCTGACTTCCTCCTTCACCTTCACCGTGATAAGAAGTTTCAAATCAGCACCATTGAAGGGTATCGATCTGCTCTGGCTAGGGTGTTACGTCTTACCTCCGGTACCGACATTAGCCTAAACGATAATATCTCTGCGCTCATTCGCGCTTTCGCGTTACAGTCTCGCCGTACTCGCCAGCTGTTACCGAAATGGGATATCGGTGTGGTTCTGTGTGCTCTGATTCGTCCGCCCTTTGAACCCTTACATTCCGCCTCTCTAAAAGCTGTTTCTTACAAGGCTGCTTTTTTGGCGGCTTTTGCTTTGGCGTCTAGAGTGTCTGAACTTCATGCTCTTCAAAGATCTTCTATGACCTGGACGGCGGATTGGTCTCGCATTTCTTTTCGACCCATTCCGGAGTTTATCGCCAAAAATGAGTCTGTTCGCTTAGGTCCGTGCGCTCAACGTTCGTACTCCATCCCTGCGTTATCAGACTTCGTGCATGGCCTCGAAGACGACCTTTTGTTATGCCCTGTTCGAGCCATTCGCCACTATCTCACTCGTACCGATTCCGCTTGCGGCTCTCAGCGCCTGTTATTTCTGTACCTTCGCCCGTCTGCAATGCGTGACATTACTAAAAATACCATTGCCGCATGGTTGAAGAAGCCCATTAGATGGTCTTATCAATTGGCCATTGACGCTCCCCCTCTATTGTCTGCTGCTTCTTCTCATGAGATTCGTGCCATCGCTACGTCATGGCCTTTATGGAAGAACTTGTCCCTCCATGACATTGTCCAGTCTTGTGCCTGGACGGCAAACTCCACGTTCACCAATTTCTATCTGAGAGATATGTCAGTGCAGTCAGATAGGGTGACCACGCTTGGACCGCTGGTAGCTGCCCAGCACGTGGTCAAGTAAATTTTCAAAAAAGGGGGGGGCGGCATTTTGTATCATCGCAGCAAGTCAGCCAACTTGCTGTATCATCTCATCTCTCAATCATAACATTTGTCCACATACAACATGATCACCTAAGAAGGAAGAAATAAGTCAGATGGCCGGCCATGGACTCTCAAATCATCAATCTAAGAGGCCTGACACTATGGTGAGTTTAATCTTTACCTTAACTGCAGATTTGCTTGTGTCATTTCAGGTTGAAACTGACTTCCTTCTAGATGATCTCAGCTGGGTCACCTACGCTCAACTCACAAGACGAAGTATTGACACTTTGCCAGTGTCTCCACAGTCGAATAAAGTACAGAGAGTTGACGATTGCGTAGAGTTGACTCAGGGAGCAAACGCAGTCAACTCCAACGCATCCTACAAGACCTGTTCAACTTTCAAGGACCAAGTATGGAGAGTTGACATAAGACGGCTTGTGGACTGAGAGTGGTGTGGCTTGGCGCCCTCTAAGCTCCGGGCAGTATACGCTCTCCCCGTTCTTAAGGTCCAGCCAAGTATCTTCCTGTATGCACGGACTGCTGGCTATTGCCCCACCCAGGACATACAGTGCCTACCAAGAAGACCTAGTAGCCTAAGGGGCCGAGGAATCCTTCAACTTGGTAGAGTTTGCGTACCACACCACGAGCACAGCTACATGGATGGAGACACTCAAGATAAGTACAACTGTATCAAATCCATGAATTACCCTTTTACGTCTCTGACCAGGGTTCCACTTGTTGAGTGTTGATGTCTCATGTTTATGCCCATGTCTGTGTCATCCCAACGGTTACTTAGCCTGCTTTTGGAGCTACAACAAGGCCGAGGTTCCCACCTCCTTATGTTGGTACTGAGGCATTAATTAAAGCAGGTTTACGATTTGGGAATCAAATATTAAACATTTATAAACAATGTTTCTATTTGTTACCAAATCAAACCTGCTTTAATTTAATTGTCCCTCCCTTCCTTCCCCTCACTCCACGGCCTTGCTCACTACAGGTCTCGGTTGGTTACAATGAGAAAGAGGATAAGAATGATGTGAGCAGTGCCTTTTATAGTAACTCCACTGGGATGAGTGGGAGAGCTCCCCTAGGGGCGGACAACTCTCCTCTAGGGGAGATAACTTTTAGTTTTAACTTCCGTTTTCTACGGTTTGAATTGTCCTGCGTAATGGAGATTAAGGCATTAATTAAAGCAGGTTTGATTTGGTAACAAATAGAAACATTGTTTATAAATGTTTAATTTTTTAACATCAACATGATTCTGACACTCAGACCCCTCCATCATGCCCTGCACAGTGAATTTCATTACAGTACTTAACCCCAAACATTCTAAAAGCTACCTTGTATTACAACAGCGGGAGTGAGGGATCGGGGTTCCAGGCACCAACCCCAAGACTGATACAAAAGCAGGTGTATATGTTTGGAATCAGAAATCAGGTTGTAGAATCTTGTGTCGGTATTGTATTGTAGGTAGAATAAAGGGCAGTGATTGGTGTACCTGCTTGGAGAGGGTGATAGAGATGGATCTGCCATGGAGAACACTGAAGCCCAAGCTTGTGAAGAATGTTGATGATGGCATGGTGCTGTACGATACCACGTTTGAACAGTTCAAGATTCAACATAAATACTCAGAGGTATATTACTGCATAAATACGCATTAGTAAATTACCACTGAATACTCATTTAATGGAAATTGCCAGCTAAAATATTCTGGAATACTCATTTATCAAGCCCAGGGATAAAATGCTCAGAAATGTAGGACTCCGATGCCATTGAGGAATCTGTTCATGGGTTGAAATAATTGGGTAGTTAGATATTTCTTCAGGTAAGAGATTTGTTAAAGGTGCCAGTACAACTTTCAGCTTGTCTCTCATTAGATAATGTTTGCTTCTGTGGAAAATGAGCTTGCCTGCAGACAGATGAAGGGGCAACAAGACTCGGCGCCAATTACAGGTTGTCTCGGTCATGGGTGCAGGTGTTATTCTGACCTTCACTGTCTGTCTGACCATGAAGAATATGAAGCTGAATATTCATAACATATCATATGCCTTACCAAGAATTCCTATAGGATTTTGAAATTTCCTATAGGATACAATAGGACAAATTATGTGTTCTTTACGATCCTGTAGGAAATTTTATTTTGTCCTATAGGATCCCATTGGTCAGAAAGTTCTGTCATATATGATTCTTTAGGACAGACAATCCTGTCCTATTGGATTCTATAGCAAAGATTTTCTGATGGAATTTTCATCATGTCATCTTCTATTCACAAATTCATCGGGATCTTGTACCAGATGGGAAATTTACGGCCTCTATCGCTTCCCACCATAAGCTTGAGTAATATGTAACCTAATCCAGAACACACTCCTTTCAATGCAGACCAAGGTGAATAGGGAGGAGATGCATAATATATGTATGGCATGTGTTATTGTTGCATGGTTTGATGATATATTCTGCAGCATTCTGATTCTGTTGTAGAATGGTCCCACTGTCACAGAGACGCTCTACAAGAATAAAGACAGTCTGGAAACCATCTTCAGGTTAATTGACAAAGATAATTCAGGTTTGTATCAATTTATGTTTATATTAGACCAAAAAGCATTCCCACCTTTCTCCAAAGTACATAGCAAGAAATGAGTGGTACTCCAATTAATAAAATGGTATGCCTTTGTTTGAAATTTGCAGTGTGATCCTGTCACATATAACAGTAAATTTTTGTCCCCCGCTACTTAGTAGGGGGGGGACTTAGAAACACCGGTGTCCGTAATTCCGTAATTCCGTGATTCCGTAATTCCGTAATTCCGTGATTCCGTAATTCCGTAAGATTTTCTTGTCCGGACAATAACTCGTGAATGATTCAACCGATCAACTTCAAACTTGGGGTGTGCCTTGACATCGGCGAGAGGACGGTTGGGATTGTTTTTCAGCAATGTGCGTAATCCAATATGGCCGCCGTCAGCCATTTTGGATTATAAGCAGTTCGATCTTAGATTTTCTTGTCCGGGCAATAACTCGTGAACGATTTAACCGATCAACTTCAAACTTGGGGTGTGCCTTGACATTGGTGAGAGGGCGGTTGGGATTGTTTTTCAGCAATGTGCGTAATCAAATATGGCCGCCGTCAGCCATTTTGGATTATATGCAGTTGGATCTTAGATTTTGTTGTCCGGACAATAACTCGTGAACGATTTAACCGATCAACTTTAAACTTGGGGTATATGCCTTGACATTGGTGAGAGGACGGTTGGGATTGTTTTTCAGCAATGTGCGTAATCTAATATGGCCGCTGTCAGCCATATTGGATTATAAGCAATTGGATCTTAGATTTTCTTGTCCGGACAATAACTCGTGAACGATTTAACCGATCAACTTCAAACTTTGGGTGTGCCTTGACATTGGTGAGAGGACGGTTGGGATTGTTTTTCAGCAATGTGCGTAATCTAATATGGCCGCCGTCAGCCATATTGGATTATAAGCAGTTGGATCTCATCCGGACAATAACTCGAGAACGATTCAACCGATCTACTTCATATGTGGGGAGTGCCTTGACATTGTTGAGAGGAGGATTAGGATTGTTTTTCAAGGACGTGCTTGATCCAATATGGCCACCATCAGCCATACTGGATTTCATTGGATTTTAAGCAGTTTGATCTTGTCCGGACAATAACTGGAGTACGATTCAACTGATCTACTTCAAACTTGGGGAGTGCCTTGACATCGGTGAGAGGACGGTTGGGATTTTTTTTCAGCAATGTGCATAATCCAATATGGCCGCTGTCAGCCATATTTGATTATAAGCAGTTGGATCTTAGATTTTCTTGTCCGGACAATAACTTGTGAACGATTTAACCGATCAACTTCAAACTTGGGGAGTGCCTTGACATCGGTGAGAGGACGGTTGGGATTTTTTTTCAGCAATGTGCATAATCCAATATGGCCGCTGTCAGCCATATTTGATTATAAGCAGTTGGATCTTAGATTTTCTTGTCCGGACAATAACTCGTGAACGATTTAATCGATCAACTTCAAATTTGGGGTGTGCCTTGACATTGTTGAGAGGACGGTTGGGATTGTTTTTCAGCAATGTGCATAATCTAATATGGCCGCCGTCAGCCATATTGGATTATAAGCAGTTGGATCTTGTCTGGACAATAACTCGAGAACGATTCAACCGATCTACTTCATACCTGGGGAGTGCCTTGACATTGTTGAGAGGAGGATTAGGATTGTTTTTCAAGGACGTGCTTAATCCAATATGGCCACCATCGGCCATACTGGATTTCATTGGATTTTAAGCAGTTTGATCTTGTCCGGACAATAGCTGGAGTACGATTCAACTGATCTATTTCAAACTTGGGGAGTCCCTTGACCTTAGTGAGAGGACAGTCATGTATTATGTTTTATGAATGTGCATAATCCAATATGGGTGCCATCCGCTGTATTAGATTATGTTAAGCTCATCAGCGATATCTCAATTTTCAAATCTCACTCTTATCATGATATGAGATATCATCGACAAAAAAAAATCGACCATAGAGGTCCATGGCCCCCGCAGCAGCAGTGCCAGTTATGGTGGATGTAATCCACCATAACTGGTGCTGCTAGCGGGGGACATGGACCTCTATGGTCGATTTTACATTTTTATTCTTCAAATTTTCTTGTATTCACCAGGCAGACAAGTGGTAAAGATGTGGGGTATAAGTCAGTGATGATTTATTGTGCTTATGCTGCCGGTTAAACTCTGTTAGTTAAGGCATCAAAGGCAATACTCCACTTTTGAGATGGTGAGAACAGTGGAACTCTCCATATATATGAAGCTGTCTGACATGACCTATCGTAGAGCCAGTCTGCCTATAAGATGTGATGAAAAAACTTTCCCATTGTTCATAATTATATATGAAACTAGTACGCTGATTTAAGTTTATAAACAAAGAGACATGCAAACTGGGCCAAATCCAGTACATTATTGTCGCAAAATTGATATCAGTAATACAAGATCATATATATGTTGATATCTGTGACTGGCACTCTGGCCCTGTCATAACCACTGTGAATGGACTAAATTAATCTCCCCACACAGAAGAATTCCAATCTCTTTGACACTGTACTGTAAACATGCATATGAAAATGACTCCACATTCCATATTAAAATGACTCCACATGCCATATTAAAATAACGTCTCCAAATTCCATATTAAAATATGACTTCACATTCCATATGAAAATGACTCCACATTCCATATTAAAATGACTCCACATTACATATTGAAACAACTCATTTGCATTTTTTTTTTTATTTTTTAGGTTACATTAGCATGGATGAGTTCTCTGAAGCATGTAGTATTCTCAGTCGTCACATTGGACTGCCTATCAAACCTGAAGATGTGGCGGACCTCGCTCACAGTATTGACCAGAACAAGGATGGACAGATTGACTTCAACGAATTCCTTGAAGCTTTTCGTTTGGTTGATATGGAGGGGAAGGATATTAAAGTATTGGGCGATTCTCCAATCAAAATGGACTCCACGCTATCCCAGTATGATCTTCCCCCAAATGAAAACAAGGATGTTTCGAACTTACAGTCAGGTGTAAAGTCACCTGATTCTCCTGTTGGAAAGTCTTCACCACACAAAAATGTAAAGCAGTCATCAAGTATCAGTACAAAATCTGTTCATTCTGATGGAAATAATGCAGAAGGGAGTGACCATTAGTCTGAATTTTCTCTAAATGTTTCTCGTGAGACATTTCCAGGAAATTCAACCTAGATGATCATCTGTACTCTTCTAGTGGTGACTTTATGTACATGGATATCACCTTGAAGGGTGCTTTCCTTGAATCGCAGTCTCTGAGTTCTGTAAAACAGCAATTAGATGGCTGGAACTTGTGCTTTTGCGATAACAATGTGGGAATGAGAGATGTATCATTTAACAAAAGATTTCACATATGCTGCATGCTCTTTTTGGAATTAGAGGCAAAATGCTTTGCAAAGAAAGCGATCGTTCCGCCATCATGTTTAATGACCTCTGGAGCAGTTAGACAATGAGAGATTTAACCACGATCTCCCGAATGGCCTAAGAGATAAACTAACCTGGTCTCAGGATATTATCACAGGATGGCAGTTAAAGGACAGACACAGTGACTATGAAGGGTTAGTGTCGAAAGACACAGTACCAACTTGTTTATCAGTGATTGTCTAACTATGTAGGATGGAGCGCTGTTTGTGCAGTACTATTGTAGCGTATAATTCTCAAATATGTAACCATTACTTTATCTGATTTGCTTTTACTGGCTTGTAACAAGTGGGAATTTACCTTTAGCTCATTCAGTAGAGCACTGCATTCATAAACTCGGGGATAAGTGATCATTTCTGGTCAGGCTTCTCCACGTCCTTGACGTTAACGTTGGTACCGTGGCAAAAACCTGAGCTTGCCACCCGGAAATGTATGATTTGTGCTCGAGGTTAGAGAAGCAGTCAATTATTCTTTGAGGTGGGGAGTGGTATAATGGGAGACATTCATCTGGTGCTCTGATGTACTAGCTGGTAACTAGATGAAATTCCCTTTTCGCTCATTTTGGTAGAGCACTAGATTCTTAAGCGAGAGGTACGTTCAGTGTTCGTATCCCAGTCTGGCTTCGCCCCATCACGTTCACATAATGTATATTAGAATTTAATAATAGATTTTGTTCTGTTTCTAAATGTACCACATGCATCGAATCAAAGTCTTATAGTAACAAGAGAAAACCTTCATGTCGTATATCAATGAACCTGTTTATAAGTATGAGTACGACGGTCGAATTAAACTGTGCCAAATTAGCTAGGACTCGGGCATCACATGTCCTTGTACACAGAAACATTTCATTTTAGGAAATGATGGATTAGGGACCACACTTGTATTTTTGTTGTAATAGATAGGATCCTGCTATTACAGCCCCTTAGAAGTTGGCGCCATAAATACCCAGATGTAACAGATCCCCCTGGTGTGCTATTATGCAATGCATTTTCACCCTTTACGTACCATCCTTGAAAAGTATAACTTGACATATTCTAGGGAAATTTCTTACCGTACATAGCCTGTACATAATGTGGGATATATTTCATGAGGTATTCATGTCAGACCATTGGCATCTTGTTCTTCTTCCTCTTGGAGACAATATTATCTACAGTAATTATATTGAAATACATGTAGAATAGCTAGACTCATTTGTCTGTGATATAGATAATCAAGTATTACTGGAATACAACAGAGGAACATTTATATATGGGGAATAAGCAACACTATTTCCAATTGTTGTGGGGTACCAATACTTTGAACAAAGTCTAGCAGTACCTTGTGAAGCAGGTATTGTTTTCAAGTTTTGCTATATGTGGAGAATAATGCCTCCTGTTTCTGGGAACAATTTATGACTGATAGCTTCCAAATTTAGGAAAAGATGATGATGCAGTATATCTGGTAAGCCAATGAGAATCCTTGACACTTTCAGAGATTGACATTGGTGGGAGAGTTTTGCTTGTATATGTAATTAGTGCTCAATACTTAACCATATTTGTAATATATATATCATCTGTGATTGTGCTCAACCCTGCTTTATGCAGCCAATGTAAGGCAAAGCAGCAATACTCCATCTTATTCTACGGGTTCTATACTCGACTATTTACGTACTGTTGTTTTTACCCCTCGGCCATATTTGGCTGAAGGGTATTGTCATGGTCCATCTGTATCATCCATATGTCCATCAGACTTGTTAGAATGACAACTCTGGAAAAAGTGTAGGCTTTCAAAATGCATACCACAGGTCATTGATGTATTTGGTTAATTGACCTATTTTTCAAGGTCAAATATGTTAAATGTATATTTCATGTTGTTAGCACAATGTTACCTCTTGGAGGATTATATCCAACTTTCAGTTCCCAAATTCATACGACTTTATGCAGCTGGCAGTGCACCATTAACCTATCTAAGATAACTGACCTTGACCTATTTTCTCCAGATCATAATGTTAAATGTAGATTCAATCCTAGCATATCTCAAGATCTTGAAGCTTTAGAGCTAACTTTATTCAGATTTACACCACTGAAGCTTATCGAACAAGCCCTATTGAAGTTGACTGACCTTGACCTATTTTATTTAGGTCAAAGTAAGTTTGTCTGTTCACCAATGATGTTATCACATATTGATTGAACCATAGCCAAGTTGTCCAAGAACATACATGTATACATGGTACATACATGTATATATCAATAAATGGACTACAACCATACTTCACTAAATTTTACCACACATGCACTGGAATACCAACAGTTGAGGGGTGTGGTCCTATTGGGATATTTTCTTAATCAGCATTTATGAGACTGTTAATTAGTTAGTTACTTAGTGATCAGGTGTAATAAGTTAAATATTATGGCATGTAGCTACCAAATGGCTGACATTGAGGCACAAAGAGTGGTAACCCATGGGGCATAGCTACTACATGCTATGCTGATAGCTGTTGAGTCATAACTTTTGGACATAGATGACCTATGGAGCATTAATACAAAACTTAAGGTTAATGGAAGTGTGTGGATCATTCCTACTAAAATGGTAACTTTGAGGCACAACCACTAGATATTGTTAAATTATGAGGTATAAAAGTTACTAAAGCTGCTTGATAAATGTTGAGACAAAACTACCAAACTGATAACCTTTGATACTGATCAACTGTATATTGGTAGCTTAATGAACTGGTACAATGTAACCGTAGAGCTGAACTAGTATAAGATTTTCTTACCTGATGAGACATAACTACTGAATGAACATGATGAAGAAGAGGCTAAATTATATTGGTAGGCCTATAGCTATTGATCCATATTTACTAGACATTGGTAGCTTTTGGGCTTATCTACTAACATGTAAGCATTTGGTAACTGTTATTTACATGTAAATTAGATAGTGGTAATGCCTAGCAATCATATTAATGTATGGGCTCTGAAATATGGATGTACTGTCAAGTTTGAATAGTTTACCTGCTAGCTTATTAACCCCATCCTCCGGAGGAGGAGGGGGTTATTGGAATCGTCCTTGGCTATGGGGACCTCAGAAAGCTTTGTACATCAGAAGCGGGAAAACTAGAAAGAGTTAGGCTGTGAAACTTGCCTAGTTGGTCACAATTGTAATGTTGTGAGTCTGTATAGTTTTTGGGCGATGGCAGATGAGAATTGATACGTTTTTTTGCCAAGAAATGATCGAAATTTAAAGGGTAATTTTTACACGGAACGTGGCTGTTGTTGTTGTTGCACGTTAAGAGATTGATGGATTAACCCGGATGTTCCTACTGTACAGATATACCCCGGGTATTTGCGGTGCGCTCAGTCTCTGCACAGAGGTGACGATGGTAATCAAAGTGTTAGCTATACTCGCATCTCTTGAGCAGGAGATTGCCTGTTTTTGCGACAACCGTAAAGTGTGCCGTTATTCCAGCATGGCGATGAGAAATAAAAATCAAAGTACTTAAAAGTACTGATGTCGGGTTTACTTGCATCAGAAGGGTTTATTAGTCCCATATTTGTGATCATTTAAGGGAGAAAATCGTCCTCAAGCTGTTCGGTTTGTAGGGCCAACCTTTCACTTTTATCAAAAGGATATGAAATGGATCATTTTGTTCAGCCTACATGCTGAATTATAAGACACGAAATAATGAAGGGCTGCAGATGCACGAAAACGGATTTATGGCGCACCAAAGTTGGTACATTGGCTTATTTTCTTATTTTTATGCACTATTAAAGCTTATTCGATGCAGATTTTCTTTTGTTACAAAAATAGGACACCTTTAACCAAAACCAATTTTAGCTATTTTAAACAACAAATAATTCTGAAATAGTCAGTCTAAATATGATTTTGGTTGAAGGTGTCATAAATTTGCAACAAGAGAAAATGTCGACTGCAAATGCACCGAAAAATGCTAAATAAGCCAATGCGGCAGGTCTGAACCACTGTAAGTCTCGTCGTGTTTATCTGTGGGCCTCGATTTATTCTTTATCTGATCGATTCTTTACACTATTAGATTATTATCACCAAGTATGTAGACTAAAAGAAATAGTCAACTTGGCGCTTTTCAGACAAAAATTAGCCCCACCAGCTGTGTGTATCAAAAACGTGTTGAGGACAATTCCCTATCTAAAGTGAACACCACGTTGGCTCTGTGATCTTACAACAAAACTTCCATGGATTCCGTGCCGAATGACTACCCTTGCCGCCGTAACGAATATGATACCGGATAAAATAAATTGGAAAGGCAAATTCAATAGAAATTGGAAAGATAAAATTTACTGGGATAATGTCCCAATTATCACATTCAATGCACAAGCTACCGTGCATTGCAAATGTGTATATGAATGCTGTTAGGGGCATGAATGCTGTAAGGGGCATCAAATGAGAACAGTCTCCGGGCAGGAGATCAAAACTACACATGTGCAGAAGAAAAAAGAAAAACCGAAGAGTGATACTAATGTAGGGTTTACCCTTGGTAAACCCGACAAAAACGTTCCAGATCAGAATGGAAAACTCACCAACGTTTACGCTTTAGTTTACCTGATAATTTTTACCAGGGCAACATTAAACATATTTTCCATCAACTTTGGAAGAAAGATACGGAGTTTTTGGCTTGAAAATGGCACAAGCCGAAGTGCGTCGGCAGACACGGCAAGTGAACTCCTATTTTTCCATGAACGAAGTCGGCAACTGACAGTCAAAATCTACACCATTTCTCCGCTAGAAAATATCAGTTTGCCGATTTTGTATTATTATGATTACATTGAAATAAGGAGTTGAAATGAACCCCGAAGATTCAAGCAAACTTATTTATAAAATTATGAGGTAAATGTTTTGTTCTTCGACAAATCGCGTGTTCAAAGGCTTCTTTTTTCTTGTATCAAACAGCTCAAATCAGAGGGATTAAACGTTGTGCTCAAGTTAGGAGGTTCCCAAATTAGAGAGCAAAAAAATAAATAAATAAAAAATATTAATAAAAGTTTTTTTCTTAATTTGTTTTTATGATAATCAATGTTCAGTTATGTTGATTCCTCAATGAGTAAGTATGATTTTTGATTCAAAAGCCTACCTATTTTGCCAGAATTCGTGGAATTTGAATATTTTTGCTAATTTTGGCACATTTCCCCGCCTAAAGAAATTTTACTGTGTCGAATAGAGGGACAATCAGGACTACACTTGAGCAACACTGGACATGGGGCAGGGGCACTGGACATCAGAATAAAATGTATTTCCCCCAAAACAAAATTTTTGACCTTACCTACATATACTCAAATTTTTCCTAGACTGTATTTGAAAACAGACATATTTTTTTTTGGTTACAGTTATCACTTAGTGATCAAGAAATTTACTGAAAATGTTCAGGGAAATGCTATTTAAATTCCGTTCTGTTGCGCAGGAAATGTAGCTTGATTATTAATTTTTCTATGCTGTGCACTGTTGACAATTGCACTGTCTTCATTCGGTCCATGATCCATTCGCAACAAATTCTATGCAAACCATGCCATTTAGTCTGCCACTCTGAGAGCATGTCCAATGATGTCCAAGGTACTATTTCGGCATACACATGTGAGGAACAAATCCCAGATCTATTTTTTACCAATTACAAAATAGGATGGGGTTTTCGAAGTCCACGAGTTCTAGTTGTTTCAGGAAAAAGGTTAGTTTAAGATTCATGTTATTGTCAAATTCTTCATTTGGAAAAGTAAATTAAGATGATAGTTTATATTTTAATTCACAAAGGTTTTGTATATGAGTGATAAAGAAAGCAATACTGAGCGTTCAAACTATTCTCTTTCTCAGAGGAGTCTATTGATGGCCAAGGAAAGTAAGTTATACACAGTTTTATATTAGAGTGGCCCTGTTTATATCATGTAATATTATTCATGTATTCTTCCAATTATTAGTATGAATTGGATGAGAATCTTTCTGTTAAAATGAAACGTTGATGCTTTATGATACTACACCTATTTTATGCTTTGTGTGATCTATTTATACAGGAAGATGTGTGTGATTGCCAACTTTTATTTATTAAGTCATAATTTATATCAAATTTTATCATTATCTATATTTATGTACTGTGATTACCTCATTGGATATATGTTGTGTATTTACACACAGACATGTAAATAGTTGTATTTATTCATTGGTATATTTTAGAAAGAATACAAGAATTTCCTCGTAAAGTTGGAATGCAAGGATGTGTATGAAAGCTATATTCAATTTATACTGTTATCTTTGATTTAAGTTTTTCTCAAACTTTCATTATTGTCCTTGAAGTAGAGCTTATGTACCATTAAACTCCGAGTGCATGTACTATATTTGAAGCAATGAACATGTTTAAATATTTGTGTACTGGGAGGGGGTAGAGGGGTCAAGTTATTGGCTGTACGATTATGCAAAAATAGTTATTTTGGGAAAAAATGGGGTTGAGTTAAATCTCACTGTCAGTCGACCTCTTGGTTATACCTATATGTACAATATTCCGGAGACTATATCTACTGTTTGTATGAAGCATGAGTAATTAACTTGTTTTAACCTCCAATTCTTGATTCCTGTGTTGCCTACTTGTAGATTCATGACCAAGGTATGTGAAAACCATGAACCAGTATTAAATGTAATCTAGACTGCAGTACACAAATTGAAAAATATACCTTAATTGGCAAGTGGCTGTTTTTAATTGTTTTTCATATCTGATTTTCCAGTCAGTGTATTTAATGTCTCACACTGTTTCAGTGAACTAATTTGCATAATTTACATTGTGATATTCCTGAAGTAGACAATTTGATTGGTCACATTTAAATTATGTACATGGCATTTGTACCAATCAAAATGACAACCCTGCAATGGAAGGTATATCTGCAGCCATAAGGTGTGTCACAACAGGTTGACCAAGGCAACGTCTTTCTTTAATGCATCAATTGGTGAACCATCATCGTGTACTATGTTGCATTTCATATATAAACATTTACCATTTAAATATATGCATCCATAACTTTGACCTGAATTGAAAACAATTGGACCATTGTCAGAAATATGTGCTGGACATTGACAAAGTATTTTCACTTACTGGAATTCAGAAATGATGCTAAAGAAATTTGACTCAAAAGTCAGAACAAGGGCCGGACTATGGATACATGGATAGGGGAGAGATGAATGACAATGATACAATTACAAGCCCACAAGTGCACAACTTACAAACTAGTCTATATATCAGATTTAAGGGAGAATTTATGCAGGACATATTCCTACTTAGTAGGCACTAGTTGGATCATGTGCACAAAGGTATTACAAATGTATAGGACATGGACATCTTTCGCTTGCATGTCTTCTGTAGACAACACCTCTTACAAAATTGTGCTGGAAGATATTTTGTAAGTTTGAAAAACCTCTGACACCTGGAATAATGCTTGGAACACGGGAAAGCTAATACCAATTATCCACTTGTAGAAAAAAGCTGCAATATGTTTCTGCTCGGGTATCCATTTTTACAAAAACAGGTGGGAAAAAGGTGCCGTAAACTGGGGTGAATAGGGACATGTGAGGTGAATAGGGACAAAAAATTATAAAGTTATTCGAAACTTGATTCTCAAAAAACTCTAAACAGCGTATGTTTTATTTTCTATCTACTTGAAAGAGCAAACATCCATTGTTTAACAGATAGTTCTACAGATGTGAAACAACAAATAGGGTACCCTGGATTAAGAAAATTAGGACCTCCTCCAAACACTCCAAAAAGATAGTGTGGTTGGTACTTTGCTTCTACCACTGGAACTGCTGAAGGAAATGATCTGGCTGTGCATCAGGACCTAGCCCATAATGCCTACATGCATGGTTTGAAAGACAATTCAGTTTCTAGACAAAAAAATTAAATATATATAGTTTTTTTTCCATTTTTTTTCAAAAATTAGATTATAATCCTGGGTCATTAGGGACTAATTGCTCACCATGTTAAATAAAATTCATTTTTATACGCCCGCAAAAAAGGCGGGTGTATTAAGTGATAGCAGTTTTCGCCGTGTGTTCGTCCGTCGTCCATCTGTCTGTCGATCCGTCCCTCATGTCCGGTCTATATCTGGGACAGTTTTCTATCTACAGTTCCAATTTCTGGTGAGTGGATACCCTACGGGAAGACCATGTGTTGCGTACCAAAATGAAGGTCGAGGTCAGAGGTCAAAGGTCACTGGCCTAAAAACAGGAAATCACTGAAATGTTCATGTCCGGTCTATATCTGTGAATTTTTTCTATCCACAGTTGCAATTTTTTTGTGAGTGGATATACTAGGTAGAGACGATGTGTCGCACACCAAAATTGAGGTCGAGATCGGAGGCCATAGGTCACTCTGGCCTAAAAATCAGGAAATCATTGATCAGAGCGGATTCAACTTCCATACCAAATGTAGGTGGAGGTCGAAGGTCAGTGTGACCGAAAAATCAGGAAATTATAAAAAAATTCTAATTTTTTGTGAGTGGATTCAATAGGAGTGTACGTTGCATACCAAGAAGTAGGTCAAGGTCAAAGGTCACTGTGACCCCAAAATCAGGAAATTATTAAAAATAACCTTTTTTGTGTCCGTAGATACATTAGGGGGACATGATGTGTCACATACCAAAATGTAAGTCAAAGGTCAAGGTCACTGTGACCAAAAAACCATGAAATTGTTAAAAAATATTTGTTTGTCAGTAGATACATTAGGGGGACATGATTTGTCATGTGCCAAAATCAAGGTCACTGTAACCCCAAAATCATGAAATTGTTAAAAATCTTGATTTTTTGTGTCAATTGATATATTAAGGGAAGACGATGGGTCATGTACCAAAATTTAGGTCAAGGTCACTGTGACCCCAGAATCAAGAAATCATTAAAAATTACTTTTTTTTTGTGTCAGTAGATACATTAGGGGGATATGATGTGTCATGTACCAAAATGTAGATCAAGGTCACTGTAACCCCAAAATCATGAAATTGTTAAAAATTTTGATTTTTTGTGTCCATTGAGGGGTGATGTGTCGTGTACCAAAATTTAGCTCAAGGTCAAAGGTCAAGGCCACTGTGACCCCAAAATCCAGAAATCATTAAAAATAACTTTTTTGTGCCTGTCGATACATTAGGGGGACACGATGTGTTACATACTAAAATATGGGTCAACGGTCAAGGTCACTGTGACCCCGAAATCATGAAATGGTTAAAAATCATGATTTTTGTGTCCATTGATACATTAAGGGAGTCGATGTGTCATGTACAAAAATCTATGTCAAGGTCAAAGGTCATTAAAAGTCACATTTTCATATGCCTGTTGAAGGTGAGGTTGTGTGATGCGATGGTGAGTTCTGCCCTTACTGTCCAGAAGTGTCTTTGAAGTAACTTTGAAGTAACTTTGAAGTGTGGCCATATTTCAACCTTGAAGTGCAAGGCTCAGAGTCAGAAGTGTGCTTGCAGTGTGGGTATTGTTTTGTAGCAATGCCATATAAGGGCATTGAAGTCACAATGAAGTCACAATGAAGTCACTTAGAAGTGTGCCTCAAATATTTTAATTAGGTACTGCAAAGGCACTTCATTGACACTTCCACAGAAGGGTAACCTTCATAGGCACTTCTGAAGTGCTCTTGAAGTACCTAATTAGAATATTTGAGGCACTTCAATGTCCTTATATGGCAAGTCACTTCATCCACTCTTCTACAGAAGGATACCTTTCATATGCACTTCTGAAGTGCTCTTGAAGTACCTTATTAGTATAATAGCAAATCCGTGTGATGAAAAGGTATGTAAAGCCACGAGATATTTACTTTCCCAGAAAAGAATACACAAATATATATTTGAGCACAGAAAGTTTTATTCAGAGAAAATACAGAGTGAGACAGAACAGTACATCATAAAATATTTACAATAAACCGCTAGCACAAATCCTTGAGACAAAATACAGCACAGTTCTTTTTTTTTTGTATGCATTTACATGCAGTCTTTGGTATGAGAATTTATTGCAGTATTATTATTCAAGGGTGACCGTGTTCTTTTCCAACTTGAACTTGAAGCAGCAGATCTTTCGAAGGATAGTTTACTTCAGTTGCCCTGAGGTCCACTCGGACGTAACCCAACATGCCCAATGCTGAAACCCACCAGTCTGAATTGTGAACTTCTTGGCCTGTGGCGATAAATACATGCATATAATTAAAACCTGATCAGTTGTATATATGGTTCCATATGACATGCAATCCAGTTTGTTTTTTGTTTTTTTAATACACTCAGGATGATTGAATAGGTTGACTACCATAAAGGATAAAGAATGGAACACATCCCTACGATTTACAAAAGATTGATGAAGATGTCTATTATCCTTTCTTTAGTACTCCATGATATACAACAATGGAGATAAACAGTTTGTGTGATGTTCTAGCCAATTAATATACACTATGAAGAAATCAACCATACCTGCATGTAGGTGTGCTCATTAAATTTCCCATCAGTCGAGTGGCTGCTTGAAGTGAGCCGAGTTCCTTGTTGCAGCTGTATTCTGGAATTATGAAAGTATTGACAAAGAAGCCATTAGAAACAATCATGTGGATTTTGATAATTTGTCTTTTTTTAATTCCTGGTTCAACTAAATCTTCATGCAAGACTTCAAATAACAAATAAATGCTTATTAACTTCAAATTGTATTCTTAAATTTTTTAAATGAAATAAATGTATGAAATGAAATATTCTCATTTCTCAAGATGTGGGTAAAAATGTACAATTGAAGTGTGAAGATCCTTAGCTTTGGTATATGAGCAGTGCAATCAATAGACAAGGAAAATATAGCCTGTTATAATGATAAAAATTAAGTCTAATCATAATTGATTATACTTTTTCTGATTGCAGCTAAAACAGGTAATGCTAACATTTTATTATCAATATATTCTAAAACTTATTTCTTTACCATTTTGTCAAAAATCTGGTATGGGAATATTCTACATTCTGCAAGGAAAAAAATCAATACAATTTATGAATCAATAAAAAATCAAAACAACAAGATAATTTATTTAGAGCTACCATCCCCCAACCAGTTAAATCCACCTGTTTTGACATGAACTGAACAGTTTTGTGATAAAAATATCTCACCCTCAGGGGATTTCCTCCAGGGGTGCATGCCAATCTTCATATGAGGTCCCCAAGCCTGGTGTTTCCAAGCTGACAAGTCACACAATCATAACAATGGCATTTAATCCACACTGCCTTGATCAACCTGGATAGATCTGAAAGTGATATTGGGACAGAGATATGGATATTTCGCCATGTTACATGACCCATTAAATTTGACTGCAATTATAAGGTGGAGTACATTATAATAACCTGCAGTCCATATAGCAAAATATTTATTGAGGCCAATATCAATTTTTTAATATGTCAAGGGAAACTTGTTGATAACATAAATAGCTGAGACTCTCAGGTCTACATCACTGTTCAGCCCAGTTCTTTGCTTATTAAGTTATGAAAAACAGAAAAATTTTAGTTATATTTATAAGTTACTTACCATATCACTAGCTGCTATCATCACCATCTGCAATACAGTTCTTCAAACCTCCATAGTTCTAGCTTAACAGGAATAAATCCATCTGATTTCTGTAGTTGGAGAGGTCAGCCATTTTGATTGTTATCGTCTGGTGGCGCCCCCAGTGTTCAATTAAATTTTCAAGGGCAGATAACTCCACTCATTTTGGCAAAGACAGTTCAGAATATAAAGATTTTTTGAAACAGAAATTATATATATTATACTTAGTGATAATGATGAAGAGGATAATATAAAGTATTCTTTAATGGGTATTTTTTTGTTGCTGACATTATGTTAGAACTGATTCTTCTAAAAATATTTTGCCATTTTGTCCAATTTTGCTATAAAATCATGGATTTGGAATGACTATAAAATCTGAATTCAACAAGATTTCTTATCTAATATGTGAGAGACTGGTGTTATTAATGTCTGTATTCTATTCAAATAGAAACCCATAGTACTGATCACTTTGAAATATCAAAAAATATGTTCACATTTCTGAGTAATATGTCAGTAACCACATGTGAATATTTTACACAGTTGTAGCTATTTTGAAATGTGAAGTACAAATCTGATGTTTGGTGGTTTCATTGAAATGAGATTTGATGTCACTGAGTGAAATCAAATCAGCCAACTTTAAGCTGGGTTATTCCCAGAGCTAATTAATATAACTGAAACTTGTAAACATGTAGTTCTAATTTATAATGTTATGTTACTGTAACAGTTTGTGAGAAAATTCCAATAATCTAGAAATCCTATTGGATTGAATCTTATAGGATTTTTCAGAATCTATTATAATAGGATTTTTTCAGAGTCTTATAGGATTTTTCAGACTCTTATATTTTAGAAGCTCATATGATTTTTTAGAATCTTTAGGATTTTTCAAAATCTTATAGGATGCTAGAAGATATTTTTTTTTAATTTTTTTTATATAACTGACAAAGTCCAAGAAGTGTCTTTGAGGAGTACCTTAGATTATGCAGAACAAAAACAAAGTCTCAGAAGTGTCTCTGAAGTCCCCTAAGTTTTGCTGAAGAACTGACAAAGTCCAAGAAGTGTCTTTGAGGAGTACCTTGGATTATGCCGAACAAAAACAAAGTCTCAGAAGTGTCTCTGAAGTCCCTCATTTTTTGTTATGAAATTGACAAAGTCCATGAAGTGTCTTTGAGGAGTCCCTTGACTACTGCCTTTTTCTAATGAAGTACCTTTGAAGTGTGCCAATATTTTTCTCTGTCGTTGAAGTGCCTTTCAAGTGTACTCTTCAGAGGCACTTCTAGGCACACTTCACATGAAGTGTGACACTTCTGGACAGTAAGGGTGTCCATCTATTCATCCATTAACATGCGTTGTGTCCGTGCGATATCTCTAGCTTCAAGGTATGGATTGTACCAATCATTGGGTATACCTTACTCGCATGGCAAAGAGGAGCCATATTTATTTTGAGATCAATTTGTCCGAGGTCACGGTCGCACAAAACTGAATCCAGTTTAGCTGACTATATGTGTTAGGTTGGAATATTCAGAGTTGTCTCCCCTACATGTATATGGTATTTGTCCTGTGAAGTTGTCTCCCGTGTTTGATACATGAAAGAAACAGCTACAGTTAGTTTAGCTCTGGTATAGCCTTGTTCTATACTACGTGAGAACAATGCTATGGCTGCAAACCAATCACCAGATCGAGTTGTTGGAAAAGTGCCATACGGGCAATATTTGCCGAACCAATTGACAATAACCAATAAAATAATTCGATTCTATGTCCACTTACCTTTCATAAAACACCTTGTTTATCAGCGACTGTCCATTTTTACCCCTCAGCCTATTAGGCTGCGGGGTCTTGTCGTTGGCATGTACGTCCGGTCGTCCGGTCATCCGGTCGTACGGTCGTCCGGTCGTCCGGTCGTCAACAATTCTTGTGATCGATCTAGAAACCGAACCGTTCCTTCTAGAGACTTCAAATTTGGTATACAGAATTGTTGGGTGGTCAACCACAAGCCTATTGAATCTGGACCCGATTGGTTGGAAACTTTGGCGGCCATCTTCAATTTATGCGAAACCATCACAGCTTTCTCGTTATCAAGCTTTCTTTAGAACGACTTACCCTAGGCACACCAAACTTGCCGTGCACATCCATATGCTCATGACCCAGAACCCTATTGAATCTGGACCCGATTGGGTGGAAACTTTGGCGGCCATCTTTAATTTATGCGAAACCATGAATCTTGTGTATCTCGGAAACCATTTTGCTGTTCAGTGTGAAACTTTGTAGAGATTATCGATACATCAAGAAACTTTGAAAGAATGACCAAACCAGTTTTCCTGATTAGGTGAAAGCCTTGGTGGCCATCTTTAATTTATGCAGAATCTTTAATGATGTATTTCTTTGATACCATTGAAGTGTTCTATACGAAACTTCTCGTTACCAAGCTTTCTTTAGAACGACTTACCCCAGGCACACCAAACTTGCCGTGCACATCCATATGCTCATTACCCAGAACCCTATTGAATCTGGACCCGATTGGGTGGAAACTTTGACGGCCATCTTTAATATATGCGAAACCATGAATCTTGTGTATCTCGGAAACCATTTTGCTGTTCAGTGTGAAACTTTGTAGAGATTATCGATACATCAAGAAACTTTGAAGGAATGACCAAACCAGTTTTCCTGATTAGGTGAAAGCCTTGGCGGCCATCTTTAATTTATGCAGAATCTTTAATGATGTATTTCTTTGATACCATTGAAGTGTTCTATACGAAACTTGGTATACAGCATCGATGTATCAAGAGACTTGACTTGCACTGAATAACCACATCAATTCTTCTGAGAGGCGGGAAGGATGGCCGGCCATTTTTAATTTATGCAAAATCATTAATGATCTCTATCTCTGATACCGTTTAAGTGCTCGATATAAAATTTGGTAAACATCATCGATGCAGCAAGAGACTTATGATGAATGACAGAACTGGTTTCTCTGATTGGGTGGAAATCTTGGTGGCCATCTTTAAGTTATGCAAAATCTTTAATGATATATATCTCGGATACCATTTAAGTGTTCTATATGAAACTTGGTTTACAGCATCGATGTATCAAGACACTCGCAATGAAGATCAGTTCCTCTGAATGACCGGAAGGATAGGCGGCCATCTTTACTTTATGCAAAATCATTCTGATACCGTTCAAGTGCTCGATGTAAAATTTGATATACATCATCAGTGCATCAAGAAACTTACGATGAATGACAGAACTGGTTTCTCTGATACCGTTTAAGTGCTCGATATAAAATTTGGTAAACATCATCAATGCAGCAAGAGACTTGTGATGATTGACAGAACTGGTTTCTCTGATTGGGTGGAAATCTTGGTGGCCATCTTTAATTTATGCAAAATCTTTAATGATATATATCTCGGATACCATTTAAGTGTTCTATATGAAACTTGGTATACAGCATCGATGTATCAAGACACTCGCAATGAAGATCAGTTCCTCTGAATGACCGGAAGGATAGGCGGCCATCTTTAATTTATGCAAAATCATTAATGATCTCTCTCTGATACCGTTCAAGTGTTCGATGTAAAATTTGATATACATCATCAGTGCATCAAGAAACTTGCGATGAATGACAGAACTGGTTTCTCTGATTGGGCGGACTTTCTACATCACTAAGGAGCCACTGTTCAGCGACTAATGTTGTCATACTTGGAGACTTCAACAATGACTTTGCTGTCGACTCGGCTGAAACAACCAAGATAAACGACTTCTTCCAAGAGCATGGGCTCTTTCCCTTAATCCACACCCCATGCAACCACAGATCTTACGACAACCATTGACAAGATTTTCACCAATTTCAAACTCACAGATATACAATTTGGTGTCCATGAAACATATTATTCATATCACAAGGCTGTTTGGATTGCCATCCACCCATCCTCATCCTCTGCTTGATCACAGATGGAAAGAGACAGACAATCAACAGGTACACAGTCACAGGGATTCATACAGTTATTGCTATCAAAGACTTTTATTATTGTTTAGATTATTATTAGGGTTCAAAGCCAAAATGGCTTGAAGCCTTTTGTTTTTGTTCAGAATATTTCTGTTCTTCCGCCATATTTTTCGCACGCGCTATGTCAAAATATTTATTATAATCCTTCAATGCATCCAACATCCCACACTGAATTTATCATATTTTAATCTTTTTTAAGCCACTGCTAAAGCATCTTCTGCATTCAACCAAATCTTTCAGGCTTTTACATATGCATTTTTCATTCATTGTGTACCAATATACACTGACTAAAACTGTCTGGCTGAGGGGTTGTTGCACCTTTTAGGTGCTGCCTCATGTTAGTTTTGCAAGACGTCTAAACTCGGACGAGGGGATTAAAACTGTCCACATCGCCATTGTGCATGTAGTGTTTATCGCGAGTTGTTGTGGCGCGTAATCAGCGTTCTGTTCCGATGTAAAGATGGCGGCGATGTGGACAGTTTTACTCCCCTCGTCCGAGTTTAGATCTCTTGCCAAGCTAAGAAGGGACATTCACTCATAAACAAGGTGTTTTATGAAAGGTAAGTGGACATAGAATCGAATTATTTTATTGGTTATGGTCAATTGGTTCGGTAAATATTGCCCGTACAGCACTTTCCCAACAACTCGATCTGGTGATTGGTTTGCAGCCATAGCGTTGTTCTCACGTACGTACTATAGAACAAGGCTATACCAGAGCTACATTTAGTTAAACTGTTTTGAAATAAAGACCATACATTTACTAATTTAACTGTGAGAGGGGTCCTTTATGAACTTATACTTGTTTATTAACTCAAGAACAAAGGTTTAATTCATCATTTTCTTCACATTTTCCTTCATGAAAAAATTTTCTTGCCTGAAAGAGATATATTTGAAGGAAACTATTTTCTTGTGTCTGACTATTGGCGATTTAAGTGTAGGATGTGAAAGCTAAGCTCTTGTCACCTAGTTACCAAGAGTTAAGCCCATTTTAGTTTATCATTCAATATAAGATGTGATATATATGTTACATTCTTAGAAGCACAAAACCGTAGACCTTTCTCTGGATTGCTAGCTACCAATTGGGATCAAGGCCATTAAACAACTTGGAAATCTGGACCAGTGTAATTCCAGATGTACGGGTGTATATTGAAGCCCCTTGGACTCTTGTTTTTAAATTGGAATGTTATTTGCGCAGTAAAACTTACCTCGCTTCCACTTATTGCACTCTGTGTCCTCACTGAGTCGACTACTTAAAGAATCTAAAAATAATACAGATCCCAGCCTGCGCAGGTCACGTGCATGCTCACACCCAAACCAAAATATTGTTCCTTCAACTGAAAGTCCCAAGTCCCCATTACTGTTCAGCTCTGTGAAATCAAAGTTTTTCGATGAAATCACTACTGTTGGATTACCTTACAATGACTGATATTCTACAAGAAGTCCTTTGGGAAGTATTCTTTACAATTATCAAGCGATATGGCCTCTCACATGTCTTAAATGTCTTGCATCTCGTGTGGTAAAGCAAAATCTTTGTTTGACCTCCATTCTACTTGCCCAAGCTACTAACATGGGGTCGTGTGCACCTGGGATAGTGTGTGTGAGGAATGCATAAAATGGGCTCCGGGTTTATTCAAAACCTATCTAAACGGGACACTGGCAGGCGTAGAAAGCCTGCAAGTGCCTCAAACTGTCGCTGGCCAGGAGATGTGTCTACATCTCCCGATTCTAATGTAGAAAATAAGGAGGTTAAGTAATGAGGCATGCTGATTCGGCAGTCGGGGGGAATATGCTAGGATTTATTGACGTAGATAAAGACAAACCATCCCCCCGACCCAGTTTCTTTCTTTTCAGACTCCACAAAAGTTCTTACAGGTAAGAGACTGACTAAAATGGTTCTAGTGTAAGGAACTCTTGTAGACATCAGTTCCGGCAACACAATGAAGGTGGACGTCAAACTTCCGCTCTCCAAGACTCCTATGGATGATAACGGGGAATCGGAGACAGGACCAGGCGTGGTGTCGGAGAGCCAGTTAACTTATGATGCATCGATGGCTAAGTTTTCATTTGGTCCTGGGCCTGTGAGTATGCCTTCCTCAACCTGGTTGAGGTCTGGATTTTCGATCCTTGCTAACACCTACTAATGTAGGGACCACTGGTCAGTCTAATATTCTACGGGCGACTTCCGGTTTCTCTGGTGGCCCTACTCGTCCCCCTGCCGATGACTATGAGCCTTCTGAGCCACCAGAGATTGAGGTTCCCACAACACCAGGCAGATATGTATGCTAGTACCGTAAATATGCCAAGACCTACACCAAGCCCTGTAACGCAGTATCAAGACTCTTTACAACTAGGCCAAGTCTATCGGCATCCGGTTGTGAGAAAGTACCAGCCCTTGCACGGCTTGGCACAAGTATTGACTTCCGGTGGTGTAGGTGGTTCTGGTCCGGGTCTGCTACGTGCGATGCTTCCCTCCTGTCCGTGCTTCTGGTTTCCACTTATGCCAGTTCACCGACCTTTACAATGGCCGTGTGCGGCCAAGCGTGTGGTCATTGAACCACACCTCATCAGGCCTTGCTTCCAGTTCACTCTCAAGTTTCCGATCCGGTCCTGGCTGCTATCCTCGCGGGGATGAAACAGCAGAGACAGGAAATGAAGGAACTGAGAGAGGCTATGGCCAGTCGATTCCCGGGCGGTACTACACTGCATCCAGTATCAACTGACCAGCCTAACCAGCCGGAAACTAATTTGATGGGGTCTATCCCCTCGAAGATGTGTTGTATCTCGGGTACGCTTTTATTGTAGCTGTTCATGTGGCAACTTGGATGACATGACCACATGGCCCCTAGCACCGGCATAAATGGTATTAGATACAAATCTAGAGAGCGTATATTGGTAATTGGTGAGCTGTGTCGCTGTGACAACTCGTACACTGGGGATTGGTGAGCTGTATCGTCGTCAGATGAAAATGACGGCATTTAACACAAAAGACTAGTCTGTCATGTCTGTACTTAGGCCCGATGTCGACCCAGCTTCAACTTCCCACAATGCCAACATATATCAAAGACCAAAAGGTCTTTACAGGGGGCGGACCTCGGGGACGAAACGTCCACCAGCAGAATCTCGCCATATACAGGTAAATGTATATGATAGCACGTTCCTTCTGTGAAGTGAGTTGAGCTAACGTTCTGACAAGTCGCATACAGAATGGATAGAAGTTGAGGCAGGAAGTGTACTGCATCCGGGAGAACATTGGTAGGTTCGTTATATTCTGAATCTCTGTATTGATCCCTATCCTCCTCCATATCCTCCCAGGCTTCCTGCCAGTAGAGACTCTTGGAGGGGATAGACCCCATCAAATTAGTTTCCGGCTGGTCAGTTGATACTGGATGCAGTGTAGTACCGCCCGGGAATCGACTGGCCATAGCCTCTCTCAGTTCCTTCATTTCCTGTGTGTTTCATCCCCGCGAGGATAGCAGCCAGGACAGGATTGGAAACTTGAGAGTGAACTGGAAGCAAGGCCTGATGGGGTGTGGTTCAATGACCACACGCTTGGCCGCACACGGCCATTGTAAAGGTCGGTGAACTGGCATAAGTGGAAACCAGAAGCACGGACAGGAGGGGAGCATCGCACGTAGCAGACCCGGACCAGAACCACCTACACCACCGGAAGTCAACACTTGTGCCAAGCCGTGCAAGGGCTGATACGTTCTCACAACCGGATGCCGATAGACTTGGCCTAGTTGTAAAGAGTCTTGATACTGCGTTACAGGGCTTGGTGTAGGTCTTGGCATATTTACGGTACTAGCATACATATCTGCCTGGTGGTGTGGGAACCTCAATCTCTGGTGGCTCAGAAGGCTCATAGTCATCGGCAGGGGGACGAGTAGGGCCACCAGAGAAACCGGAAGTCGCCCGTAGAATATTAGACTGACCAGTGGTCCCTACATTAGTAGGTGTTAGCAAGGATCGAAAATACAGACCTCAACCAGGTTGAGGAAGGCATATCATGGGCCCAGGACAAAATGAAAACTTAGCCGTCGATGCATCATAAGTTAACTGGCTCTCCGACACCACGCCTGGTCCTGTCTCCGATTCTCCGTTATCATCCATAGGAGTCTTGGAGAGCGGAAGTTTGACGTCCACCTTCATAATGTGTTGCCGGAACTGATGTCTTCAAGAGTTCCTTACACTAGAACCATTTTAGTCAGTCTCTTACCTGTAAGAACTTTTGTGGAGTCTGAAAAGAAAGAAACTGGGTCGGGGGGGGATGGTTTATCTTTTTGTACGTCAATAAATCCTAGCATATTCCCCCCGACTGCCGAATCAGCATGCCTCGTTACTTAACCTCCTTATTTTCTACATTAGAATGGGGAGATGCAGCTACACACATCGCCTGGCCAGCGATAGTTTGAGACACTTGCGGGCTTTCTACGCCTGCCAGTGTCCCGTTTAGATAGGTTTTGAATAAACCCGGTGCCCAAAAACAAAGGTTTTGCTTTACCACACGAGATGCAAGACATTTGCGACATGTGAGAGGCCATATATCGCTTGATAATTGTAAAGAATACTTCCCAAAGGACTTCTTGTAGAATATCAGTCATTGTAAGGTAATCCAACAGTCATGACAGTAGTGATTTCATCGAAAAACTTTGATTTTCACAGAGCTGAACAGTAATGGGGACTTGGGACTTTCAGTTGAAGGAACAATATTTTGGTTTGGGTGTGAGCATGCACGTGACCTGCGCAGGCTGGGATCTGTATTATTTTTAGATTCTTTAAGTAGTCGACTCAGTGAGGACACAGAGTGCAATAAGTGGAAGCGAGATAAGTTTTACTGCGCGAATAACATTCCAATTTAAAAACAAGAGTCCAAGGGGCTTCAATATACACCCGTACATCTGGAATTACACTGGTCCAGATTTCCAAGTTGTTTAATGGCCTTGATCCCAATTGGTAGCTAGCAATCCAGAGAAAGGTCTACGGTTTTGTGCTTCTAAGAATGTAACATATATATCACATCTTATATTGAACGAGAGATCCTCAAGGATCTTGGCGCCCACCATTGTCTGATAATTGTAAGCTAATGAAAAGAGGATCTTTTTGTCCATTGTTACTAAGAACAAACAATTGATTGGTAATTTTGTTTGCAGAATTTTGAATTTATTTTGAGCGAAAAAGATTGAAAAAGGGATACAGGAAAACACCAAGATATCTTTATAAGTTTCAGGAGTTTCAAGATTTCTAGAAACTGTACTTGACATGTCGGTTGTTATAGTACAAGTGAAATGAGCAAAGTTAGATAAGTCTGAAACTGAATGTCGGGAGGATCCTTCATCTTCGTTTTCTAGTATATATTTTTTTGCACGTGTCATCATTGTGTATTGTAAGCGAAGACAAATCTTTTTGACAATTTGGCATGAGCTATGAAACATATGTAGGCCTACCGAAGATTTTATAATTAGGAACGAATGCTAATTCTGTTCTGCTTACTGGGTTACTTTAAGATATCTGTTTTGAGATACCATCCTCTAAAATAGCAAGGTGGTACCGATACACAACTTAATATTGAAGGGATACGGTCCCTACAGTTATGTTGAAAGTGTGTGAATCCTGATTATCTCCGTTGGATCGAAACATGCAGTACCGATAGTCTACAGTTGTCGAGTTGTGACGTTGAGTGACAAGAGTGACATCCCTCATGTAGCCGACCCATCGGCAGAGGAAACGGTGGGGCAGTTCACTTGCAACGGCATGGACTAAAGGAAACTGATTTAAAATTTGAAGAAATACATTTTAATTCGGAATCATTTGAACTCCTTGATATAGATGGTGGAAGTATGGATATTCTCTATACTCAATATATAGAATATGCCCCACCGTTTGATCCGCCGACTCTTGTGATGCAACGTCACAACTCGGGAATACCTTATTAATTTGAAGCGTAACTTTGATTTTTGAATTGGACCACAAAAAGATATCTTGCACAACTAGGCCCAATGTGGGACTGGTGTACCAAATTTCAGAAAGATCCATGAATTAGTTCCTGAGAATTCACGATAAATGTTTCAAGGGGAAATTCAAAATGGCCGGCTGGCTGTCATATTGGATTTTCGAATCGGACCAAAAAGGTATCTTGCACAACTAAGACCCAAATGGGAACCTGTGTACCAAATTTGAGAAAGATCCATGCAGTAATTCCTGAGAAATCGCGATAACACGGTTTCATGGGGAAATCCAAGATGGCTGCCTGGTGGCCATATTGGATTTTCGAATCGGACCAAAAAAGGTATCTTGCACAAATAGACCCCAAGGGAAAGCTGTGAACCAAATTTAAGAAAGATCCATGCAGTAGTTCCTGAGAAATCGCGATAACAAGGTTTCATGGGGAAATCCAAGATGGCTGCCTTGTGGCCATATTGGATTTTCGAATCGGACCAGAAAAAGGTATCTTGCACAACTAGACCCCAAGGGGAACCTGTGTACCGAATTTGAGAAAGATCCATGCAGTAGTTCCTGGGAAATCGCGATAACAAGTTTCATGGGGAAATCCAAGATGGCTGCCTGGTGACCGTATTGAATTTTCGAATCGAATCAGAAAAGGTATCTTGCACAACTAGACCCCAAGGGGAACCTGTGTACCAAATTTGAGAAAGATCCATGCAATACTTCCGGAGAAATGACAATAACAAAGTTTCATGGGGGAAATCCAAGATGGCTGCCTGGTGGCCATATTGGTTTTCGAATCGGACCAGAAAAGATATCTTGCACAACTAGACCCCAAGGGGAACCTGTGTACCAAATTTGAGAAAGATCCATGCAGTAGTTCCTGAGAAATCGCGATAACAAGGTTGCATGGGGAAATCCAAGATGGCCGCCTCGTGGCTAATATCTAATATCACTGTTCCGTTTCCGAACAAGCAGGCTGCCACGCTTGAGGAAACTGCCCACCAAGGAGTAGCGATTCAGACCTTTGGACTGATTTCTTAAAGCCATTCAGGATGGATTGTATTCATTGGCGGGGGCACAGAGTCAAGAACAATTGTGTACTTAAGAAGAAAGGCCTGCATTCCATTAGTACACGAGTACACACTGGAAGCAGTAAAGAGGAGACTGTTACAGACTTCAACAGCTCCTTCTTTACTGTTTGGTTTTGAAGTCAGACCTGAGATGTCTCGAATAGAGCATGACAGATCAGTGGCTTCCGGCGCTTTATCTAAGTGACCAGCAGCTTTGACTTCCGGTCCTAATTACAACACATATAAGGGAAGTGGGAAGAGGTGCCGACATACTGACTGCGTCACATGACTTCACAGAATAGTCCTCTGGTTAACCTATTCTAAAGCACATACCAAGAATCTAACAATTCGTGATAAGGACCGGATATTCAATTCCGGACATGATCAACTCTGTAGTGGCGAGTGGGTGCGATCAACAAGCAATTGGTATAGCCTCGTTTGGAGAAATGGTTACGTCCAGCAGGATGATACTATAGATATCAGTTAGTAGAAAGGTAAGAAGAATTACCATGCTGTCAAAATCGGGCGACCTTCCTTATTATAAAATTAGGGAGGGGCCACTTTTGCGAAACCGTGGCAAGTGTGGAGTGCACCCTAAGGGTGAACATGGGCAACGGCAAGGGCAAGCACCTCCTTCGGACGACCCCAAGTTATCGGGCTGGGGTAGGAAGAAGAGAGGCAAGGGGAAAGGCAAGCAGTCAAAGCAGAATAAGTGATGTTTCGGTTCATACCGGCTGGCTTCCAGTATGGTGGAAAGACTGGCATATCAGGTTTCCGGTCCCGCCACAACAAGATCCTCTGGTAGGGTGAAGACATCAGTTGTTTTGGGGGAACTGGACAATAATCGGGGCGGAATCATGCGTCATCCGAACAATAAGATATGGCTACTGCCTATCGTTCGACACGATTCCGCCATTGACTGCGATTCATCTCGCATCCCTTTGCGAGCGGGTCATCTATCAGCAATACAATCCTCTGTGGACAAGCTGATAGAGAAAGTGGCCGTCATAGAACTTACGGTTTGTGACAAAACTCCAGGGTTCTATTCACCAGTCTTGCTGGTCCCCAAGAAAGACCCGTCCGAGATGCATGTGTTTAGCAACCTCAATCGGCTCAACAAGCACTACCTTACTCCACTGCCATACTTCCACATGGAGTCCTTCCGGTCCATCTGGTCGGTCCTCAAGCAGGGGGAATGACTGACCTCCCTGGATTTAAGGGAGGCATACCTACATATGCATATATATCCACCGGACAGAAAGTACTTGAGCTTCATGGTCGGCAAACGACGCTTCCAAATTCAAGCACTTCCGTTCGGCCTTTCAACTTCCCCCTGGGGGTTCACGCGACTGTTTACACCAGTGACACTATTCCTGCACAGTCTAGGTAATATAAAGTATGACTTTATCCTAAGGAATACCTGCAAAGAGCAGTTAATCCGGGACACGCAGTTTGTCTGAAGGATACTGATATCTCTGTGTCACCTCCCACACGAAGAGAAATCAGAACTGACTCCGTCGCAAAGGTGCAAATTTCTTGGGGTGGACTACGATACGCTACTAGCTCTCACCAAACCCCCAGAAGATCGTTGGCAAAAGATAACAAAACAGATACCTCAGTTTCTCAAGTTATCTCAAGCCAGGGATCTACACTTTGCTGCGATAGTCAGCCTCTTGATGTCTACACAGGACGTAATACCAAGAGGTCGTCTGCAGATTCCTCCCTTAATGATTTACTTCAATCATCAATGGGTTGAAAGGCAGTTGAACCCATGGATACCAGTCACGCATCTTGTCAACCAATGCCTCCAATGGTGGCTGGATCCACTTAAACGTTATGCCAGGCGTGTCCCTACTTCCGTTTCGTCCGACACATCATCTGTACACAGGCGCATCTATGAAGGTTGGGTAGCCCACTTCGAGTCCAAGTCGACATCCGGGATTTGGACAATCGAGGAACGCTCTTAACATATAAATGTGTTTGAGTTTATAGCAGTGACACCTGCTATCCGCACGTGGGTGAGCATATTGATCGACAAGAACCTGCTGATAGCAGCGGACAACATTCAGTCGTGTCCTATATCAACATAATTACAAACCCAAACGGAGATCTTTTCTGGTCTGTGTTGGGCCAACAACATAACAGTGTTGGCCAGGCACATCCCGGGAATTCACCCAGACATAATATAGAAACAGATAGCTTATATCTGAAAGATGCCACACATGGATTTGTTTGCCAGACGGTGCAACATCCAATTGCCAATGTTCATGTCTCCGATCCCGGATCCGACGGCATATGCAGTGGACGCTCTATCGCAGGACTGGTCGGGCATGATAGCATATGCATTTCCACCCCCAGCAATCCTTGTGAGGGTACCACAGAAGATCCACGAACACAGTTGTGTCATATATCTAATAGTTCCGTGGTGGCCAGCAAGGCCGTGGTTCCCGGACCTTCTGGATCTTCTGGTGGACGTACCAAGACGGCTTCCGCTTTGGCACAACCTATTGCGTCAACCCGGGTCGTCGACATTCCACAGTCAACTGGGGCTGTAACACTACCACGGGTGCTCAAAGGACACATGACTCAGGCGGGATTTACTGCGGAAGTTGAGCGCCGAATGGTACAATCAATCCGGCCCTCCTCCGCAGTTTACCAATCAAAGTGGGCAGTCTTCGTTGTTTGGTATGGCAAGAGAGATATCAATCCATCCAGAGCCACTATTCCCCAACTAGCAGATCTCATACTCTACCTATTCAGGGATAGGGGCTTGGTACCATCAACAGTAGAAGGTTACAGAGCAGCAATAGCTCAGTCTATTCTTCTTTGCATTGGGATCAATCCTTTGACTGATTCGAATTTGATGGTGATTATTGAATCGTTCAAAATTACGAATCAGTCGGTCACTTCCAAGTTACCGAAGTGGAACCTAGCCCTTGTACTTTGTAATTTGGGGGAGGCGCCTTTTGAGCCGATCAATACAGTTGATCTGAAGATGCTTTCGTACAGAACCTCGTTGTTTTCGATGGCACTTGCGTCAGCAGCTCGTGTGTCGGAGCTCCATGTGCTCGATTATAGGAACATCAGACAGTCCAGGAACTGGAGATATGCAGTACTATCCACCGTTCCTGATTTTGCTGCCAAGAATCAAGCTATCTACGACACCATGTGTCGAGAGTTCACAATTCCTGCCTTATCTGATTTCCTTTCGTCCGGTCTGGAATCTAACATATTTATGTGTCCGATTCGTGCACTTGCGTGTTATATAAATCGTACTAAAGATCTGAGGGAGAGCAGGAGGCGATTGTTTATCCCTTTCGATACTAAAGCTAAACAAGAAATCCTCCTACCTCCGTGACATGACGCTGGCATGTGACAACCTCTACTCCATCCGACTCCTAATTACAGCACAGCGAGTATCCATGGGACCAAGGCCAGCAAGACGACAGGTTTTAACTTGCTTTTAACGGTGAGTGGCATTTCCTCTAGTTTCCGTTCGGAAAAGGGGGAGGGGGGGGGGTGTATGCTACTCATCTCAAAATCAGAGCAGTGACAGGTGTTCTTATAAACCACAAAGGGATTAACATATATGTTACTACTGTCGTATGATTTTATTGATCCTCAATGAGGTAGAAGATCTATGATTTCTAATCTGACAGGTCACACTGCTCCGTCGCTTTCCACGTTGCGTTGTTTGCCAACCATCCTTTTTGTGGCATTCTTGTATGCGATAAGTGGAAGTGAGGTAAGTGTTACTGGGCAAATAACTTGAAAAGTTTACAAGTCAATTTCATGTTAAGCTAAAAGTTGCCTCACTGCCAGTGGTGCCCACCCGCCTTCCTCTCTGAAACACGACTTGAACTGTGTAACTCGGAACAAGAAGGAAGTTTGGGTGTGAGCATGCGCGTGACCTGCAGGTTGGGATATATTATATTAGATTCTTTCAGTAGTAGACTCCGTGAGGACACAAGAGTGCAAAAAGTGGAAGTGAGGTAAGTTCTTTGGATTATGGACGCGGATATTTTTTAATGGACAACGGCTGAATTATGAATGACGGACCAGACGCTTGTAATTAGCTTAATAACATCAATTTTGTTTTTACATTTTTGAATGATTTCCTTGTTGTTCGTCAGTTCTGGTATTTTGTATAAGTTGTTTAAACCTAAAAATCAAGAAACCCATTTTGTGGTCTCAAGATAAAGCGACTACCTGACTCAACATTGTAAATTTTGAAAAATAATTAAACTCAAACACTTTCTGTGATTTAAAATGACCCTGAAATATTGTGGTATTTTATAAACTAAGTCATATTCCCTATTCAACTCATTCATGGGTATAAACTAAAAAAAAAACAGTGACTGTCCCTATCCACCCCAACATTGGGGTAAATGGGTAGTCACTTTGAAAAAAAAAGCCACTGTCGATATTGGAGTTTTAACAGTGCACAGACACCATGAGTGGACATAAAATAGCACCAGAATATTGGTGCCCGGCCATACAGGAGAATGGTTGCACTGTCCCAACCACCCAGATCGTCCCTATTCACCCCAGTTTACAGTACTTCGAATCATCTATCCAGTCATGTTTTGGGATAATATGTTTCAAATTGAAATTCCCTCGAAATTAGCCATAGGATTTGTGTCGACTGAAACCATATGAGGGAATTTTTAGAGGAATCCCTCCAACTTGCATCGCTTGGCAGAATCGTCTCGTAAAAGATCAGGAAGAAAAGTCCTCTTCTACGGAGATTCAACATCATAGGATATTAACCACAGAACGAAAACCTATTTTAACGATGAACCATGTTCACAGAAGTCGTTGATTCATTCCAATGTAAACCATTCTCATTTTCCGAATCGTCAATGCCCAACACATATTTACCAGTTACTAATTCTTGAATAGGTTCTTTGTTTCCTGCCCAATATTCCATTCGGTAGCTTCCCCATGCATAGACAATCTTGTGTTCGTTTTGAAGATGACTGGCGTTTTCAAAATTTCATTGTGAGTATAAATCATTTGATATCATGACAATAAGTTACCTCATTGTAAAACTGTTGACACAATCTCTTTTCCTTCGCCACAATATAGTCATAGTCTTGATTCAAACAGTACTGCCTTCTCTCTTGAATATCTTCACCATATTCCTCCGTTATAGGATCACTGAACATCTCCCTTCGCACATTAAATTTGATACGCTTCCGAGTATTAAGGATAGCTATCCCCTTAGAGGCAGTTTTTGCACCCCCGTGACAATTTGTCGTCTGTATCAGTAGTAGGGTAAGCGTGATCTGAGCCACATTTCACCCGGATGTAACTATGACGTCACAGGGGTCACTGAGTGCAAGTGTGGGAGTGGGACCAAAATGGCGGCTGTGGGAGTGGGACCAAAATGGCGGCTGTGGGAGTGGGACCAAAATGGCGGCTGTGGGAGTGGGACCAAAATGGCGGCTGTGGGAGTGGGACCAAAATGGCGGCTGTGGGAGTGGGACCAAAATGGCGGCTGTGGGAGTGGGACCAAAATGGCGGCTGTGGGAGTGGGACCAAAATGGCGGCTGTGGGAGTGGGACCAAAATGGCGGCTGTGGGAGTGGGACCAAAATGGCGGACTGTAGAAAAACGTATAAAAGGAGGTGATTTTTAGGGGTGGGTGTATTCATTGCACTACCTGCCTGACTGACCTGACCAGCCTGCCTGCCTGCCTGCCTGCCTGCCTCACCTCTAGCCTGCCTGCCTGCCTGCCTGCCTCACCTCTAGCCAGCCTGCTTGCCTGCTTGTATGAGCTGTGGAGAACCTTTTACTTTTTTTCATTTTACCAGTGCAAATTCACCAGACTATTACACCGTAGCAGTTACTCACCAGCCTGAGCCCACAGTCATGGAGTCATACTTTTTAGTGAAGCTTCGAAAGTACCGTGTTCGCCTCATTGATGAGATGCAGCATGTGGCCGAATTATGTGATCTGCTTATGGAGGAAAACATACTCCTGAAACAGCGTGTCGAAGATATCATGGCTGAGAAAACCACTTCATCACAAAACAGAGCCCTCATCGACGGTCTACTGCGCTCTACCCCCTATGCATTTCTAGCCTTCGTGGAGGGGTTGAAGAAGACGGGAAATGAAGAACTAGCAGATCTACTTCAAGCCCACGTTGTACAAGATGATGATATCTTAGTCATGGACACCACCGAAGAGCGTACAGTTAGCAAACGTACGCACCCAGAGTCTGGTGTACCTGCCAAACGCGCTGCACGACCCAAACGGCCCCGACTAACACATTTAGAAATACCTGAGCAAGTGCTTCAGCCAGTGCCCCAGCAAGTGCCTGAGCCAGTGAAAGAAGAAGAGGTGCAACTTCCTATGTCTGTGCAGGAGATCAATAACATTATCCAGCAGGCCTTCCAGGCAGCCCACACGAACATTTGGGAGCTCTCAGCCTATTTAACTGTGAGTGTCAAAGACGAAGAAGTGCATTTTAACGCACCGGCCTTTAACGACAGACCAGCTAGGCATATCGCCTTGACCTTCGACACCTGGCTAAAACTACAGACCCTTGATTACGCCGTCGATGCGGTTATTCGCGACCAGGGGAGTGACGAAGCGAAATTTTATGTGGGTGACGACATCTTTGTCAGCTGTGCCTATTTCAACGACCAGCTCCTGGTGCATATACGGAAATGGAAAATGAGGTTAGATACGCAAGAGCGTGTTCCTTGTCCTCAGGGTGTCACCTTGAAAATAACGGCGTGGCGGAAGTTGCAGAGTCTCACAGCTATAATTCATGAAGCCCTGTCTGACCAGGTGACTCAGTATATTTGTAAGAAGTACATCGACACATTCCTGGATCATGTCAGACCTCGCATTCGACACTTGCGTATCGAAGCATGTGCAGGCTGTGTGAACAACAGTCCGATAAACATGCATACGTGTGTGGAGAATATAATACCCTCATACGCGCTCATCACTGAGGCACTACAGACCGTCACCGAGGAGCAAATTGCCCTGGCATTGGAAGCTGCCTGCGCTCCCAGAATTCCACGTGAACAGATTGCTACCTACATCTACGTGCACCAGGGGCGGAAAGACGATGATGAGTTCAAACAAGTCTTGTTGCATAACTATTGAACATTTCAAGTCTTGTGTTGAAAACATTTACCGTATTCCTACACGTTCATTGAAGCGCCTTCATAGCGTATAATTGTATTAAAAATTCAATACTCAGAGTTTTACTGTTAATTGTATTAAAATTCAATACTCAGAGTTTTACTGAAGACGTTCATTCTATTGTCTTGTTGTATAAATATTGAACATTTTCAAGTCTTATTGCATTGGAACATTCAGACATTATCATCTGCCAGTCTTGCTCAAGCTGAAAATACGGCTTCTCTCCTGACGTATTCCTACACTATGTTCATTTTATGTTCATTCTATGTGCATTGAAGCGCCTTCATAGCGTATAATTGTATTAAAAATTCAATACCCAGAGTCTGGTGAACACGTTCATTCTATTTGTGTTAATAAAAAATAGTAGAAAATTCAAAAAATGGCTGTTAGTGTTCATTCTTTTGCAAAAGATAATTGTATTAAAAAAATTCAACATTAAGAGTCTATTGTGGTGAAGACCTTAGGTTTTTTCATAGGGGTGATGGGAGCTGGTGTTTTTTGTGCTTTGAGTTTAGAAGTTCTCTTTCGAAAACATTGGTTGGCCCTGAAAAGGGCCTTTGGAAAAGTGTTACGACACTTGTTTTAGGAGCGGTAGATTCTCTTTACCCCGGCCACCTGCTTCCTACACACGGGACACTTGATCTTTAAATGCTGTTCGTCCGTTTCAGCGCAGTGGCACGTGTCCCCTATACATGTTAGCGTCACCCAGCATTCTTCACATAGGCATAAATGCCCGCACGGAAATAGGGCGTACAGGCTTTCGTCGTCTGTACACACGCTGCAGCTTGATTTACTTTCTTCCTTATCTAGGTCTTGTTGTTGTTTTAAATTCACAGCGTCCATTTGATCCATGTCTTGTCTCATGTGATTAATCTGCTCGTTGAGGCGGGTTACCTCGGCCCAAGAGCATGGTGGTGTGTTGTTGTTGTTGTTGTTGTTGTTGTAGGTGGCGTTCGTGTTTCTGTAGCCGGCGTTGTTATAATTGGTGTTTGGGTAGCCGTTGTATTTGCTGGAGGTCTGTTACTCGGGGACAGACGGGGAGGTCGGGGAGTTCTTCATCGTCCGTAGGTACATCCTCATCTTCTTCCATTGCCACCCTCCTCATCTCCTCGTCTTGTTCTTCACTTCGCCGTCTCATCAACCTCGCATCTTCTTCCATTGCCACCCTCCTGAGCTCTTCGAGTTGTTCTTCACTTCGCCGTATCATCGTTTCGTCGGCAATAACCCGCTCAAAGCTTGTAATTATTGTCACTCCATCGTTATGTTCTTCACTCGTAATCACCTCTCTGTGTTCTCTAGGATCGTTGAATAGCCTTCGTCTTGTACCCATGATTGTAGTTGTGAATAAATGGCAACATACTACGCGTTATTTATAGTCTAGGCGTTCTGTGGGTGGTGGGACCAAAATGGCGGCTGTGGGTGGTGGGACCAAAATGGCGGCTGTGGGAGTGGGACCAAAATGGCGGCTGTGGGAGTGGGACCAAACTGGCGGCTGTGGGAGTGGGACCAAAATGGCGGCTGTGGGATTGGGTCCAAGATGGCGGTACCTGCTAAAAAAAAATTGTGTTTTATTTTCCCAACTTTAAAACCGGTCTCATTTTTGCAATAAATGTGAGTTCACTGCAGCATGTTTTATCGAAAAGAAAAAAAGTAGGAAATTTTATCCTTGGGCTACGGTAACACAGTCCATTTGACACCCATAGCTCTACTCACATTTGCCTGCACACTGTATAGTGCTGTGTTACCGTAGCCCGTGTGATACTATAAAATTTCCTAGTTTTCTTTCGATAAACTGGCTACAATTTTCAGGGTGACATTATAAGGCTGTGAGGAACATACTTGACGTATTTTTACCCAGGAAAACCGATTTATTTCCAGTGTACCGGGTTTTCTACACTACCCTAACCATAACGTTACGGGTCTAAAAATCGATAAAATCATTAAAATAGTGGCTTAGTCTACCGCTACCCTTCTAAATTTTTCAATGCTACACGATCAGTTGCCCCCAGTTCAACTTGAAATAAATTTTATACGTGCACTCGCATTTATTGCAAAATGACACCGGTTTAAAATTGGAAAAGAAACACAAAATATTTCTCCAGCGTAAGTC